>CAUZLF010000208.1:0-117551 GCA_963580285.1 Lucinisca nassula | reverse complement strand
TCCGATCAGAGTCTTTATTGTGCACTCTAAGGGTAGATAAGGGCCCAATGCTCCTTCATACAGCAAGAGAAGTCTCTGGTCAGACTATATGGCTGCACAGGCTGATCTGATTCTCCGCTCTGCGCGCATATACATTGTAGGAAATGCTGTGCCCCGGCTCATATGATGTAAGCTACTGTAAAGTAATCAAAGCGCCAAAGGCACTGAAATGACAGATTCTATGAGAAAATCATAACACTGTGAAAACTTACAGAAAGCGTTTCTAAAAAGAGCTTAAAATTAAGAAAGGTAGCTGAGCAAATTCCAATATATGATATGTTTGCAGATGTCTATAGACCGTTGTTATTATGAAACGCCGTTCGATGTTTCAAATTTTTTAAAGAAACTATTTACGTAACTAATATGAACTTAGGCATAGCCTAGATACGGACATGAGCAATACCGGTCAGTTAATGTTTAAAAGCAAAGATGATAGTGTTTTAACCCACCCGATGAAAAATAAAAATGATATTTCTCACTGAGAAATAATTTCCACTGCGAATTTGAAGAATCTTGGTAGAAATCATCAAGACGAAGCTTCATGTCAATTATCAAAGACCTTGGCCTTCTCCTTTCAGACAAGAAGATTTCAAATGTTTTCATTGCCTTGACTTCTATTTCCTAGGGCTATAATTTGAACAATTTTGATAGAGGTCCACTTGATTTTTATAGAGGTCCACCAAATATCAAAGACCTGGGCCTTGCGGTTTCAGAGAAGAAGATTTTCTTAAATTTTCCTGTATATAAGTGGATGTAAAAACCGAGACGGAGGCATTTTTGGCCCAAGGGCTATGATTTGAACAATCTCGGATTCGGAGAAGAAGATTTTGAAACATTTTCCATGTATAAGCCAATGTTAATGAGAAGAAGATTTTTAAAGATTTTCCCCATATAAGTCTATGTAAAACCAAAGGACCCCAGGGCGGGGGCATTTTTGGACCTAGGGCTATAATTTGAACAATACTGGTAGAGGTTCAGTAGCTGAAGCTTCATACCAAATATCAAAGACCCGGGCCTTATGGTTTCAGAGATGTAGATTTTTTAAACATTTTCTCTATATATGCCTATAAAACCAAAGGGCCCCGGGGTGGGGGCATTTTTGGCTCTAGGGCTATAATTTGAATAACGTTGATAGAGGTTCACTAGCTGAAGCTTCACACTAAATACCTAAGACCTGGGTCTTTCGTTTTCAGAGAAGAAGATTTTTAAAGATTTTCCCTAGATATAAGCCTATGTCAAACCAAAAGCCCCTGTGGCGGGGACATTTTTTGCCCCAGGGGTATAATTTGAACAATCTTGGTAGCCGTTCATTAGATGAAGCTTCATACAAAATATCAAAGACCTGGGCCTTGCGGTTTCAGAGAAGAAGATTTTTAAAGATTTTCCCTATATAAGCCTTTGTAAAACCAAAGGCCCCCAGGGCGGGGGCATTTATTGCACTAGGCCTATAATTTGAACAATCTTGATAGAGGTTCACTAAATGAAGCTTCACACCAAATATCAAAGAACTGGGCCTTGCGGTTTCAGAGAAGAAGATTATTAAAGATTTTCCCTGTAAATCTATATAAAACCAAAGGGCCCTGGGGCGGGGACATTTTTGGCACTAGGGCTTGAATTTGAACGGTTTTGGTAGAGGTCCACTAGATGGTGCTTCATATCAAATATCGAAAACGTGGGCCTTGTGGTTTCAGAGAAGAAGATTTTTTCATTACGATAACACACCCGTTCGACATAGTGCATTTTTTTTCACATCTCCAATATGGCCAATTTTTCTGATGAAAATTCGTAGTATTTTTCTTATAAATACTGCAAACATAGGTTGTGGGTACTCGTTAGAACCGCCTCATTGAGGCGGTTCTAACGAGTACCCACAACCGAGATCTTGGAGAAAGAATAAGAAAAATACTGTATACCCCCATAAACCCGAGTTTTCTCTATATAAAGTGGGGTTTAGGGGGGGGGGTCTTCATTTCACGGACTTGTTCACGTGATGAAATATTTTCCCTATATAAGCGTAATAAAAAAACCCAAGGGCCCCGGGGCGGGGGCATGTTTGGCCCTAGTGCTTTAAATTGAACAATCTTGATAGAGGTCCACTAGTTGAAGCTTCACACCAAATATCTTGCAGTTTCAGAGAAGAAGATATTTAAAGATTTTCCCTATATAAGCCTATGTAAAACCAAAGGCCCCTGGAGCGGAGGCTATAATTTGAACAATCTTGGTAGAGGTCAACTAGATGAAGCTTCATACCAAATATCAAAGGCCTGGGCCTTGTGGTTTCAGACAAGATTTTTCCAGTTTTCAGTGAAAAAAAATATCTATTTTTGGCTCCTGTGACCTAGATGTGCAACGGACCGGAACCATTTGAACAACTTTGAAAGGGGTCCAGATAAGAATCATTCCTGTGAAGTTTGGTCAAAATCTGATCAGTGTTTTAGGGGGAGATGTCGATTGAAGAATTGTTTACGGATGCACGCATGGACAACGGACGAAAATTTATCACAAAAGCTCACCTTGTCACTATGTGACAGTATAGCTAAAAAGGAAAGTTGTGGATACTTGTTGGAACAGTCAAAACATAGCATTTCACGGATATCCATAACATCTTTTTCAAATAATTATAATAATAATAATAATAATTAGATAGACTTTATTTTCAGAGGGTGACACATTTAGCAATAGCTAATCTTCCATGAGGCCCTCTATACTATCTAATATAACTATGAACAAATATTTACAATTATTGTGACAAAACAGTCATCCGCATAGCCCCATTACGGTATATTCACATTGTTCAAGCTTAATCACAAAAACGGATTGAAAATGCCTAAACCATATCCAATCAAATTGCCCAGACAGTAACCAATTGATAATCACCTTATAGTTTTTATCATCCAATCAATGTAACGTTTAGAATAACCAATCAGATATTTATCCTAGGTATATAAGGGGTATTTCACAGTTATCAAGTCAGAACAGCATCAACAACGAGTTAATCAAGATTAAATATAACAGCTTCAAGGTAAATATCTACAGAGTGAAGGAGTTGGCTGAAACACGCCTACCTAGCTTTGTAGAATATAATATTTTATACCATTCTAAGCCATTAAGGAGTGAGCCAAATTTTCGAAACTTAGTAGATCTGAGCCAATTGAGCTGTGCATTTTTGTTCATTTAATTACACTGTTTTTCATAACTTGTTAAATGCGTATAGTGCTTTTTATTGCTTCAATCATTTCATTTTAATATGCTTTGTAAATTTGAGCTTTACCTTATCAAGTTATCTAAGGGGACCCATACTAATCATATTTTGGAGTAGGTAACTCTGTCTAAATTGGGAATAATCATTTTGAGCCGCTGTAAGTTTGAAGAGCAGCTCATTTTAGTGTTTTAATACTTAACTTGTAAAATAGATCTTGAATGGTGAGCCAGACGAGCTCATCTTATATCACTTGTTTTAACCGCTCGGAACACATTGCACGTTACAAATTTGGTGGCAGCGTCGGGATTGGAAAGCTCAACTTCGTTGTGTGACTCATTAGAAATGAACATTGATCAATTGAATAAGAGTATAAGGCAGCTGGAGCTGGAGCTTGCTGCTTATCAACAAAGTGAAAGAGACGCCGATGATTTCTCGACGCCAAAGATACCACGAGGTATTGATAACGTTATGGACCAGAGGCAGAGGGAGTCCGGATATAATACAGCCGGAGGCTCAGTCTTGAGACATCAAATGTCGGGAGTCAGATTTACGGAAGAAAATGAGACAGAAAGTGTGAAGAAAGCTGCCCCGGGTGATGGAAAGAAGACAATGTCGACAGGAGCCACTCCTGTGTTGAAAGAGCCAAGTTTTGCAACTGAAGAAGACAGATATGACTTAAGTAGATATCTTATAAGGGATTCACCGGCTAAGGAGCTTTATGAAAGAGCTGAAACAGAGCCTGGAATAACCTATAGAAGGAAAAGCCAAGAACCATCAAAACCTGATGTCGGAAAGAAGCCCTGGACTGTAGACAAAACCGAGGAGCGCCCAGCCGAGTGCTCAGATGAAAATCAAGTAATTCATATGTCTAAGCCACCTGTGTTGATTAAGCCAGCAACATACGATGGAACTTCATCTTGGCTAGACTATAGATCACATTTTGAAGCATGTGCGACATTAGGACACTGGAGTGAAAGTGATAAAGCTCTTTACTTAGCCGTGTCACTTCGTGGACAAGCTCAGTCTATCTTAGGAGACTTATCAGGGGGTGTCCCAAAGAAATATAGTGATTTAATAACTGCATTAAATGAGCGATTCTCACCTCCAAACCAGATGGAGCTACACAGAGCTCAGTTGAGAGAAAGAAAACAAAAAGCATCAGACAGTCTCCCTGAGCTGGGACAAAGCATTCGGCGCTTAACAAACTTGGCCTATCCTACAGCTCCCCTTGATGTCAGAGAGACTTTATCAAAGGAATATTTCATTGATGCACTGATTGACTCAGATATACGTTTGCGCATTAAACAGACCCGACCAACGACACTCAATGACGCCATTCGCCAGGCAGTAGAATTGGAAGCATTCGTTAAAGTAGAAGAGAAAAACAAAGAGCTGAAGGGCTACTTAAGACCAGTCGATATGAGTGAGACAAAGGATCAACCAAATGAAAGTGAGCTTAAAACGCTATTGAGCCGTCTCGATAATATGCAAAAGTCAATGAACGAGGTGAAAAAGGAAATGGAAGAACTCAAATCACAGAGCCTCTCACGTGCCACTATTCACACAGAAACAAGGCGAAAATACATAGATATGAGTTGCTATATCTGCGGGCGTCAAGGTCATCTGGGACGAGATTGTCATTACAAAAACCAGTCTGGAAGAGGTGGCCGAGGCCGGGGCCGAGGCCAAGGCCGGGGCTGGGGCCGAGGCCGTGGACGAGAATATCAAAGAGGAAATGATCAAGGAAGACAGAATGAAATTCGGAATAATTCAGAAAGCTCTGGATTATTTGTAAATGCACAGATTTGTGGGAAGATTGTGAAGTTGCTCGTTGACACTGGAGCAACGTTGACCATATTAAATGACAGTTTGTATAACTCAGTCAAGAGCTCCTTTGGTGGAGAAAATAAGTTGACCAGGGTTAGAAAAGAAATTCTGTCAGCTACAAATGAGCCACTCAATGTTTCTGGAAAAACGGAAATGAGCATCAAAATAGGACAAAAGATCTACAATCAAGAGCTTGCCGTCGCAACAATTGCAATGGATGGAGTAATAGGGTTGGATTTCTTGAACAAATATAAATGCAAAGTAGACATAGTAAACAGAAAGCTTTTAATAGGTAAAGATGAGATTCCAATGATCTCCGAGGGTTCAATAGGATGCTATCGTATATCAGTAAGTGAAACTTGCAGCATACCGCCGAGATCAGAAATTGTAGTCTTTGGCAATGTTAACATGTCTGAGAAAGACTATATACCAGATGGTTTGAGCCTGATTGAGCCGGAAGAAAGTTTTACAAGAACCGATCGGGGTTTGGTAGCAAAAACCTTGGTTGAAAATAGTAAAAGAGTTCCATTGAGAATAATGAATGTTACTACAGACGTTAAAATCATACACTCTGGTACATTTATTGCTTCACTGAGTCCAGTAAAAAGGGTTATGGAGTCTGAGGCGTGCCCAAATACGCATGGAAATACTTTACCACCAGCTTTAAATGAGCTGTTAAAGAAAACTAGCAAAACAGTCACAGGGAAACAAAGAAATCTAGTCAAAGAGCTACTGTTGAGGCATAATAATCTGTTTGCCAGCAATGATCAGGAGCTGGGTAAAACGGGCATTGTGAGACACGGTATCAAGACAGACAACAGGACACCCATCAAACAACCCCTCAGGCGAATACCAGTAAATATGAGAGAGGAGGTCGACAAGCACATTGATGATATGTTAGAACGTGATGTTATTGAGCATTCAGTGAGTCCATGGGCTGCCGGCGTTGTACTAGTGAAGAAAAAGGATGGAACAACTAGATTTTGCGTTGATTATCGGCAGTTAAATGAGCGTACCGTCAAAGATGCTTATCCTTTACCTAGAATTGATGAGTCGTTGGATCATTTGTCTGGGGCAAAGTGGTTCTCGACGCTAGATTTGTGTTCAGGATACTGGCAGGTAGAACTCGAGCAGGATGCTAAACCGAAGACGGCCTTCGTCACTAAAAGGGGGCTATATCAATTCAAGGTCATGCCTTTCGGGCTCTGCAACGCTCCAGCCACCTTTGAAAGGCTGATGGAGACTGTGCTTTCAGGTTTACAATGGGACATATGTCTCATTTACCTCGATGATATAATTGTTATTGCCAAATCCTTCGAAGAAATGCTAGAAAATTTGGAGAAAGTATTTTTAAGATTATCAGCAGCAGGTTTAAAACTGAAGGCAAAGAAATGCCATATTTTTGCAGAACAAGTTGAGTTCCTAGGTCATGTAATCTCACCTGAGGGAATAGCTACAGATCCAAGAAGATCGAAGTAATAAGGGACTGGAAAGAGCCAAGTCATGTGAGCGAATTGAGATCATTTATTGGTCTCTGTAGTTACTACAGAAGATATATTCAGAATTTTGCAGGAATTGTTAAGCCACTCAATAAGCTCACAGAAAAGAAACAGAAATTTATCTGGACCAAAGAGTGTCAGGAAGCGTTTGATTCACTGAAGTCAAAACTCACCCAGAGTCCTATCTTAAGTTATCCAGATTTTACTGAGCCATTTACTCTTGACACCGATGCAAGTAATACTGCTATAGGCGCAGTTCTATCGCAGAACATTAATGGACAAGAAAAGGTAGTAGCATACGCAAGCAGAGCTCTCACAAAGTCAGAAAGAAAATATTGCGTTTCCAGAAAGGAATTGTTAGCAGTTGTTTACTTTGTGAAATATTTTCGCCACTATCTATATGGGAAACGATTCACGGTGCGAACCGATCATAGTTCCTTAAGATGGTTGCTCAATTTTAAGAATCCTGAAGGGCAGTTAGCAAGGTGGATAGAGGTGTTAACAACATATGATATGAATATTCAGCATCGCCCTGGTACCCAGCACAGAAATACCGATGCGCTCAGCAGGCATAGTTGCGGACAATGCAGAGGAAAGGAGCTTAAAGAAACTGTTAATGTTGTAGTGAATGAAACAGTGAGAACTAGTAGCCAATGGGAAGAAGTGTTAGACACTGACTCGTTAAAAGAGCTTCAGAAGCATGATAAGGACATTTCTACAGTAAGAAACCTGATGGAAAACGGAGTGCAACCTGACAGTGCTGAGATAAGTTCCGCGAGTTCAACAGTTAAGGCTCTTTGGTCTCAAAGACAGAAATTAGTCATAGATAGTGATATGCTGCACAGGAAATGGGACGATGACAAAGGAGTAACACTGCAGGCTATTGTACCACTTAGTGAGCGTCGAAAGCTACTGTCCTTTTGCCATGATCATTTAACATCTGGACATTTAGGAGTCAGGAAAACACTCAGTAAAGTGCGCCAATCTTATTATTGGCCTGGCCTCCAGCAGGACGTAAGGCATTATATTGCTGGATGTGAAAAGTGTCAAAAAGGTAAAAATCCGATCAGGACAAAAAGAGCTCCAACGCAAATAGTTGGAGCTGGTCGCCCAATGGAACGTTTAGCCACGGACATCCTTGGAGAGCTGCCATTAACAGAGAAAGGCAACAGATACATTCTTGTTGTCTCAGATTACTTTACAAAATGGACGGAGTGCTTCGCAATTCCCAACATGGAAGCCAGAACAGTAGCAGATGCCATTGTGAGGGAGGTAGTTACAAGGTTTGGAGTTCCATCAATGATTCACTCGGACCAAGGTAGGCAGTTCGAGGGACAGCTGTTTACAGAGATGTGCAAGATGATAAACGTCAAGAAAACGCGAACAACGCCATATCACCCACAGTCAGACGGAATGGTTGAGCGATTCAACAGAACGTTGGTAAGGATGCTCAAAACCTATGTAAATGAGCATCAGTCTGATTGGGATGATTACCTACCATACGTTACTATGGCATACAGATCGGTGGAACATGAGACAACAGGATGTAGTCCCAATTTTCTTATGCTAGGAAGAGAAGTGCAGACACCTCTGGACATAATGTATGAAATGCCAGCAAGTGTTAAAAGCACCCCAGCAAACAGATGGGCTTGGGAATTAAAGGAATAATGGAAGCTGCACACAGACTAGTAAGAGAGAATATCGCTGGAGCAATGCTAAGACAAAAATCGCTGCATGATAGAAATGTCAGCTGGGAAAAGTTTAACAATGGGGATGAAGTGTATGTATATTTCCCGAGGCATATGCCGGGACAATCTCCAAAATTCACGAATTATTGGCGAGGACCTTTTAAAGTCATGAAAAAGATTACAGATGTTACATATGAAGTTCTGTGTGGGCATAAGGGAAAACCTCAAACAATTCATGTAGATCGCATGAAAGGGCGTAAGCCACAACGTTTACAATTTGAAAACTGTGCTAGAGACTCAAATGCTCCCTCGCAAAATAGAAATGATGAGGTGGTCATAGATATGGGAGATGCAGAAGAGGCAGAATTAACTCAGACTGTAGAGGATGAAAATATGGCTAAAAGCTCGCGGAGGACACGAAGACCTCCAGAGTGGATGTCAGATTATATAACCAAATTCTAAATTTCAGGTAAATTCTCAGTCTTGATTGAGTCTCATTATATTTTTATTTATACTATCATACAAGTTATTTCGACCAACACAAAGAGAACGCCTAGGAAAGAAACCTGAGAAAAAGTTTTATATTTCATATCCTGTAAATTATCATGCAGGGACGCATGAGATTCGAGGCGTGGGTAATGTGACAAAACAGTCATCCGCATAGCCCCATTACGGTATATTCACATTGTTCAAGCTTAATCACAAAAACGGATTGAAAATGCCTAAACCATATCCAATCAAATTGCCCAGACAGTAACCAATTGATAATCACCTTATAGTTTTTATCATCCAATCAATGTAACGTTTAGAATAACCAATCAGATATTTATCCTAGGTATATAAGGGGTATTTCACAGTTATCAAGTCAGAACAGCATCAACAACGAGTTAATCAAGATTAAATATAACAGCTTCAAGGTAAATATCTACAGAGTGAAGGAGTTGGCTGAAACACGCCTACCTAGCTTTGTAGAATATAATAGTTTATACCATTCTAAGCCATTAAGGAGTGAGCCAAATTTTCGAAACTTAGTAGATCTGAGCCAATTGAGCTGTGCATTTTTGTTCATTTAATTACACTGTTTTTCATAACTTGTTAAATGCGTATAGTGCTTTTTATTGCTTCAATCATTTCATTTTAATATGCTTTGTAAATTTGAGCTTTACCTTATCAAGTTATCTAAGGGGACCCATACTAATCATATTTTGGAGTAGGTAACTCTGTCTAAATTGGGAATAATCATTTTGAGCCGCTGTAAGTTTGAAGAGCAGCTCATTTTAGTGTTTAAATACTTAACTTGTAAAATAGATCTTGAATGGTGAGCCAGACGAGCTCATCTTATATCACTTGTTTTAACCGCTCGGAACACATTGCACGTTACAAATTTGGTGGCAGCGTCGGGATTGGAAAGCTCAACTTCGTTGTGTGACTCATTAGAAATGAACATTGATCAATTGAATAAGAGTATAAGGCAGCTGGAGCTGGAGCTTGCTGCTTATCAACAAAGTGAAAGAGACGCCGATGATTTCTCGACGCCAAAGATACCACGAGGTATTGATAACGTTATGGACCAGAGGCAGAGGGAGTCCGGATATAATACAGCCGGAGGCTCAGTCTTGAGACATCAAATGTCGGGAGTCAGATTTACGGAAGAAAATGAGACAGAAAGTGTGAAGAAAGCTGCCCCGGGTGCTGGAAAGAAGACAATGTCGACAGGAGCCACTCCTGTGTTGAAAGAGCCAAGTTTTGCAACTGAAGAAGACAGATATGACTTAAGTAGATATCTTATAAGGGATTCACCGGCTAAGGAGCTTTATGAAAGGGCTGAAACAGAGCCTGGAATAACCTATAGAAGGAAAAGCCAAGAACCATCAAAACCTGATGTCGGAAAGAAGCCCTGGACTGTAGACAAAACCGAGGAGCGCCCAGCCGAGTGCTCAGATGAAAATCAAGCAATTCATATGTCTAAGCCACCTGTGTTGATTAAGCCAGCAACATACGATGGAACTTCATCTTGGCTAGACTATAGATCACATTTTGAAGCATGTGCGACATTAGGACACTGGAGTGAAAGTGATAAAGCTCTTTACTTAGCCGTGTCACTTCGTGGACAAGCTCAGTCTATCTTAGGAGACTTATCAGGGGGTGTCCCAAAGAAATATAGTGATTTAATAACTGCATTAAATGAGCGATTCTCACCTCCAAACCAGATGGAGCTACACAGAGCTCAGTTGAGAGAAAGAAAACAAAAAGCATCAGACAGTCTCCCTGAGCTGGGACAAAGCATTCGGCGCTTAACAAACTTGGCCTATCCTACAGCTCCCCTTGATGTCAGAGAGACTTTATCAAAGGAATATTTCATTGATGCACTGATTGACTCAGATATACGTTTGCGCATTAAACAGACCCGACCAACGACACTCAATGACGCCATTCGCCAGGCAGTAGAATTGGAAGCATTCGTTAAAGTAGAAGAGAAAAACAAAGAGCTGAAGGGCTACTTAAGACCAGTCGATATGAGTGAGACAAAGGATCAACCAAATGAAAGTGAGCTTAAAACGCTATTGAGCCGTCTCGATAATATGCAAAAGTCAATGAACGAGGTGAAAAAGGAAATGGAAGAACTCAAATCACAGAGCCTCTCACGTGCCACTATTCACACAGAAACAAGGCGAAAATACACAGATATGAGCTGCTATATCTGCGGGCGTCAAGGTCATCTGGGACGAGATTGTCATTACAAAAACCAGTCTGGAAGAGGTGGCCGAGGCCGGGGCCGAGGCCAAGGCCGGGGCTGGGGCCGAGGCCGTGGACGAGAATATCAAAGAGGAAATGATCAAGGAAGACAGAATGAAATTCGGAATAATTCAGAAAGCTCTGGATTATTTGTAAATGCACAGATTTGTGGGAAGATTGTGAAGTTGCTCGTTGACACTGGAGCAACGTTGACCATATTAAATGACAGTTTGTATAACTCAGTCAAGAGCTCCTTTGGTGGAGAAAATAAGTTGACCAGGGTTAGAAAAGAAATTCTGTCAGCTACAAATGAGCCACTCAATGTTTCTGGAAAAACGGAAATGAGCATCAAAATAGGACAAAAGATCTACAATCAAGAGCTTGCCGTCGCAACAATTGCAATGGATGGAGTAATAGGGTTGGATTTCTTGAACAAATATAAATGCAAAGTAGACATAGTAAACAGAAAGCTTTTAATAGGTAAAGATGAGATTCCAATGATCTCCGAGGGTTCAATAGGATGCTATCGTATATCAGTAAGTGAAACTTGCAGCATACCGCCGAGATCAGAAATTGTAGTCTTTGGCAATGTTAACATGTCTGAGAAAGACTATATACCAGATGGTTTGAGCCTGATTGAGCCGGAAGAAAGTTTTACAAGAACCGATCGGGGTTTGGTAGCAAAAACCTTGGTTGAAAATAGTAAAAGAGTTCCATTGAGAATAATGAATGTTACTACAGACGTTAAAATCATACACTCTGGTACATTTATTGCTTCACTGAGTCCAGTAAAAAGGGTTATGGAGTCTGAGGCGTGCCCAAATACGCATGGAAATACTTTACCACCAGCTTTAAATGAGCTGTTAAAGAAAACTAGCAAAACAGTCACAGGGAAACAAAGAAATCTAGTCAAAGAGCTACTATTGAGGCATAATAATCTGTTTGCCAGCAATGATCAGGAGCTGGGTAAAACGGGCATTGTGAGACACGGTATCAAGACAGACAACAGGACACCCATCAAACAACCCCTCAGGCGAATACCAGTAAATATGAGAGAGGAGGTCGACAAGCACATTGATGATATGTTAGAACGTGATGTTATTGAGCATTCAGTGAGTCCATGGGCTGCCGGCGTTGTACTAGTGAAGAAAAAGGATGGAACAACTAGATTTTGCGTTGATTATCGGCAGTTAAATGAGCGTACCGTCAAAGATGCTTATCCTTTACCTAGAATTGATGAGTCGTTGGATCATTTGTCTGGGGCAAAGTGGTTCTCGACGCTAGATTTGTGTTCAGGATACTGGCAGGTAGAACTCGAGCAGGATGCTAAACCGAAGACGGCCTTCGTCACTAAAAGGGGGCTATATCAATTCAAGGTCATGCCTTTCGGGCTCTGCAACGCTCCAGCCACCTTTGAAAGGCTGATGGAGACTGTGCTTTCAGGTTTACAATGGGACATATGTCTCATTTACCTCGATGATATAATTGTTATTGCCAAATCCTTCGAAGAAATGCTAGAAAATTTGGAGAAAGTATTTTTAAGATTATCAGCAGCAGGTTTAAAACTGAAGGCAAAGAAATGCCATATTTTTGCAGAACAAGTTGAGTTCCTAGGTCATGTAATCTCACCTGAGGGAATAGCTACAGATCCAAAGAAGATCGAAGTAATAAGGGACTGGAAAGAGCCAAGTCATGTGAGCGAATTGAGATCATTTATTGGTCTCTGTAGTTACTACAGAAGATATATTCAGAATTTTGCAGGAATTGTTAAGCCACTCAATAAGCTCACAGAAAAGAAACAGAAATTTATCTGGACCAAAGAGTGTCAGGAAGCGTTTGATTCACTGAAGTCAAAACTCACCCAGAGTCCTATCTTAAGTTATCCAGATTTTACTGAGCCATTTACTCTTGACACCGATGCAAGTAATACTGCTATAGGCGCAGTTCTATCGCAGAACATTAATGGACAAGAAAAGGTAGTAGCATACGCAAGCAGAGCTCTCACAAAGTCAGAAAGAAAATATTGCGTTTCCAGAAAGGAATTGTTAGCAGTTGTTTACTTTGTGAAATATTTTCGCCACTATCTATATGGGAAACGATTCACGGTGCGAACCGATCATAGTTCCTTAAGATGGTTGCTCAATTTTAAGAATCCTGAAGGGCAGTTAGCAAGGTGGATAGAGGTGTTAACAACATATGATATGAATATTCAGCATCGCCCTGGTACCCAGCACAGAAATGCCGATGCGCTCAGCAGGCATAGTTGCGGACAATGCAGAGGAAAGGAGCTTAAAGAAACTGTTAATGTTGTAGTGAATGAAACAGTGAGAACTAGTAGCCAATGGGAAGAAGTGTTAGACACTGACTCGTTAAAAGAGCTTCAGAAGCATGATAAGGACATTTCTACAGTAAGAAACCTGATGGAAAACGGAGTGCAACCTGACAGTGCTGAGATAAGTTCCGCGAGTTCAACAGTTAAGGCTCTTTGGTCTCAAAGACAGAAATTAGTCATAGATAGTGATATGCTGCACAGGAAATGGGACGATGACAAAGGAGTAACACTGCAGGCTATTGTACCACTTAGTGAGCGTCGAAAGCTACTGTCCTTTTGCCATGATCATTTAACATCTGGACATTTAGAAGTCAGGAAAACACTCAGTAAAGTGCGCCAATCTTATTATTGGCCTGGCCTCCAGCAGGACGTAAGGCATTATATTGCTGGATGTGAAAAGTGTCAAAAAGGTAAAAATCCGATCAGGACAAAAAGAGCTCCAATGCAAATAGTTGGAGCTGGTCGCCCAATGGAACGTTTAGCCACGGACATCCTTGGAGAGCTGCCATTAACAGAGAAAGGCAACAGATACATTCTTGTTGTCTCAGATTACTTTACAAAATGGACGGAGTGCTTCGCAATTCCCAACATGGAAGCCAGAACAGTAGCAGATGCCATTGTGAGGGAGGTAGTTACAAGGTTTGGAGTTCCATCAATGATTCACTCGGACCAAGGTAGGCAGTTCGAGGGACAGCTGTTTACAGAGATGTGCAAGATGATAAACGTCAAGAAAACGCGAACAACGCCATATCACCCACAGTCAGACGGAATGGTTGAGCGATTCAACAGAACGTTGGTAAGGATGCTCAAAACCTATGTAAATGAGCATCAGTCTGATTGGGATGATTACCTACCATACGTTACTATGGCATACAGATCGGTGGAACATGAGACAACAGGATGTAGTCCCAATTTTCTTATGCTAGGAAGAGAAGTGCAGACACCTCTGGACATAATGTATGAAATGCCAGCAAGTGTTAAAAGCACCCCAGCAAACAGATGGGCTTGGGAATTAAAGGAGAAAATGGAAGCTGCACACAGACTAGTAAGAGAGAATATCGCTGGAGCAATGCTAAGACAAAAATCGCTGCATGATAGAAATGTCAGCTGGGAAAAGTTTAACAATGGGGATGAAGTGTATGTATATTTCCCGAGGCATATGCCGGGACAATCTCCAAAATTCACGAATTATTGGCGAGGATCTTTTAAAGTCATGAAAAAGATTACAGATGTTACATATGAAGTTCTGTGTGGGCATAAGGGAAAACCTCAAACAATTCATGTAGATCGCATGAAAGGGCGTAAGCCACAACGTTTACAATTTGAAAACTGTGCTAGAGACTCAAATGCTCCCTCGCAAAATAGAAATGATGAGGTGGTCATAGATATGGGAGATGCAGAAGAGGCAGAATTAACTCAGACTGTAGAGGATGAAAATATGGCTAAAAGCTCGCGGAGGACACGAAGACCTCCAGAGTGGATGTCAGATTATATAACCAAATTCTAAATTTCAGGTAAATTCTCAGTCTTGATTGAGTCTCATTATATTTTTATTTATACTATCATACAAGTTATTTCGACCAACACAAAGAGAACGCCTAGGAAAGAAACCTGAGAAAAAGTTTTATATTTCATATCCTGTAAATTATCATGCAGGGACGCATGAGATTCGAGGCGTGGGTAATGTGACAAAACAGTCATCCGCATAGCCCCATTACGGTATATTCACATTGTGCAAGCTTAATCACAAAAACGGATTGAAAATGCCTAAACCATATCCAATCAAATTGCCCAGACAGTAACCAATTGATAATCACCTTATAGTTTTTATCATCCAATCAATGTAACGTTTAGAATAACCAATCAGATATTTATCCTAGGTATATAAGGGGTATTTCACAGTTATCAAGTCAGAACAGCATCAACAACGAGTTAATCAAGATTAAATATAACAGCTTCAAGGTAAATATCTACAGAGTGAAGGAGTTGGCTGAAACACGCCTACCTAGCTTTGTAGAATATAATATTTTATACCATTCTAAGCCATTAAGGAGTGAGCCAAATTTTCGAAACTTAGTAGATCTGAGCCAATTGAGCTGTGCATTTTTGTTCATTTAATTACACTGTTTTTCATAACTTGTTAAATGCGTATAGTGCTTTTTATTGCTTCAATCATTTCATTTTAATATGCTTTGTAAATTTGAGCTTTACCTTATCAAGTTATCTAAGGGGACCCATACTAATCATATTTTGGAGTAGGTAACTCTGTCTAAATTGGGAATAATCATTTTGAGCCGCTGTAAGTTTGAAGAGCAGCTCATTTTAGTGTTTAAATACTTAACTTGTAAAATAGATCTTGAATGGTGAGCCAGACGAGCTCATCTTATATCACTTGTTTTAACCGCTCGGAACACATTGCACGTTACATTATCACAGAACAATGTACACTCACACTCTAACATACATACTTAAACATCACTGACACAAAAGTAATGCCAAACAAAAAAATTCTTTTTGCAAAACCCACACTTAATACATATGCACAGAATGTATATAGATTGGAATGGTCAGTGATACGAATTCCATTCCGAAGTTCTGTTTTGGAGTCACTCCTAATGAAAAACTGTGAAATATCAGGTACTGACACCAGAGCTTGCAAATGGTCTTACCTTTCAAAATATTCAGGCAGCTGTAGGTATTTATCATAGGGTTTGCAAGTATTGTTTAACTTTAAAATGCCAAATAGAGATTTAATTTTAATATCACGGATTCTATGTTTATTTATATGTGACAGTTACTGTAAACATAAGCGTTTATCAGTTACAATTATCCATGCACCTGCAAACAAGTATTTTGTGGTTGGAAAAATCTGATCTAAAATAATGACTTGTTTACACAATGTTTTAATGTCATGCTTATTCTATGAAAATAACACAAAACTTATAAACGTTTCTTTGATAGTATGCAGTCTCCGGATTACAAAACTGCAAATGGTATGTATTGCACATTTGATAAGTATTTTCAGACAGTAACAAGCCAAACGAATGGCTAATAAGCATTGACCCTAAGAAAAATGAAAAATACACTGTGTTCATCTGAAAGGAAGAAGTGAAACATATTCAACTATTTACAAACAAAATGAATATTTACACTTTGTACACTGTGATTTCTCAACCATGGGGTAATATAATTAAGCAAAATCTACCCCAGTGAGATACTCAACGAAGTAATTCACCATTACCTCAAGTGATACATATGAGGAGGGCCCATCGGAGTCTAACTGTTGGTCTTCTTTTGCTCCAGCATTTCAGTGGTTTCTTGCTGACGAGTCCTCACCGTTGTTTAAACTCCGTGGTTGTTTGATTTTTGTATTTACGGAGTTGTTGCAATGATGAGTTAGAAGGCCTTCATGCGGACTGAACAAAGTATTTGTCTAAATTGCAACGGAAGTAAGGGCAAGAATTGTGGCCACGTAGAATCGACTTAAGCCCCACAATTGAATTCGTGTCACTGTCCGTTCCAAGGAGGTTCTTCTGTCGCGTTTTTGTTATGATTTGTCTTTGAGTGTGTGTATCGCTTACATCATTTTGTTTTGGATAGCACATTGGCCATTTTCTGGGAAAGTAACTGTCGTTTTGGCTTTCCGATATTGATGTTTCGATCAGGGTCTAGTTCGTTCATGTTTGTGTTTCTTTCCCTTTGGTGTCTCTGATGGGAGCTGTGGGTTAATTGTATCGATTCCTGTATCATTCTGTTTTGTCTGCGACTTATTTGCCTCAACTTAAACATAAACAACGAAAACAGTTTAAACATTCCAGAGATTCTCCTGAAGAATACTACCCGTACCAGAGTATCCCAAATATATATACCAAATCATTATCCATTATGTGTTAATCTGCTCTAAATAGGAACAGCCTTCGTGAATCATGTTATGAGGAAAACGTCATGAAACATTGAGTTCGGTTAACCAAGCTAGGTTTACCTTTGCTCACAGCTCAAATCCCTATTTAGATATATAACAGCATACGGTTTCACTTTAACACTAAAGAGTAGCCCAAACAAATAATGCCAACTCGTAATCATTATCGTAGTAGCTGTCGGAACAATATCGCCTATATAAAACTTCGAACCATCCTGAAAACTAGTAAGAAAAGGTTACTCAGGAAAGCTCACAATCTAAGAACGCTGCCGTCTCAAGTCACCTATAGATAGTGACACGGAGGCACCCAAAAACAGGCGAAACATGAACCAACGGCACAAAGCCAAATAACAACAAGATACTGCAAAAGAACGACCGCCTTTGGACAGTCAGTAAACTACTGTGGGGCTTCACCTCCGGAGTTTTTGAAATTTCAACCCTCGTCCTCAGTTCCAGTACAGTATCAAGCAAAATAACAATAACAAATTGATCCCCTTGGAGGCTTTCTAGTTCAACAGTGAGTCATGATAAAATACATAGTAAAATGGTTATGTATAGATTAATATTCATGGATCAGGGTTGAGGACTCAATTACAATCCGACGTCAGAGCAGAAGAAAACCATCAGTTAGATCACGGAGGGTCGAACCTAGGAAATATCCGGCTCCACCCTTCCCGAATTCAAAGGATTTAGATCGGGACCGTCATCATAGAGTCCGGAGTCCTGCCCTCGCCCGTGCAACCAAAGAGCGAAGCAAAATTGTCCACTGTAAAAAGGGTCGACAACCAAACACGCGGTCTGGCGCATAACATCCATGCTATAATCACTTTTCTTGTAATAAGCAACAATTTTTCTGAACTGACCTGAAAATGTGTCACTTCCTAGTATTCTCCGGAATTTATAAACTAAATCCCCATAAAACTCAGGTTACAACAGTCCCTGTTGCAGAAGTGTCTTCGAAGAAATGCCATATTTAGAAATATTGTCGTGATGTCGATGATATAATGTTGAAAACCTATTGTGCAGTTTATGACACAGATGGCCTTGTTTTAGAAGTTTAACTGTTAAGTCATCAACAGGACAGCAAGCTCTAGAAAAGCAAATAAGCTGTGACATATAAAAAAGAAGTAGAGGCAATGATCAGGAATCGATACAATTAACCGACAGCTCCCATTAGAGACACCAAAGGGAAAGAAACATAAACATGAAGCAACAGACCCCAACGGAAACATTAACAGCGGAAAGCCAAAAGGACAGTTACTTTCCCACAAAATGGCCAAAAGGCTATCCAAAATAAAATAATATAAGCGACACAAACACCCAAAGACAAACCATAACAAAAATAAACCGGGACAGAAGAACCGCCTTGGAACGGTCAGCGGACACGAATTCCACTGGGGGGCTAAAATCGATTTTACTTGGCCACAATCCTCGCCCTTACTAAACCCCGTAAGACATAGCCTTAGGGACGTCACCATCCAAGAAAGGAAACTTTACAATTCCAACATTAAAATCATCTCTTTTATTATAAATTTTGAAAGACACAGTACCATTAGAAACAGTCAAACGTCAATCCAGAAATGGGGCTTCAAAGTCACCAGAATTAGCCTTGTTTAACTGCAATTCTTTTGGTTAATTATATCAACTGTTTGATCAAAATAAACATTATCAATATTTAGAAGATCATCCAAATATCGAGAGGTAGAGTTAAACGCCTCAATAGAATCGTTTTGTTTATTTTTAGAAAGGGACAACATGAATTCTTTTTTAAATAAAAACAGAAATAAGTCTGCAACAAGGGGAGGACATTTGTACCCATCGGAATACCAACTACTTGTCTAAATAATTTAGATCCAAAGTAGAAGTAGAACAAAGATCAGGAATTGATACAATTAACTTACTCCACCCATAAAAGACACCAAAGGGAAAGAAATACAAACATTAAGCGACCAGACCATAATTGAAACCTAAACAAAGGAAGGCCATAAGGACGGTTACTTTCCCACAAAATGGCCATATGGCCATCCAAAATTAAAAGACACAAGTGATACACACAGTGAGCAACAAACAACAACATAAATAAATCGCCACAGAAGAGCCGCCTTGGAACGGTCAGTGGAAGATTTCCACCGTGGTGGGGGGGGGGGGGGGGCTTAAATCGATTTTACGTGGCCACAATCCTCGCCCTTACTTCCGTCGCGATTTAGACAAATAATTTGTTCAGTCCGCATGAAGGCCTCCTAACTCATCAGTGCAACATCTCCGTGAACACAAAAATCAAAGAACCACAGAGGCGAGACAACGGTGAGGACTCGACGGCAATAAACCACTGAAATGCTGGAGCAAAAGAAAACCAACAGTTAGACTCCGATGAGCCCGACCAGAGACAGAGCATCAGGCACCAACCAACATTATCTCTCTAATTTTCAATAAGCCTTTACGTTGGAGCCGTCATAGAATCTGAGGCCTGACCCACCGGCGTGCAATTAAAGAGGGAAGCAAAGTTGCCAACCGCGATTGGGTTAACTACCATGCATGCAGTCTGTCGTATAATATCCTTGTTGTACCCAATCTTTTTATATCGAAGAATGATTTTACAAAATTGGGTGCTGAAGTCATAATGATTATTGTCATGTCAGGAAGCAAAATCAGCGTTTCTATCATTGCAGGCCAAATACAGACACGTTTCGCGAAGAAAAAAGTTTCAATTAAAGTAAATATCTTTTTTATCAGATTATGAGGTAAAATCTGTGTAAAGAGTGGTAACATCGTACGTCGATAGACTAGATCCACAAAAACCTCTTGCTTTCAGTTTATTCAAAACTTCACTTGAATTTTTTATAGACAAAAACAAGTTAATGACTAGCATTATTTCACTGACACGAGAAGCAATTATAAGTTATGACCCATCACCGTCCTGGACAGACTGACCTCAACAAGAGTAAAATCCGACATTGACCACAATATCTGGTCAGAATACCTACTATGTTATAATATGTAACTGTCGAAATTAAATTACAATTCAACCTATAAAATCACACAAAGTGAATCACACTTACAATAAAACAATAGTTATGCTAACTGACACCTATTTTGTAGGTATAAAATAGGCACATCCTCGTCAAAATCGTAGCCTACTCTGATGGTAGCTGTGGGTTAATTGATTCGATTTTTGATCATTGCCTTCACTTCTGTTATGTAAGAAAACGCGCTTACAGCCGATTTAATGGACCAATTCACTCAATGATAATTCGCCCGAGTCACTATCATTCGTGAAATCTTCAAAATTGTTATTTTTTCTCATTTATTTGTAACCAATACTAGATGACATATATGTAGCATCTGGATTATTTATTAACACGTTTCTGTTCTGTTTCTACCGTAGTTTCATTAAGTTTCGACAATTTGACATTCATAGGGAGACCAAAAAAGTTCACTTCAGAAGTTCACTTTGTCATTCTTAGCCTAATTTCACATCACAAACACTTTAGTCAGTCAATTGAAAAAATGGGACCAGAACCGGACTCGAATCGGCGACCCCTCGCTTACAAGGCACGTGCGCTATCGACTTTAAATGTTTAGTTTAAACAATATTTTATTTACTTCTTTTCAAATACAGATATATAACAAAAATATAACATACTAGAAAGATCAACAGGATTTGAAAACAAGCAATGTTTACAACTCTACCACTCCAATTTGCATTTCTTTTAATTCTTATTGTGGCGGAATGACAATTATGTATTTGCAATTGCCAAATTGATCACAAACATACACACATACTGATTTTTTTTTAAATGTGTCAAACCAATCCAAAAATTCTTGACTATTTTCATAGTACCATCTTGTAAGTTCAACTGAGATATATTGCCTCTGTATACCTTCCTATACAGAAAGTATTTCTTGAAACACTTCTGCAGATATATGTTCAGTTAAGTCTAGAAATTCAGATTGACACTGTTCAGACATTATAGTAGAGTTTTAACATATGCATATTCTTGAAAATTTTATTTCTTACACAAAGTTATCTACCTCACCAATCAATGTACCCCCACACAAACATTCAATATACAAGTGAGGACAATGATCAGGATTCGATACATTACCCCACACCTCCCATCAGCGACGTTCAAGGGAAAAAAACACAAACAATAAATAACTAGACCCTAAATGAAACACCAACAGCGGAAAGCCAAAAGTACAGTTACTTTCCCTTACAATGGCCAATTGGCTATCGAAAATAAAAAGATATAAGCGATACACACACTCAAAGACAAACCATAACAAACATAAACCACCAGAGAGGAACCGCCTTGGAACGGTCAGTGAAAAGAATTTCACTGGGGGCTTAAATCGGTTTTACGCGGCCGCAATCCTCGCCCTTGATTACAAACTGTTTAAATTAGGGTCTAGTTATTTCATGTTTGTGTTTCTTTCCCTATGGTGTCTCTGAGGGGAGATGTGGGTTAAATGTATCGATTCCTGAGCATTGCATTCACTTCTAATTTGATAACAAAACCAATATTATACAGATAGAAAGATTCGTAATTAAGCTTTAACAGTTTAGAAAGTCAAATAACTGTAATTCTAACACAGCACGCCTATATAGGCAATGGAAAATAACTGTGTTTTATTCTACAACAAATCACGAAAAGGAAGAGCGTGACGAGTGACGTCATAAAAAATTTATGACGTCACAAGTCGATACGGTGTAAAGTAGAAGTAAAACAAAGATCAGGAATTGATACAATTAACTTACTCCATCCATAAAAGACACCAACGGGAAAGAAATACAAACATTAAGCGACCAGACCATAATGGAAACATAAACAAAGGAAGGCCATATGGACAGTTACTTTCCCACAAAATGGCCATATGGCCATCCAAAATTAAAAGACACAAGTGATACACACGGTAAGTAACAAACAACAACATAAATAAATCGCCACAGAAGAGCCGCCTTGGAACGGTCAGTGGAAGACCTCCACTGGGGGGCTTAAATCGATTTTACGTGGCCACAATCCTCGCCCTTACTTCCGTCGCGATTTAGACAAATAATTTGTTCAGTCCGCATGAAGGCCTCCTAACTCATCAGTGCAACATCTCCGTGAACACAGAAATCAAAGAACCACAGAGGTGAGACAACGGTGAGGACTCGACAGCAAGTAACCACTGAAATGCTGGAGCAAAAGAAAACCAACAGTTAGACTCCGATGAGCCCGACCAGAGACAGAGCATCAGGCACCAACCAACATTATCTCTTTAATTTTCAATAAGCCTTTACGTTGGAGCCGTCATAGAATCTGAGGCCTGACCCACCGGCGTGCAATTAAAGAGGGAAGCAAAGTTGCCAACCGTGATTGGGTTAACTACCATGCATGCAGTCTGTCGTATAACATCCATGTTGTACCCAATCTTTTTATATCGAAGAGTGATTTTACGAAATTGGGTGCTGAAGTCATTGCGGTTATATATTTTTCTGAATTTATATACTAAGTCACCATAAAATTCGGGTTCCGATATACCTTGTTGAAGAAGAGATTTAAGTCCAATATTGAATTTTGAAATTAAATCAGAATGGCGTCTATAAAATTTTGAAAAGGCTTTGCGTAGTTTATGGTACCGATAACCCTGATTAAGAAGTTTAGCCGTTAATAATTTATTACGAGTGTTGAAGTCAGTTACATGACTACACACTCTAGTAAATCGAATTAATTGCGAAATATAAACGCCATAGGATGGCGCACGAGGAACATCACCATCCAAAAAAGGAAAATTTACAATCTCAAAATCAAAGTCATCGCGTTTATCATAAATTTTGCACGAAACAAATCCATCTACAATAGATAGATCTAAATCCAAAAACGGGGCCTCGGTATCAGAAGAATTTGCTTTATTTAACTGAAGTTCTAGGGGGTAAATCTGACTGATCAAACCATCAAAATAGGTATTATAAATATTTAATAAATCATCTAAATATCTAGAAGTAGAGCTAAAAGCTTCAATAATTTCAGATTGGTTATCAATGGAAAGCGACAAAATGAAGTCTCTTTCATAACAATACAAGAACAGATCAGCCACAAGAGGTGCGCAATTAGTACCCATCGGAATACCCACAATTTGTCTAAATAACTTAGTACCGAATCTAATATAAATATTGTCAAGTAGAAAGGTGAGGGCATCACACACTTTCTGACATGACCAAAGTGTATAATTCTTATGCTCTTTAGAAGTGAAAAATGCATTTCTGACATTACATGCAAGATAGAGAGAATCTTCTCTGTGAAAAGCCCATTCAATTAAATCATTAAGCTTTTCTTTTATAAGATTATGAGGAAGTGTAGTGTAAAGAGTGGAAAAATCGTAGGTAGACAGACTAGAAGCACGAAACTGTCTAGATTTCAATTTATTTAAAACCTCATTCGAATTTTTTATAGACCAAAACAGATTTCTTCCTGATCTTTCAAAGACTTTATCACAATATTTAATTACATGCGTTTTAATAGCAGTAAGACAGGAAGTTAATAATTTAGAAAGTTCAGTGGTAGTGCAAGAACTAGAATTTGCAATAAACCGTGCTTTGTAAGGTTTTTTATGAAGTTTTGGTAACCAGTATAGCGTAGGAAGCTTGTCTTGGCCTTCGTTAACACACACAGCAAACTTGGTGGCTGAAAGACAAACATGTTTATCTACTATAGCTCTCTCTTCAGCCAAAGGCTGAAGTTCATAGGCCTTAGTACCACCAAGCTCCTGCTTAAGCGTGTTAACATAGTGGAGCCGTCACACAACGACGACGTTGTTAGCGGCCTTGTCTGCAGGGGCCAAAACAAACTTCTTATGAAATTCTTGAATACCTAGTTTAAGATGACGTAAAGACGTCTTGGGCTTAGGAGGTAATAAGTTAGTATTTTGAGAATAGAAAGAAATGCGTTTATTCACTAGTCTTAAAATGCTAAGTTTCCAGTCCTTTAGGGCTTTATACTCAACATACTCTCGCTTACACCATCGATTACCGAATTCATTCAAGGAAGCAGCGATTTCATCTCTACATTTACTGAAATCAATTTTAGAAGGAAACCGATATTTCGGTCCTTTAGAAATTATATTCCTTATCCTAGAATCAGGAATAATTTTCAAATTGCCAGTAATTACATGACCAGCAGCAGGATAGCAATACTTGGAGTTTTTACAATCACATGAATCAGGAGTATTAGTATCAATATCAAGATCTGAAACAAGTTTATTGAAATTAAAAATGATAGATCTAACAGGTTTGTTATATTTATAGCAAATTATAGGTGTTTCAGTATTTTGAAAATAAGCAGGAATGGAAGAAAGCACCGATCTCTCACGGAAGATACTGGGCAAATCTATAAAATCCATACCCTTATTAATGAAGGATATTTTGAAGAAATGACGTTTATGATTAATTTCAGAATCAATGTAAGGACGGAGAGCATGCTGAGTATAGCCTCTAGTTAAGAGAGCCGCATCATATAATTTATTCGCCTCGGTGTCCAGAAGACGTAAAACAGAAACGGGTAATGAACTTAAAAATGAAAGCATAGAGTGGCGTCCATGATTTAATAATATAATTGACAGTCACTTCAGTCTAGTATTGTTTCGTTGAAACGCACGTGATTTACGTTTAAAGTTACCATTTTTCCTGGTGCCGTGAGATCTAGTTCTGCGTTTTCGACATTCCAGGAGTGAGAAAATATCAAAGTCCGGCATTCTGGAAATATTACCCTCATGATAAATGTTGTCATTAAATCCCAGTGGAAAAGGGGTCTGTAAAAATTTAATCCATTTCAGTTCAGCTTCATGTCTTTTGATTATTTTGAATCTAGATGTAGAATTTGCATCGTAATAAAGTTTTTCCACTGGTTGTATAATAATGTTATTTACAGAATGACCTGTAGGTCGAAAGTGACGGTACAAGAAAGTGTCAGTTTTCTTAGGCTTACTCATTCTACGATAATGCTCGTTCAATCTAGTCATTTGCTCGCATCGAAAACGTTAGAAAAGGACATAAATGCATGTGTTTCAGTCGATAATTTTAGCGGGATTTCTTCTAACCATGGCGAAAAGTTGTGAGATTTTGAAGGAAACATCAGCATTATTGCCGGTTTCAGCGTGTTAGAATCAAAATAGATCAGCTCTATCCAGTGATTTGTTGGGTAATTACTTAACAAATCATAGTTAGAGCTGATCTGTTTCCTAAATCACACCCATTACTCCTGCAAACGTTTGTTGAACTTAGTTTTATGTTTGTTTCTGTTGAGGTTGTGCCATGTTGAGATTTGTTGAGGTATTATCATGACTCACTGTTGAGCTAGAAAGCCTCAATGCTGATCAATTTGTTATTGTTATTTTGTTTGATAATGTACTGGAACTGAGGGCAAGGTTTGAAATGTCATAAACTCCGGAGTTGAAGCCCCCCCCCCCCCCCCCCCCCACCACCACCATCGCAAGTAGTTTTGCTACTGACCGTCACAAGGCGGTCGTTCTTTTGCAGTGTCTTAACTGTTATTCGACTTCCCAATTACGTAAAATCATTCTTCGATATAAAAAGATTGGGTACAACATGGATATTATACGACAGACTGCATGCATGGTAGTTAACCCAATCACGGTTGGCAACTTTGCTTCCCTCTTTAATTGCACGCCGGTGGGTCAGGCCTCAGATTCTATGACGGCTCAAACGTAAAGGCTTATTGAAAATTAAAGAGATAATAATGGTTGGTGCCTGATGCTCTGTCTCTGGTCGGGCTCATCGGAGTCTAACTGTTGGTTTTCTTTTGGTCCAGCATTTCAGTGGTTTCTTGCTGTCGAGTCCTCACCGTTGTCTCACCTCTGTGTTTCTTTGATTTCTGTGTTCACGGAGATGTTGCACTGATGAGTTAGGAGGCCTTCATGCGGACTGAACAAATTATTTGTCTAAATCGCGACGGAAGTAAGGGCGAGGATTGTGGCCACGTAAGGTCGATTTGGGCCCCCCGGTGGAGATCTTC
This sequence comes from Lucinisca nassula, assembly GCA_963580285.1. NCBI lineage: Eukaryota > Metazoa > Mollusca > Bivalvia > Lucinida > Lucinidae > Lucinisca > Lucinisca nassula. The sequence continues at coordinate 91,295 of CAUZLF010000208.1, read as the reverse complement.
CACTGACCGTTCCAGGGCGGCTCTTCTGTGGCGATTTATTTATGTTGTTGTTTGTTACTTACTGTGTGTATCACTTGTGTCTTTTAATTTTGGATGGCCATATGGCCATTTTGTGGGAAAGTAACTGTCCATATGGCCTTCCTTTGTTTAGGTTTCCATTATGGTCTGGTCGCTTGGTGTTTGTATTTCTTTCCCTTTGGTGTCTTTTATGGATGGAGTAAGTTAATTGTATCAATTCCTGATCTTTGTTTTACTTCTACTTTGTGCCGTTTATGCATGTTTCGTCTGTTTTTGTGTGTGCCTCCGTGTCACTTTCTATAGGTGACTTGACACGGCTGCGGTCTTGGATTGTGGACTTTTCTGAGTGACCTTTTCTTACTAGTTTACGTTCCAGACAACACAATTAAGGTCATTTTTTGGAGACGCTGCTTCCGATTGTTCGGAACTTTTACCAGACATTGAGATGAAATGATATATCAAACCCCGCCGCTACAAAGAAACCGCTATGATTTTAGGAACTCGCACCCCTTTGCCGGGGCAAGCTCAGACCTTCTCAGCTGTTCACCAGTACTCAATTGTTCTGTCGGTTTCTCGGTTTCAGCTCGGCGTTGAAGCACCATGCAGGTCAATCATTTTGTCCAAGCCCCAATTGACACGGAGCCTGTTGAACTGATATTTTCCAATATCGCGTCAGTGCTTATGTTATGAATAGACTTAGTGGCTTCTGCTGGCTACCAATCATTATGTTGTAGCCACCTAGCGGAGACATAAACGGCAAGGTAACTAATCTGTCTGACAATAGAATGTTTTATTGGACTCTATTATGCCTAGCGTCAAATAAAAGGGACTATGACAAAGGATAGAGACAGAACACGGCTTCAAATAAGGCCTTGTTGCAAAACAAAGTCTAGAGATCATAGTTAAAATTATGCAAGGACAGAGATTTGCAATTGAGCTGACACAGAAATGGCTTGTATTTTTCATTACGAAAACACGCCTATACAAATACATTGTAAACTTTACCCCCAAGAAAATGAAAATTTTACGATGAAAAATTGTGATATTTTTTCTTATTTCTGCTCAAAATATAGATTGTGGGCACACGATAGAATCGCCTCATCGAGGCGGTTCAAACGAGTACCCACAATCTATATTTTAGAGAAGAAATAAGAAAAATGAAGAGGCGGTTCTAACGAGTACCCGTAATATTTTTAGAGCAGAAATAAGCATAATAAGGTTTACCCCTGTAAACCCGAGTTTTACTATATAAAAGTGGGGTTCAAGGGGGTCAAAATTATGTAGGAATGTTTTCGTGATGTTTTTCTGTTTTGGCACCACAAAGGGTCGGATTAGCTTGTGTATTTATTTTTAAATGAGCAAATGCTTCCTTAATAGGAAACAAAGACTCAGATGAGACGGAGCATGCGCCAGTCGTGAATCTTCACTGCAGTTTAGTAGGAGCTGTCCTGAGTGCTCACAGTCTATAGTTGGAACAGAAATAAGAAAAATATCACAATTTTTCAGCATAAAATTTTCATTTTTTCGGCGATGAAGGTGGCAATGTATTTGTATGGGCGTCTTTGCGTATTCTATATCTGAGACGGAAACTAGATTCCGGGATAAATGATACAGAACGTCTTAAGAATCACCGATATATACTGGCTGACTGATTTCTTGATAAGCAGTCACTATCATTCAATATTGTTTGTATGTATAGGAGTTTAACGGCCCAGTCACCACTATTTTAGGCCATTTTTGAGCCGGTCAGTTTACCTATACACACTTTCCCTGGGCAAGCTTATACGTAAACGGTTAACCAGTACAGTGCACATTCTTTCGCCAGAAACTGACAACTGCCCTTCTTGAATCAACCGAAGGGAAAGAATGGCCTTTGAAAAGATGTACTGATCAATCTCCACGAAAGAATGTTGCCCCGGCAGGTATCGAACCCGCGTCCTCCTCACCAGTTATACGCGCATCCGACTGAGCTACAGAGGCCGGCCTATCATTCAACATAATACAGGAGTTTAGAATTAAGTTTGCAGCCTCTGCGTTGTAATCGATAACGAAGCTACGTGCAATGTACAGAAATATCAAGATTTTCCTTTTCACAAAATGATGTGACAAAAGTTGTATAGCACCTTTTCAATCTCGTTATCGTAACTGACAATTTATTGACCAGAACACCAGTCAAAATCATGTAAATTCGTAGGTAAATCTTTGTTGAATAAAGAGGGTTGCACGGAAGATTAATACTAGTCATGTTGCACTTTTTCCTTCATTCGCCGGAAATTACCGAGTTGAATATCGATTTCCGTACGAAATCGGCAGTTAAAGTTACCTGGAAATTTGATGGTTTTTATAATTAAAATTATGAAGGAAAAAATATTAACTCCGCGTATCTTATTTATCCTTAACACTAGAAAAAAGTCACTATTATCCTGATGTAGGAAAATAATTCAGGTTTTATTTGGTGCGTTTCAAAGTGATGAATAATTAATGCTGCTCTGAATACCTACAGGTAGATCTTTTAAGCAAAGTGTCATATCTGCAAATATATGATTAATGATTCCCTGAGGTCAGCGACTAGAGAAAAAATATTGGATATTCTGTACCTTGATCCCAGTGGTGTGCAGGGAGGTAACTAGATATCGCCCAGACAGGTTTTAACGGAAATTCACGATTTATTCCGATCGCCGCCTATGAAGGAAAAAGTTCGGTATGGCTAAATGTGTTACGGTTGATTATTATTATTATTTTAATAACAATTTTCTATTTTTATATAACGTATTTCAAATTATGTCTTGCTACAGACGAAATAGAAGTGGAGGCAATGATCAGGAATCGATAAAATTAACCAACACTTCCAATCAGAGACACTAAAACGAAAGAAACGCAAACATTAAATAACTAGACCCTGATGGAAACATCAATAACGGAAAGCCATAAGGACAGTTACGTTCCCACAAAATGACCAAATTGGCTATCCAAAACAAAAACATATAAGCGATACACATAATCAAAGACAAACCATTACAAAAATAAACCGCGACGGAAGAACCGAACCGCCTTTCTTTCCACTGACCGTTCCAAGGCGGTTCTTTTGTGGCGGTTAATTTATGTTGTTGTTTGTTACTTACTGTGTGTATCACTTGTGTCTTTTCGTTTTGGATGGCCATTTGACCATTTTGTGGGAAAGTCACTGTCCTTATGGCCATCCTTTGTTTAGGTTTCCATTATGGTCTGGTCGCTTCATGTTTATGTTTCTTTCCCTTTGGTGTCTTTGATGGGTGGAGTAAGTTAATTGTATCGATTCCTGATCTTTGTTTTACTTCTACCTTGGAACGATCAGTGAATAGAATTTCAATGGGGACTTAAATCGATTTTACGCGGCTGCTATCCTCGCCTTTAATTCTGTCGCGATTTAGACAAATAATTTGTTCAGCCGCATGAAGGCTTCCTAACTCATCAGTGCAACATCTCCGAGAACACAAAAATCAAACAACCACAGAGATGGAACAACGGTGAGGATTCGACGGCAAGAAATGACTGAAATGCTGGAGCAAAAGAAAAACAAGTTAGACTCCGATGTATCCAACCAGAGACAGAGCATCAGGTTTTGTTTGATTTGATGTTTAACGTCCCTGTCAACACTAGAAAGGTCATTTTTGTGACATTGCTTCCAATTTTGTGGGACGTTTACCCGACATTGAGAAGAAATTACATCTCATTCCCTGTCGCCCAATGAAACCAATAGTGTTTATAGGCATGTGCGGTCCGCCTCGCACCGCTTTGCCTGGGCAGGCTTAGATCCTCTAAGCGGTTTACCAGTATTCCTGTGCGGTCGGATTCAGCTCTGCGTGGAAGCATCATGCAACCCGTTTATTTCTTCAAGCCCCAAATGGGCGGGGGCCGACAGAGCATAAGGTACCAACCAACAATACATAAGTTAGCCTTTACACTGGAACCGTAATAGAATCTGAGACCTGACCCATCGGCGTGCAATTAAAGACGGAAGCAAAGTTATCAACCGTGATTAGGTTAACTATCCAATTTTTTTATATCGAAGAATGATTTTACGTAATTGGATACTGAAATTATTGCAAGTATATATTTTTCTGAATTTATATACTAAGTCACCATAAAATTCTTGTCCCGATAGACCTTATTGCAGAAGAGATTTACGTTCAACATTTAAAGTTTGAAATTAAATCGCAATTTCTATAAAAGTTTAGAAAAGGCTTTGCGTAGTTAATGATACCGATAACTCTGATTGAGAGTTTAGCAGTTAACAATTAATTACGAGTGTTGAAGTCAGTTACATGACTAGACACACTGGCAAATTGAATTAATTGCGAAATATAAACGCCATAGGATGCCGCACGAGGAACATCACCATCTAAGAAAGGAAAATTTACGATCTCAAAATCAAAATCATCGCAGGACACAAACCCGTCTAAAATAGATAGCTGAAAATCCAAAAACGGGAACTCGGTATCAGAGGAATTTGCTTTATTTAACTGAAGTTCGTGTGTGTGTTTGTGTGTGTGTGTGGGGGGGGGTAAATTTGACTGCTCAAACCTTCGAAATAGATATTGTCAATATTTAATAAATCATCCAATATCTAGAAGTCGAGCTATAGGCTTCAATGATTTCAAAATTATGAAACCGCACAAAAATAAGTTGGTCCGAGAGAAAGGCTGTTAGTATTTGCATCGTTGTACAACAGTTAGTTAAGCGTGTAAAAGTGTCTTACCTGCTGTGACGTTCTTCGAAACCTGTGTGTCCAAAATACGAAGCCTGTGCTACTGCTACACAGCCTTTACGTATGTATTTATCAGTGTGAATTTTGTTTGCATTTTCTACTTCCTGGTTACCAACTGATTGGGTTATATCGTTCTACACAGATATTGTATTCTTTGTATTTACATGTATTGTATAAAATTTTATACAGGGCAATTATGAAGAGAGTTTTGATGTTCATGTGTTTTTGTGGATTACTTTGTTATGGTAAGTGTTCGTGGTTTAAATGTTATACGGTTAGATTCAGTCATGACTGGGTTGTGATTACTGTAGTCTGCATGCCGTTAGGTTACCGGTCATATATCGTGCACCTTTAAAATCGATATATCAACCCAGAAAGCATTTCCTTTCATTTTGGGACATTGTTAAGCAGTTTGTTTGTTTGTTTGTTTGATTTGAGGTTAAACGTCCCCGTCAACAATGTATAGGTCATTTTGGATACGCTGCTTCCAATTTTGTGGGACTTTTACCCGACACTTGAGATGAAACGACATCTCAAGCCCTGTCGCCCAATGAAACCAATAGGGTTTATAAGCATGGGCGGACCGACTCATACCGCTTTTCCTGGGCAGGCTAGGCTTATTTTTTTATTATGGTTTGTCTTTGGGTTGTGTCGCTTATTTTTATTTTGGATAGCCTATTGGCCATTTCGAGGGAAAGTAACTGTCCTTTTGACTTTCCGCTATTGATGTTTCCATTAGGGTCTGATGTTTCATGTTTGTGTTTCTTTCCCGTTGGTGTCTCTGATGGGAGCTGTGGGTTAATTGTATTGATTCCTGATCATTGCGTCCACTTCTATTCTATTTTAATGCAGAGTTTCCCTATACTGTTTAACTTAATGACCGATATGAATATCGCTTTAGTTTGAACGGTATCGCACCTTTAAACGCACATGATTTTCACAAATAAATTAGATATAACATGTTCCGATTTTGGTCAGGCCCCTCGGAGTCTAACTGTTGGTTTTCTTTTGCTCCAGCAATTCTGTTGTTGTATGCTGTCGAGTCCTCAACCTTGCTTCATCTCTGTAGTTTTTTATTTGTATGTTCTCGGAGAACACTGATGAGTTAGGAAGCCTTCATGCCGACTAAAAAAAATTAGTATATACCGCGACAGAGGTAAGGGCGAGGATTATGGCCATGTAAAATCGATTTAAGCCCCCCCCCCCCCCAGGTGAGACATGTATCTTAGCGGATTTGGTTTACAATTTTTGATATATTTTACATTTTGCAAGTCTCGCTACTTTGGACATCTCCTTCCTGATGCCCGGGACTTCCGTGGAGTGTGGGTCATGTTTGCTGATGTTGGCTCGGTGGGGGACCCTGTAAGTCCGCGGGTAGGCTCTCTTGCCTGATGCCTCCAGCTGACCTGTCTCATAGGCTACGTCGGTCGGTGTGTGCTCGGAGGGGGATGTGCTGTGTTTGCCGGGTCTTGTCCATCATCCGTTTCGGTTTCAAAACTTTGAGGTTGAGGCACACTGATGAAGATTAAATATCAGAAAGGCCTCTGTGTCACTAAATTAGGTATAGTTACGCCTTAATTGCAACCACTGGGTCGATATCTCTACTGGTGGATGATTCGTTCGTCCCCGAGGGTATCATCAGCTCAGTATCAGTTCCTGAGTGCTGAGGTTGATCTTTCGGACGGTGTTGACGTCAGTACTCAGGTAGTGATTTAAATAACTATATTATATCTTTTAATTTTTGCAGCATAAAATTCTAATTGTTCTAAAACTAAGACTTACTTGTCAGGTGAGACATGTATCTTAGCGGATTTGGTTTACAATTTTTGATATATTTTACAGTTTGCAAGTCTCGCTACTTTGGACATCTCCTTCCTGATGCCCGGGACTTCCGTGGAGTGTGGGTCATGTTTGCTGATGTTGGCTCGGTGGGGGACCCTATTAGTCCGCGGGTAGGCTCTCTTGCCTGATGCCTCCAGCTGACCTGTCTCATAGGCTACGTCGGTCGGTGTGTGCTCGGAGGGGGATGTGCTGTGTTTGCCGGGTCTTGTCCATCTTCCGTTTCGGTTTCAAAACTTTGAGGTTGAGGCACACTGATGAAGATTAAATATCAGACAGGCCTCTGTGTCACTAAATTAGGTATAGTTACGCCTTAATTGCAACCACTGGGTCGATATCTCTGCTGGTGGATGATTCGGTCGTCCCCGAGGGTATCATCAGCTCAGTATCAGTTCCTGAGTGCTGAGGTTCATCTTTCGGTCGGTGTTGACGTCAGTACTCAGGTACTGATTTAAATAACTATATTATATCTTTACTTTTTGCAGCATAAAATTCTAATTGCTCTAAAACTAAGTAGAAGTAAAACAAAGATCAGGAATTGATACAATTAACCTACTCCACCCATAAAAGACACCAAAGGGAAAGAAATACAAACATTAAGCGACCAGACCATAATGGAAACCTAAAGAAAGGAAGGCCATAAGGACAGTTACTTTCCAACAAAATGGCCATATGGCCATCCAAAATTAAAAGACACAAGTGATACACACAGTAAGTAACAAACAACAACATAAATAAATCGGCACAGAAGAGCCGCCTTGGAACGGTCAGTGGAAGCTTTCCACTGGGGGGGGGGGGGGGGGGGGGCTTAAATCGATTTTACGTGGCCACAATCCTCGCCCTTACTTCTGTCGCGATTTAGACAAATAATTTGTTCAGTCCGCATGAAGGCCTCCTAACTCATCAGTGCAACATCTCCGTGAACACAAAAATCAAAAAACCACAGAGGTGAGACAACGGTGAGGACTCGACAGCAAGAAACCACTGAAATGCTGGACCAAAAGAAAACCAACAGTTAGACTCCGATGAGCCCGACCAGAGACAGAGCATCAGGCACCAACCGACATTATCTCTCTAATTCTCAATAAGCCTTTACGTTGGAGCCGTCATAGAATCTGAGGCCTGACCCACCGGCGTGCAATTAAAGAGGGAAGCAAAGTTGCCAACCGTGATTGGGTTAACTACCATGCATGCAGTCTGTCGTATAATATCCATGTTGTACCCAATCTTTTTATATCGAAGAATGATTTTACGAAATTGGGTGCTGAAGTCATTGCGGTTATATATTTTTCTGAATTTATATACTAAGTCACCATAAAATTCGGGTTCCGATAGACCTTGTTGCAGAAGAGATTTAAGTCCAATATTGAATTTTGAAATTAAATCAGAATGGCGTCTAAAAAAGGAAAATTTACAATCTCAAAATCAAAGTCATCGCGTTTATCATAAATTTTGCACGAAACAAATCCATCTACAATAGATAGATGTAAATCCAAAAACGGGGCCTCGGTATCAGAAGAATTTGCTTTATTTAAGTGAAGTTCTAGGGGGTAAATCTGACTGATCAAACCATCAAAATAGGTATTATCAATATTTAATAAATCATCTAATTATCTAGAAGTAGAGCTAAAAGCTTCAATAATTTCAGATTGGTTTTCAATGGAAAGCGACAAAATGAAGTCTCTTTCATAACAATACAAGAACAGATCAGCCACAAGGGGTGCGCAATTAGTACCCATCGGAATACCCACAATTTGTCTAAATAACCTAGTACCGAATCTGATATAAATATTGTCAAGTAAAAAGGTGAGGGCATCATATACTTTCTGACATGACCAAAGTGTATAATTCTTATGCTCTTTTGAAGTGAAAAATGCATTTCTGACATTACATGCAAGATAGAGAGAATCTTCTCTGTGAAAAGCCCATTCAATTAAATCATTAAGCTTTTCTTTTATAAGATTATGAGGAAGTGCAGTGTAAAGAGTGGAAAAATCGTAGGTAGACAGACTAGAAGCACGAAAATGTCTAGATTTCAATTTATTTAAAACCTCATTCGAATTTTTTATAGCCAAAACAGATTTCTTCCTGATCTTTCAAAGACTTTATCACAATATTTAATTACATGCGTTTTAATAGCAGTAAGACAGGAAGTTAATAATTTAGAAAGTTCAGTGGTAGTGCAAGAGCTAGAATTTGCAATAAACCGTGCTTTGTAAGGTTTTTTATGAAGTTTTGGTAACCAGTATAGCGTAGGAAGCTTGTTTTGGCCTTCGTTAACACACACAGCAAACTTGGTGGCAGAAAGACAAACATGTTTATCTACTATAGCTCTCTCTTCAGCCAAAGGCTGAAGTTCATAGGCCTTAGTACCACCAAGCTCCTGCTTAAGCGTGTTAACATAGTGGAGCCGTCACACAACGACGACGTTGTTAGCGGCCTTGTCTGCAGGGGCCAAAATAATGATGTAAGCGAGAGTATGTTGAGCATAAAGCCCTTAAGGACTGGAAACTTAGCATTTTCAAAATAGTGAATAAACGTATTTCTTTCTATTCTCAAAATACTAACTAATTACCGCCTAAGCCCAAGACGTCTTTACGTCATCTTAAACTAGGTATTCAAGAATTTCATAAGAAGTTTGTTTTGGCCCCTGCAGACAAGGTCGCTAACAACGTCGTCGTTGTGTGACGGCTCCACCATGTTAATACGCTTAAGCAGGAGCTTGGTGGTACTAAAGCCTATGAACTTCAGCCTTTAGCTGAAGAGAGAGCTATAGTAGATAAACATGTTTGTCTTTCAGCCACCAAGTTTGCTGTGTGTGTTAACGAAGGCCAAGACAAGCTTCCTACGCTATACTGGTTACCAAAACTTCATAAAAAAACCTTACAAAGCACGGTTTATTGCAAATTCTAGCTCTTGCACTACCACTGAACTTTCTAAATTATTAACTTCCTGTCTTTATGATGAGGCTTTATTAGCCGAAACTACGTAGTATGACCCATCTTCTTTCTTATGAATGTTTTCATTGCTCTTAAAGGAACTCATTTTAGATTTTTATTTGCCTTCACCGCAGCTGGTGTTGTGCCGTGTGGCGGCCGTAAAACGTCTCCCCGTACATCAACCATAGTGCAGTTTTTATTTAACTTTTGGTCCTTTGAGATCAGCGTGAATATTCTGAGAAATCAGAAATATATTATTGGTTTAGACTCATATTCTAGACAGGTTTTTAATTATTTGGACCCCATTTTGATTTATATCAGTCTTTGAATCGACTGCCTATTCGATATTCGCAAAATTGCAGTATGTTTCCTCTGGCTTTCTTTGCCGGATCATTGCAGGGTCACTGATGAGGCTTTATTAGCCGAAACTACGTAGTATGACCCATCTTCTTTCTTATGAATGTTTTCATTGCTCTTAAAGGAACTCATTTTAGAGTTTTAATTTACTGCTATTACAACGCATGTAATTAAATATTGTGATAAAGTCTTTGAACATTATTAAACCGATGTTCGTTCCTCGTTGTATAACATGTCTTTTATGGGTGGAGTAAGTTAATTGTATCAATTCCTGATCTTTGTTTTACTTCTACTTTGAAAGATCAGGAAGAAATCTGTTTTGGTCTATAAAAAATTCGAACGAGGTTTTAAATAAATTGAAATCTAGACATTTTCGTGCTTCTAGTCTGTCTACCTACGATTTTTCCACTCTTTACACTACACTTCCTCATAATCTTATAAAAGAAAAGCTTAATGATTTAATTGAATGGGCTTTTCACAGAGAAGATTCTCTCTATCTTGCATGTAATGTCAGAAATGCATTTTTCACTTCTAAAGAGCATACGAATTATACACTTTGGTCATGTCAGAAAGTGTGTGATGCCCTTACCTTTCTACTTGACAATATTTATATTAGATTCGGTACTAAGTTATTTAGACAAATTGTGGGTATTCCGATGGGTACTAATTGCGCACCTCTTGTGGCTGATCTGTTCTTGTATTGTTATGAAAGAGACTTCATTTTGTCGCTTTCCATTGATAACCAATCTGAAATTATTGAAGCTTTTAGCTCTACTTCTAGATATTTAGATGATTTATTAAATATTGATAATACCTATTTTGATGGTTTGATCAGTCAAATTTACCCCCTAGAACTTCAGTTAAATAAAGCAAATTCTTCTGATACCGAGGCCCCGTTTTTGGATTTACATCTATCTATTGTAGATGGATTTGTTTCGTGCAAAATTTATGATAAACGCGATGACTTTGATTTTAAGATTGTAAATTATCCTTTTTTGGATGGTGATGTTCCTCGTGCGCCATCCTATGGCGTTTATATTTCGCAATTAATTCGATTTGCTAGAGTGTGTAGTCATGTAACTGACTTCAACACTCGTAATAAATTATTAACGGCTAAACTCCTTAATCAGGGTTATCGGTACCATAAACTACGCAAAGCCTTTTCAAAATTTTATAGACGCCATTCTGATTTAATTTCAAAATTCAATATTGGACTTAAATCTCTTCTGCAACAAGGTCTATCGGAACCCGAATTTTATGGTGACTTAGTATATAAATTCAGAAAAATATATAACCACAATGACTTCAGCACCCAATTTCGAAAAATCATTCTTCGATATAAAAAGATTGGGTACAACATGGATATTATACGACAGACTGCATGCATGGTAGTTAACCCAATCACGGTTGGCAACTTTGCTTCCCTCTTTAATTGCACGCCGGTGGGTCAGGCCTCAGATTCTATGACGGCTCCAACGTAAAGGCTTATTGAGAATTAGAGAGATAATGCTGGTTGGTGCCTGATGCTCTGTCTCTGGTCGGGCTCATCGGAGTCTAACTGTTGGTTTTCTTTTGGTCCAGCATTTCAGTGGTTTCTTGCTGTCGAGTCCTCACCGTTGTCTCACCTCTGTGGTTCTTTGATTTTTGTGTTCACGGAGATGTTACACTGATGAGTTAGGAGGCCTTCATAAGGACTGAACAAATTATTTGTCTAAATCGCGACGGAAGTAAGGGCGAGGATTGTGGCCACGTAAAATCGATTTAAGCCCCCCAGTGGAAACCTTCCACTGACCGTTCCAAGGCGGCTCTTCTGTGGCGATTTATTTATTATGTTGTTGTTTGTTACTTACTGTGTGTATCACTTGTGTCTTTTAATTTTGGATGGCCATATGGCCATTTTGTGGGAAAGTAACTGTCCTTATGGCCTTCCTTTGTTTAGGTTTCCATTATGGTCTGGTCGCTTAATGTTTGTATTTCTTTCCCTTTGGTGTCTTTTATGGGTGGAGTAAGTTAATTGTATCAATTCCTGATTTTTGTTTTACTTCTACTTTGGTTTACAATTTTTGATATATTTTACATTTTGCAAGTCTCGCTACTTTGGACATCTCCTTCCTGATGCCCGGGACTTCCGTGGAGTGTGGGTCATGTTTGCTGATGTTGGCTCGGTTGGGGACCCTATAAGTCCGATGGTAGGCTCTCTTGCCTGATGCCTATAGCTGACCTGTCTCATAGGCTACGTCGGTCGGTGTGTGCTCGGAGGGGGATGTGCTGTGTTTGCCGGGTCTTGTCCATCATCCGTTTAGGTTTCAAAACTTTGAGGTTGAGACACACTGATGAAGATTAAATATCAGAAAGGCCTCTGTGTCACTAAATTAGGTATAGTTACACCTTAATTGCAACCACTGGGTCGATATCTCTGCTGGTGGATGATTCGTTCGTCCCCGAGGGTATCATCAGCTCAGTATCAGTTCCTGAGTGCTGAGGTTGATCTTTCGGACGGTGTTGACGTCAGTACTCAGGTACTGATTTAAATAACTATATTATATCTTTAATTTTTGCAGCATAACATGCTAATTGTTCTAAAACTAAGACTTACTTGTCAGGTGAGACATGTATCTCAGCGGATTTGGTTTACAATTTTTGATATATTTTACATTTTGCAAGTCTCGCTACTTTGGACATCTCCTTCCTGATGCCCGGGACTTTCGTGGAGTGTGGGTCATGTTTGCTGATGTTGGCTCGGTGGGGGACCCTATAAGCCCGCGGGTAGGCTCTCTTGCCTGATGCCTCCAGCTGACCTGCCTCATAGGCTACGTCGGTCGGTGTGTGCTCGGAGGGGGATGTGCTGTGTTTGCCGGGTCTTGTCCATCATCCGTTTCGGTTTCAAAACTTTGAGGTTGAGACACACTGATGACGATTAAATATCAGAAAGGCCTCTGTGTCACTAAATTAGGTATAGTTACGCCTTAATTGCAACCACTGGGTCGATATCTCTGCTGGTGGATGATTCGTTCGTCCCCGAGGGTATCATCAGCTCAGTATCAGTTCCTGAGTGCTGAGGTTGATCTTTCGGACGGTGTTGACGTCAGTTCTCAGGTACTGATTTAAATAACTATATTATATCTTTAATTTTTGCAGCATAAAATTCTAATTGTTCTAAAACTAAGACTTACTTGTCAGGTGAGACATGTATCTTAGCGGATTTGGTTTACAATTTTTGATATATTTTACATTTTGCAAGTCTCGCTACTTTGGACATCTCCTTCCTGATGCCCGGGACTTCCGTGGAGTGTGGGTCATGTTTGCTGATGTTGGCTCGGTGGGGGACCCTATAAGTCCGCGGGTAGGCTCTCTTGCCTGATGCCTCCAGCTGACCTGTCTCAAAGGCTACGTCGGTCGGTGTGTGCTCGGAGGGGGATGTGCTGTGTTTGCCGGGTCTTGTCCATCATCCGTTTCGGTTTCAAAACTTTGAGGTTTAGACACACTGATGACGATTAAATATCAGAAAGGCCTCTGTGTCACTAAATTAGGTATAGTTACGCCTTACTTGTAAACCAGTGGTCGCAGGATCGATCCCGGGCTTCTCGAGACTTTCGGGTGAGTCTTTAAACCGAGGTCCCGTCTCCGTATGACCTTAGCTGATGGTGAGACGTAAAACTCACTCACACGTGATTGTAAAAATTCAGTGTATGCTATCCTGCTGCTGGTCTTATTATTACTGGCAATTTAAAAATTATTCCTGATTCTAGGATACGCAATATAGTTTCTAAAGCACCGAAATATCGATTTGCTTCTAAAATTGATTTCAATAAATGTAGAGATGAAATCGCTGCTGCCTTGAATGAATTTGGTAATCGATGGTGTAAACGAGAGTATGTTGAGCACAAAGCTATTAAAGAATGGAAACTTAGCATTCTGAAATTAGTGAACAAACGCATTTCTTTTTATTCGCAAAATACAAACATATTACCTCCTAAACGTAAGACGTCTTTACGTCATCTTAAACTAGGTATTCAGGAATTTCATTGTAATTTTGTTTTGGCTCTAGATGATAAGGCCGCTTACAATGTCGTCGTTGTTTGACGGATTCACTATGTTAACACTCTTCAGCAAGAACTTGGGGGTACTAATGCCAATGCACTTCAGCCTTTAGCTGTAGAGAGGGCTTTAGTCGATGACCACATTTGTCATTCAGCCACCAAAATAGAAGTGGAGGCAATGATCCCCCAAGTTTGCTGTCTGTGTTACAGAAGGCCAAGACAAGCTTCTTACGTTATATTGGTTACCTAAACTTCATAAAAGGCCATACAAAGCACGGTTTATTGCAAATTCAAGCTCTTGTACCCCCACTGAACTCTCCATATTATTAACTTCATGTTTTACTGCCATCACAAAACGTGTGGCAAAAAATTGCGACACAGTCTTGCATGACCAGGTACAAATCTGTTTTTGTCTATAAAAATTCTAAAGAAGTTTTAAATAAATTGAAATCCAGGCGTTTTCATGCTTCATAGTAGAAGTAAAACAAAGATCAGGAATCGATACAATTAACTTACTCCACCCACCAAAGACACCAAAGGGAAAGAAACACAAACATTAACCGACCAGACCATAATGGAAACCTAAACAAAGGAAGGCCATAAGGACAGTCACTTTCCCACAAAATGGCCATATGGCCATCCAAAATAAAAAGACACAAGTGATACACACAGTAAGTAACTCAGCCCCCGCCCATCGGGTCGTGAATAAATAGAAGGGCTGCATGATGCTTCCACGCAGAGCTGAAACCGACCCACATACGAGTACTGGTAAAACCGCTTAGACGATCTTAGCCTGCCCAGGCAAAGCGGTGCGAGAGTCGGACCATCCATGCTTATACACCCTATTGGATGCATTGGGTGGCAGGGATTGAAATGTCATTTCATCTCAATGTCGGGTAAAAGTCCCACAAAATTGGAAGCAGCGTCTCCAAAATGACCTTTACAGTGTTGACGGGGACGTTAAACCTCAAATCAAACAAAAAAAAAAACAGTAAGTAATAAACAACCACATAAATAAACCGCCACAGAAGAACCGCCTTGGAACGGTCAGTGGAAAGATTTCAACTGGGGGGCTTAAATCGATTCTACGCGGCCACAATCCTCGCCCTTACTTCCGTCGCGATTTAGACAAATAATTTGTTCAGTCGCCATGAAGGCCTCCTAACTCATCAGTACAACATCTCCGTGAACACAAATAATCAAAGAACCACAGAGGTGAGACAACGGTGAGGACTCGACAGCAAGAAACCACTGAAATGCTGGAGCAAAAGAAAACCAACAATTAGACTCCGATGGGCCCGACCGGAGACAGAGCATCAGGCACCAACCAACATTACCTTGAATTAGATCTCTCTAATTCTCAATAAGCCTTTACGTTAGAACCATCATAGAATCTGAGGCTTGACCCATCGGCGTGCAATTAAAGAGGGAAGCAAAGTTGCCAACCGTGATTGGGTTAACTACCATGCATGCAGTCTATCGTATAACATCCATGTTGTACCCAATGTTTTATATCGAAGAATGATTTTACGAAATTGGATGCTGAAGTCATTGCGGTTATATATTTTTCTGAATTTATATACTAAGTCACCATAAAATTCGGGTTTCGATAGACCTTATTGCAGAAGAGATTTAAGTCCAATATTGAATTTTGAAATTAAATCAGAATGACGTCTATAAAATTTTGAAAAGGCTTTGCGTAGTTTATGGTACCGATAACCCTTATTAAGAAGTTTAGCCGTTAATAATTTATTACGAGTGTTGAAGTCAGTTACATGACTACACACTCCAGCAAAATAGAATTAACTGCGAAATATAAACGCCATAGGATGGCGCACGAGGAACATCACCATCCAAAAACGGAAAATTTACAATCTCAAAATCAAAGTCATCGCGTTTATCATACATTTTGCACGAAATAAACCCATCTACAATAGATAGATGTAAATCCAAAAACGGGGCATCGGTATCAGAAGAATTTGCTTTATTTAACTGAAGTTCTAGGGTGTAAATCCGACTGACCAAACCATCAAAATAGGTATTATCAATAATTAAAAAATCATCTAAATATCTAGAAGTGGAGCTAAAAGCTTCAATAATTTCAGATTGGTTATCAATGGAAAGCGACAGCATGAAGTCTCTTTCATAACACTGCAAGAACAGATCAGCCACAAGAGGTGCGCAATTCGTACCCATCGGAAGACCCACAATTTGTCTTAATAACTTAGTACCGAATCTAATATAAATATTGTCAAGTAGATAGGTGAGGGCATCACACACTTTCTGACATGACCAAAGTGTATAATTCTTATGCTCTTTAGAAGTGAAAAATGCATTTCTGACATTACATGCAAGATAGAGAGAATCTTCTCTGTGAAAAGCCCATTCAACTAAATCATTAAGCTTTTCTTTTATAAGATTATGACGAAGTGTAGTGTAAAGAGTGGAAAAATCGCAAGTAGACAGACTTGAAGCACGAAAATGTCTGGTTTTCAATTGATTTAAAACCTCATTTGAATTTTTATAGACCAAAACAGATTTCTTCCTGATCTTTCAAAAACTTTATCACAATATTTAATCACATGCATTTTAATAGCAGTAAGACACGAAGTCAACAACCTAGAAAGTTCAGTGGTAGTGCAAGAGCTGGAATTTGCAGTAAACCGTGCTTTGTAAGGTCTTTTATGAAGTTTTGGTAACCAGTATAGCGTAGGAAGCTTGTCTTGGCCTTCGGTAACACACACAGCAAACTTGGTGGCTGAATGATAAATATGTTTATCTACTATAGCTCTCTCTTCAGCTAAAGGCTGAAGTTCATAGGCCTTAGTACCACCAAGCTCCTGTTTAAGCGTGTTAACACAGTGGAGCCGTCACACAACGACGACGTTGTTAGCGGCCTTGTCTGCAGGGGCCAAAACAAACTTCTTATGAAATTCTTGAATACCTAGTTTAAGATGACGTAAAGACGTCATAGACTTAAGCGGTAATAAGTTAGTATTTTGAGAATAGAAAGAAATGCGTTTATTCACTAGTTTTAAAATGCTTAGTTTCCAGTCCTTAAGGGCTTTATGCTCAACATACTCTCGCTTACACCATCGATTACCGAATTCATTCAAGGAAGCAGCGATTTCATCTCGACATTAACTGAAATCAATTTTAGGAGGAAACCGATATTTCGGTCCTTTAGAAATTATATTCCTTATCCTCGAATCAGGAACAATTTAATAAATTGCCAGTAATTACATGACGAGCAGCAGGATAGCAATACACTGATTTTTTACAATCACATGAATCAGGAGTATTAGTATCAATATCAAGATCTGAAACAAGTTTATTGAAATTAAAAATGATAGATCTAACAGGTTTGCTCTGTCTCTGGTCGGGCTCATCGGAGTCCAACTGTTGGTTTTCTTTTGCTCCAGCATTTCAGTGGTTCTTGCTGTCGAGTCCTCACCGTTGTCTCACCTCTGTGGTTCTTTGATTTTTGTGTTCACGGAGATGTTGCACTGATGAGTTAGGAGGCCTTCATGCGGACTGAACAAATTATTTGTCTAAATCGCGACGGAAGTAAGGGCGAGGATTGTGGCCACGTAAAATCGATTTAAGCCCCCCATTGGAAATCTTCCACTGACCGTTCCAAGGCGGCTCTTCTGTGGCGATTTATTTATGTTGTTGTTTGTTACTTACTGTGTGTATCACTTGTGTCTTTTGGTTTTGGATGGCCATATGGCCATTTTGTGGGAAAGTAACTGTCCTTATGGCCTTCCTTTGTTTAGGTTTCCATTATGGTCTGGTCGCTTAATGTTTGTATTTCTTTCCCTTTGGTGTCTTTTATGGGTGGAGTAAGTTAATTGTATCAATTCCTGATCTTTGTTTTACTTCTACTTTGACAATATCTGAGGGTCACTGATGAGGCCTTATTGGCCGAAACTAGCTAGTCTGGCCCAGAAAACATGTACACTCCATATTTTTCACTTCTGTGGTGTGTTCCTTGCTTCCAAAGGATAACCCTTTTATTAGCTCACCGTCACGTAGTGACGAGGTGAGCTTATGGGATCACTTTTTGTCCGTCGTGCGTCCGTGCGTCCGTAAACAATTTCTTTAAACGACATCTCCTCCTAAACCACTGATCGGATTTTGACCAAACTTCACAGGAATGATCCTTAGGTGGTCCCCTTTCAAAGTTGTTCAAATGGTTCCGGTCCGTTGCACATCTAGGTTTTTGGGGCCAAAAATAGATTTTTTTCACCAAAAACTTAAAAAATCTTCTTCTCTGAAACCACAAGGCCCACGTCTTTGATATTTAGTATGAAGCTTCATCTAGTGGACCCCTACCAAGATTGTTCAAATTATAGTGCTGGGGCAAAAAATGCCCCCGCTCCGGGGCCCTTTGGTTTTACATGGGCTTATATAGGGAAAATCTTTAAAAATCTTCTTCTCTGAAACCGTAAGGCCCAGGTCTTTGATATTTGGTCTGAAGCTACATCTAGTGGACCCCTACCAAGATTGTTCAAATTAAAGTGCTGGGGCCAAAAATGCCCCCGCGCCGGGCCCCTTTGATTTTACATGGGCAAATATAGGGAAAATCTTTAAAAATCTTCTTCTCTGAAACCGCAAGGCCCAGGTCTTTGATATATGGTATGAAGCTTCAACTAGTGGACCCCTACCAAGATTGTTCAAATTATAGTGCTGGGGCCAGAAATGCCCCCGCTCCGGGGCCCTTTGGTTTTACATGGGCTTATATAGGGAAGATCTTTAAAAATCTTCTTCTTTGAAACCCTAAGGCCCAGGTCTTTGATATTTGGTATGAAGCTTCATCTAGTGGACCCCTACCAAGATTGTTCAAATTATAGTGCTGGGGCCAAAAATGCCCCCGCCCCGGGGCCCTTTGGTTTTACATGAGCTTATATAGGGAAAATCTTAAAAAATCTTCTTCTCTGAAACCGCAAGGCCCAGGTCTTTGATATTTGGTATGAAGCTTCATCTAGTGGACCCCTACCAAGATTGTTCAAATTATAGTGCTGGGGCCAAAAATGCCCCCGCTCCAGGGCCCTTTGGGCTTACATAGGGAAAATCTTTTAAAATTTTCTTCTCTGAAACCGCAAGGCCCAGGTCTTTGATATTTGGTATGAAGCTTCATCTAGTGGACCCCTACCAAGATTGTTCAAATTATAGTGCTGAGTCAAAAAATGCCCCCGCTCCGGGGCCCTTTGGTTTTACATGGGCTTATATAGGAAAAATCTTTAGAAATCTTCTTCTCTGAAACCACAAGGCCAAGGTCTTTGATATTTGGTATGAAGCTTCAACTAGTGGACCCCTACCAAGATTGTTCAAATTATAGTGCTGGGGCCAAAAATGCCCCCGCTCCGGGGCCCTTTGGTTTTACATGGGCTTATATAGGGAAAATCTTTAAAAATCTTCTTCTCTGAAACCCTAAGGCCCAGGTCTTTGATATTTGGTATGAAGCTTCATCTAGTGGACCCCTACCAAGATTGTTCAAATTATAGTGCTGGGGCCAAAAATGCCCCCGCCCCGGGGCCCTTTGGTTTTACATGGGCTTATATAGGGAAAATCTTAAAAAATCTTCTTCTCTGAAACCGCAAGGCCCAGGTCTTTGATATTTGGTATGAAGCTTCATCTAGTGGACCCCTACCAAGATTGTTCAAATTATAGTGCTGGGGCCAAAAACGCCCCCGCTCCAGGGCCCTTTGGGCTTACATAGGGAAAATCTTTTAAATTGTTCTTCTCTGAAACCGTAAGGCCCAGGTCTTTGATATTTGGTATGAAGCTTCATCTAGTGGACCCCTACCAAGATTGTTCAAATTATAGTGCTGGGGCAAAAAATGCCCCCGCTCCGGGGCCCTTTGGTTTTACATGGGCTTATATAGGAAAAATCTTTAAAAATCTTCTTCTCTGAAACCACAAGGCCAAGGTCTTTGATATTTGGTCTGAAGCTTCATCTAGTGGACCCCTACCAAGAGTGTTCAAATTATAGTGCTGGGGCCAAAAATGCCCCCGCTCCAGGGCGCTTTGGTTTTACATTGGTTTATATAGGGAAAATCTTTAAAAATCTTCTTCTCTGAAACCGTAAGGCCCAGGTCTTTGATATTTGGTCTGAAGCTACATCTAGTGGACCCGTACCAAGATTGTTCAAATTATATTGCTGGGGCCAAAAATGCCCACGCCCCGGGCCCCTTTGATTTTAAATGGGCTAATATAGGGAAAATCTTTAAAAATCTTGTTCTCTGAAACCGCAAGGCCCATGTCTTTGATATTTGGTATGAGGCTTCAACTAGTGGACCCCTACCAAGATTGTTCAAATTATAGTGCTGGGGCCAAAAATGCCCCCGCTCCTGGGCGCTTTGGTTTTACATGGTCTTATAAAGGGAAGATCTTTAAAAATCTTCTTCTCTGAAACCCTAAGGCCCAGGTCTTTGATATTTGGTATGAAGCTTCATCTAGTGGACCCCTACCAAGATTGTTCAAATTATAGTGCTGGGGCCAAAAATGCCCCCGCTCCGGGGCCGTTTGGTTTTACATGGGCTTATATAGGGAAAATCTTTTAAAATCTTCTTCTCTGAAACCGCAAGGCCAAGGTCTTTGATATTTGGTATGAAGCTTCATCTAGTGGACCCCTACGAAAATTGTTCAAATTATAGTGCTGAGGCCAAAAATACCCCCGCACCGGGGCCCTTTGGTTTTACATGGGCTTACATAGGGAAACTCTTTTAAAATTTTCTTCTCTAAAACCGCAAGGCCCAGGTCTTTGATATTTGGTATGAAGCTTTATCTAGTGGACCCCTACCAAGATTGTTCAAATTATACTGCTGGGGCCAGAAATGCCCCCGCTCCAGGGCCCTTGGGTTTTACATGGGCTTATATATGGAAGATCTTGAAAAATCTTCTTCTCTGAAACCGTAAGGCCCAGGTCTTTGATATTTGGTATGAAGCTTCATCTAGTGGACCCCTACCAAGATTGTTCAAATTATAGTGCTGGGGCCAAAAATGCCCCTGCCCTGGGGCCCTTTGGTTTTACATCGGCTTATATAGGGAAAATCTTAAAAAATCTTCTTCTCTGAAACCGCAAGGCCCAGGTCTTTGATATTTGGTATGAAGCTTCATCTAGTGGACCCCTACCAAGATTGTTCAAATTATAGTGCTGGGGCCAAAATGCCCCCACTCCGGGGGCCTTTGGTTTTACATGGGCTTACATAGGGAAAATCTTTTAAAATTTTCTTCTCTGAAACCGCAAGGCCAAGGTCTTTGATATTTGGTATGAAGCTTCACCTAATGGACCCCTACCAAGATTGTTCAAATTATAGCCCTGGGGCCGAAAATGCCCCCTGCCCGGGGCCCTTTGATTTTACTTGGGCTTATATAGGGAAAATCTTTAAAAATCTTCTTCTCTAAAACCGCTAGGCCCAGGTCTTTGATATTTGGTATGAAGCTTCACCTAGTGGACCCCTACAAAGATTTTTCAAATTATAGTGCTGTGGCAAAAAATGCCCCCGCTCTGGGGCCCTTTGGTTTTACATGGGCTTATATAGGGAAAATCTTTAAAAATTTTCTTCTCTGAAACCCTAAGGCCCATGTCTTTGATATTTGGTATGACTTCACCCCACAAGGCCCAGGTTCCCCCCCCCCCCCCCCCACGCCCGGGGCCTTTTGGTTTTACATGGGCTTATACAGGGAAAATCTTAAAAAAACTTCTTCTCTGAAACCGCAAGGCCTAGGTCTTTGATATTTGGTATGAAGCGTCACCTAGTGGACACCAACCATGGTTGTTCAAATTATAGCCCTAGGGCCAAAAATGCCCCCGCTCCGTGGCCCTTTGGTGGAAATCTTTAAAATCTTTAAAAATCTTCTTCTCTGAAACCGCAAGGCCCAGGTCTTTGATATTTGGTATGAAGCTTCATCTAGTGGACCCCTACCAAGATTGTTCAAATTAAAGTGCTGGGGCCAAAAATGCCCCCGCTCCAGGGCCCTTTGGTTTTACATGGGCTTATATAGGGAAAATCTTTAAAAATTTTCTTCTCTGAAACCTAATGCCCTTGTCTTTGATATTTGGTATGAAGCTTCACCCAACAAGGCCCAGGTCCCCCCCCCCTCCCCCAGCCCGGGCAGGACCTTTTGGTTTTACATGGGCTTATATAGGGAAAATCTTTAAAAATCTTCTTCTCTGTAACCGCAAGGCCCAGGTCTTTGATATTTGATATGAAGCTTCACCTTGTGGACCCCTACCAAGGTTGTTCAAATTATAGCCGTAGGGCCAAAACTGCCCCCGCTCCGGGGCCCTTTGGTTTTACATAGACTTATATATGGAAAATCTTGAAAAATCTTTTTCTCTGAAACCGCAATGCCCAGGTCTTTGATATTTGGTATGAGGCTTAATCTAGTGGACCCCTTCCAAGATTGTTCAAATTATAGTGCTGGGGCAAAAAATGCCCCCGCTCTTGGGCCCTTTGGTTTTACATGGGCTTATATTGGGAAAATCTTTAAAAATTTTCTTCTCTGAAACCGTAAGGCCCTTGTCTTTGATGTTTGGTATGAAGCTTCACCCCATAAGGCCCAGCCCCCCCCCCCCCCCCCACACACACACAGGGCCTTTTGGTTTTACATGGGCTTATACAGGGAAAATCTTTAAAAATCTTCATCTCTGAAACTGCAAGGCCCAGGTCTTTGATATTCGATATGAAGCTTCACCTAGTAGACCCCTACCAAGATTATTCAAATTATAGCCCTGGGGCCAAAAATGCCCCCGCTCCAGGGCCCTTTTGTTTTACATAGACTTATTTATGGGAAATCTTGAAAAATCTTCTTCTCTGAAACCGCAAGGCCCAGGTCTTTGATATTTGGTATGAAGCTTCATCTGGTGGACCCCTACCAATATTGTTCAAATTAGAGTGCTGGGGCCAAAAAGCCCCCGCCCCGGGTCTTTGGGTTTTGCATGGGCTTATATAGGGAAAATCTTTTAAAATCTTCTTCTCTGAAACCGCTAGGCTCAGGTCTTTGATATTTGGTATGAAGCGTCACCTAGTGGACCCCTACCAAGATTGTTCAAATTAAAGTGCTGGGGCAAAAAATGCCCCCGCCCTGGGGCCCTTTGGTTTTACATGACTTATATAGGGAAACTCTTTAAAAATCTTCTTTTCTGAAACCACAGGGCCCAGGTCTTTGATATTTGGTATGAAGCTTCACCTAAAGGACCCCTACCAGGACTGTTCAAATTATTGCCCTGGGGCCAAAAATGCTCCCGCTCCGGGGCCCTTTGGTTTTACATAGACTTATATAGGGAAAATCTTTAAAAAATTTCTTCTCTGAAACCATAAGGCCCATTTTTTTATATTTGGTATGAAGCTTCACTCCACAAGGCCCAGTTACCACCCCCCCCCTCCCTATAAAGGGGAAAATCTTTAATAATCTTCTTCTCTGAAACCGAAAGGCCCAGGTCTTTGATATTTGGTATGAAGCTTCATCTGCTGGACCCCTACCAATATTGTTCAAATTATAGTGCTGGGGCCAAAAATGCCCCCACCCCGGGGCCTTTTGGTTTTACATGGGCTTATAGAGGGGAAAATCTTGAAAAATCTTCTTCTGTGAAACCACAAGGCCTAGGTCTTTGATATTTGGTGTGAAATTTCATCTAGTGGACCTCTATCAAGATTGTTCAAATTATAGGCTATTAGCCCTGGGGCCAAAAACGCCCCCGCCCCGAGACCCTTTGCTTTTACACAGACTTAAATAGGGAAATCTTTAAAAATCTACTTCTCTGAAACCACTTGGCCCGTGCCTTTGATATTTGGTATGGAGCTTCATCTAGTGGACCTCTACCAAGATTGTTCAAATTATAGCCCCCGCCCCGGGGCCCTTTGGTTTTACATAGACTTATATATAGAGATAATCTTTGAAAATTTTCTTCTCTGAAACAGCAAGGCCCAGGTCTTTGATATTTGGTGTGAAGCTTCATCTAGTAGACCTCTATCAAGATTGTTTTAAATTATGGCCGTGAGGCCAAAAATGCCCCTGCTCCGGGGCCATGTGGTTTTACGTAGGCTAATGTAGGGAATATCTTTAAAAAATCTTCTTCTCTGAAACCCCAAGGCCCAGGTCTTTGATATTTGGTGTGTAGCTTCATCTAGTGGACCTTTGCCAAGATTGTTCAAATTATAGCCTTTGTTGATATTTGGTATGAAGCTTCACCTCTTTAGACCTCCCTCAACATTATGCACATTGTAGCCCTGGGGTCAATAATGGCCCTCCCCGAGGCCCACTTGTTACTCTATCATATGGATCAGGTGAGCGATCCAGGGCCATCATGGCCCTCTTGTAGAATATATTGTTATATTTATAGCAAATAATAGGTGTTTCAGTATTTTGAAAATAAGCAGGAATGGAAGAAAGCACCAAACTATCACGGAAGATACTGGGCAAATCTATAAAATCCATACCCTTATTAATGAAGGATATTTTGAAGAAATGCCGTTTATGATTAATTTCATAATCAATGTAAGGACGGAGAGTATACTGAGTATAGCCTCTAGTTAAGAGAGCCGCATCATATAACTGATAAGAAATATCGTATAATTTGTTCGCCTCGGTGTCCAGAAGACGTAAAACAGAAACGGGTAATGAACTTAAAAATGAAAGCATAGAGTGGCGTCCATGATTTAATAATATAATTGACAGTCACTTCAGTCTAGTATTGTTTCGTTTAAACGCACGTGATTTACGTTCAAAGTTACCATTTTTCCTGGTGCCGTGAGATCTAGTTCTGCGTTTTCGACATTCTAGGAGCGAGAAAATATCAAAGTCCGGCATTCTGGAAATATTACCCTCATGATAAATGTTGTCATTAAATCCCAGTGGAAAAGGGGTCTGTAAAGATTTAATCCATTTCAGTTCAGCCTCATGTCTTTTGATAATTTTGAATCTTGCTGTAGAATTAGCATCGTAATAAAGTTTTTCCACTGGTTGTATAACAATGTTATTTACAGAATGACCTGTACGTCGAAAGTGACGGTACAAGAAAGTGTCAATTTTCTTAGGCTTACTCATTCTACGATAATGCTCGTTCAATCTAGTTTTATGCATGCGGTTAGTTTGACCGACGTACTGCATATTACAGTTTGCAGCACGTCATGTAATTAGATTAATTAAATCTGTAGACTGTCATGTCAAATCAGACATGTTAACTACAGAAAAGCGTCTACCGTTTACAGATGAAGTAACGGTATACGCAGTGTTTAAATGCGAACAACATCTGCACCTCTTGGCATTGCACTTAGAAATACTAGGATACATTCCACTTTTTTTCCACGGATTAGTATATTTTCGAAGGATAGGCGATTTGGGAGGAGATTGTTTTATACAAAGACTACTCCCAAAAACATTGGTGTTGCCTGCTCCATTAAGATTAACTGAAGTTACAGAAGACAAATTTAAGGGTCTAACCAATACCGAAGGCAACATAGTATTAAAGTTCTTAATAGAATGGGAAATCCGTACAGAAGAAGCAGAGTGTAACCTAAGGGGTGATATTGATAGTTTAAATGTATTTGTGATACTCATGTGGGTTAGAAAGTTTTGATACCGTCAAAACTAAAGCGATCTTCATACGGGTCATTAAATAAAACAGCATCGAATATAAGGAAGGTACAACAAAAGCCCGTTAAACATCTAAGTCTACTTAAAGTCCAGGGATGTCAAACAAGCAGTTGTTATACAACGAGGAACGAACATCGGTTTAATAATGACCTTCAACAGGTATCTAAAGGATGTCAATTGATGGAACAGTGAAAAGCAATTGCATAAGCAATCCCTGAGGATTGGAAAAATAAGAGTCTGTCTACTTATGATTTTTCCACCCTTTACGCTACACTTCCTCATAATCTTGTAAAAATAAAAGAAAAACTTAATGATTTAATTGAATGGACATTATATAGGGATGACTCCCTCTATCTTGCAGGTTATGTAAGAAATGGTTTTTGCACTTCTGAAGAGGATAAAAATTATACTCTATGGTCATATCAGAAAGTGTGTGAAGCTCTCACCATTCTACTTGACAATATTTACATAAGATTTGGTACTAAGTTATTTAGACAAATTGTGGGTATTCCGATTAGCACTAATTGCGCACCACTTGTGGTTGATCTGTTTTTGTTTTGTTATGAGAGAGACTTCTGCTGAAAACAAGTTGGAAATCATTGAAGCTTTTAGCTCCACTTCAAGATATTTTGATGATTTATTGAATATTGATAATACCTATTTCGATGATTTGTTCAGTCATATTTACCCTCCCCCCAGAACTTCAGTTAAATAAAGCAAATTCTTCTGATGCCGGGGCCCCGTTTTTGGATTTACATCTGTCTATTGTAAATTGGTTTGTTTCGTGCAAAATTTATGATAAACGCGATGATTTTGATTTTGAGATTGTGAATTTTCCTTTTTGGATGGTGATGTTCCTCTTGCACCATCCTACGGCGCTTATATTTCGCAATTAATTCGATTTGCCAGAGTGTGTAGTCATGTAACTGACTTCAACACTCGTAATAACTTTTAAACGGCTAAACTTCTTAATCAGGGTTATCGGTACTACACACTACGCAAAGCCTTTTCAAAATTTTATAGACGTCATTCTGATTTAATTTCAAAATTCAAGCCTTGGTTTAATAATGTCTGTAAAGAAGTTATCCAAAAGCGCAAACAGGTTTAAATAAGTTCTGCAAAATTCCAACTTCAGAAAAGCTAAACGACGTAAAAGTTTTTAGAGCTAAAGCTCGGCGGACAACCCGAGCTTCAAAACGAAAATTATGGAGGGAATATGTTTCAAAATTAAACTACAAAACCCCCATTAAAAAGGTTTGCGATATGGTACGAAAAATTTCAGGAAAAACAAAGTCCCCGAGTTTTACACATTTAAATACTGATTTTGACACAAAAGCTTCAACTAAAAAGATATGTCAGATACTCTTGGTAGCACATTTTTGAGAAATGCATCATCGCTGAATTATTCTGACACTTTTAGAAATTTCAAAAAGGACCAAGAGAAAAGATTCTGAACTTTAAATCCTTCATTCACGAAGAATACAACAAACCTTTTAATCTATCGAACTAGTTGAAGCCATTGAAAAATCGGGCGATAAGGCAACCGGTCCCGATGAAATCCACTATCAGATGCTTAAGCATCTACCAAAAATATGTCTTTCAACACTTTTAGATATCATTAATAATATTTGGGAAACGGGGTCTGTCCTGAGAGCTGGCGTTGTACCAATTCCAAACCAAGAGCACAGCTTGCGGGTGTCAACGCTCGGCTGCAGTTTCTTTTAGTTAAAAAAATCCTAAGCTGAAAAAGGGGCATAATTGTGCCAAAAATGTTTTGAGGGTTACCTCAACTATTGGTACGAGTTCCCCTTTTCATAATGAACAACTAGTCCGAGTTTCAAGTAAATACGTTCAGTAATGACAGAGATATTACAAAATGTCAAAGTTTTTGCATGAAGAAGACGCAAAAATTCTAAGTCGAAAAAGGGGCATAACTGTGCCAAAATATTTTGAGAGTTACCTCATCTATTGGTATGAGTTCCCCTTTTCATAATGAACACCTAGTCCGAGTTTCAAGTAAATATGTTCAGTAATGACAGGGATATTACAAAATGTCCAAGTTTTGCAAATATTCTAAGACGACAATTGGGCATAATTTTGCCAAAAATATTTTGAGGGTTACCTCACCTATTGGTATGGGTTCCCCTTTTCATAATGAACAACTAGTCCGATTTCCAGGAAATACATGTATATTCAGTAATGACAGAGATATTACAAAATGTCCAAGTGGTTGCAAAAATTCTTAGTTCAAAAATGGGCATAACTGTGCCAAAAATATTTTGAGGGTTACCTCACCTATTGTTATGAGTTCCCCTTTTCATAATGAACAAGAAGTCCGAGATTTGTGAGGGCGAGAAGGGCGAGGATTGTGGCCACGTAAAATCGATTTAAGCCCCCCAGTGGAAATCTTCCACTGACCGTTCCAAGGCGGCTCTTCTGTGGCGATTTATTTATGTTGTTGTTTGTTACTTACTGTGTGTATCACTTGTGTCTTTTGGTTTTGGATGGCCATATGGCCATTTTGTGGGAAAGTAACTGTCCTTATGGCCTTCCTTTGTTTAGGTTTCCATTATGGTCTGGTCGCTTAATGTTTGTATTTCTTTCCCTTTGGTGTCTTTTATGGGTGGAGTAAGTAAATTGTATCAATTCCTGATCTTTGTTTTACTTCTACTTTAAGTAAATATGTTCAGTAATGACAGAGATATTACAAACTATCCAAGTTTTTGCACGACGCAGACGACGCCAGAGCTATGACAATACCTCGTCGTTTTCTTTGAAAACAGCCGAGCTAACCAGGGAAAGATCATGCAGAACCTAGGAATTATCGGCCGATAGCTTTGACTAGTCGTTCGTGTAAAACAATGGAGAGAATGATAACCAAGAGATTAGTTTGGTACTTAGAGTCCAACGGTCTAATTTCAGAAAGTCAGTCAGGTTTTCGTTCGGAACGTAGTACCAACGACAATTTAATAAGACTAGAACCATTTATACGTAATGCTTTTATTAACAAAGAACACGTAGTAGCTATCTTTTTCGACTTGGAGAAAACATATGATAACACATGGCGTTATGGAATATTGAAAGATCTCCATAACTTCGGCTTCAGGGGAAAACTTCCCTGTTTTATTCAAAGTTTTTTTAGGTGAGCGTGCATTTCAAGTGCGTGCGGGATCTACCCTGTCAGATCTCTATGAACAAGAGCAGGGTGTCCCACAAGGTAGTTTTCTCTCAACTACGCTATTTAACATCAAAATAAATAATATTGTACAGTGTTTGGACGACAAAACAGACTGTTCATTGTATTTTGATGATTTTTGTAAATGTTACCGTTCAAAGAATATGAAAACAATTGAACGAAAGTTATAACAAAATTTAAAAAGAATAGAAAAATGGACTGATAAAAATGGTTTCAAGTTCTCCAAGTCGAAAACGCAGTGTGTTTATTTTTGAAAACTACGGAAGAAACACGAACATCCTTCCTTGTTTATAAACGGATCACAAATTCCTGTTGTTGTAGAAGCCAAATTTCTTGGGGTCATATTTGATCAAAAGTTATCTTTTATTCCCCATATTAAATATCTTAAAGCGAACTATTTAAAAGCTTTGAATCTTTTGAAAGTTTTAGCTCATAGCAGATCGGTATACTTTATTACATCTTTACCGGTCTTTAATTCTACTTGACAATATTTACATAAGCTATGGTACTAAGTTATTTAAACAAGTTGTGGGTATTCCGATGGGTAGTAATTGCGCACCATTTGTGGCTGATCTGTTTTTGTTCTGTAATGAGAGAGACTTCATGATATCCCTTTCTGCTGAAAACCAGTCTGAAATCATTGAAGCTTTAAGCTCCACCTCTAGATAATTAGATGATTTATTAAATATTGATAATACCTATTTCAATGGTTTGATCAGTTAAATTTACCCCCAAGATCTTCAGTTGAATAAAGAAATTCTTTTGATACCGAAGCTCCGTTTTCGTCGTTGTGTGACGGCTCAACTATGTTAACACGCTTAAGCAGAAGCTTGGTGGTACCAAGGCCTATGAACTTCAGCCTTTAGCTGAAGAGAGGGCCATAGTAGATGAACATATGTGTCATTCAGCCACCAAGTTTGCTGTGTGTGTTACAGAAGGCCAAGACGAGCTTCCTACGCTATACCGGTTACCAAAACTTCATAAAAGACCTTACAAAGCACGGTTTATTGCTAATTCTAGCACTATCACTGAACTTCCCAAATTATTTACTTCTTGTCTTACTGCTATTAAAACGCATGTGATTAAATATTGCGATAAAGTCTTTGAAAGATCAGGAAGAAATCTGTTTTGGTCTATAAAAATTCGAATGTGGTTAATTTTTATTTGCCTTCACTGCAGCTGGTGTTGTGCCGTGTGGCGACCGTAAAACGTCTCCCCGTACATCAACCATAGTGCAGTTTATATTTTACTTTTGGTCCTTTGAGATCAGCGTGAATATTCTGAGAAATCGGAAATAATTATTGGTTTGGACTCATATTCTAGACAGGTTTTTAATTATTTGGACCCCATTTTGATTTATATCAGTCTTTGAATCGACTGCCTATACGAAATTCGCAAAATTGCAGTATGTTTCCTCTGGCTCTCTTTGCCGGATCATTACAGGGTCACTGATGAGGCTTTATTAGCCGAAACTACGTAGTATGACCCATCTTCTTTCTTATGAATGTTTCCATTGCTCTTAAAGGAACTCATTTTTGATTTTTATTTAAATAAATTGAAATCCAGACGTTTTCGTGCTTCTAGTCTGTCTATTTACGATTTTTCCACTCTTTACACTACACTTCCTCAAAATCTTATAAAAGATAAGCTTAATGATTTAATTGAATGGACTTTTCACAGAGAAGATTCTCTCTATCTTGCATGTAATGACAGAAATGCATTTTTCACTTCTAAAGCGCACAAGAATTATACACTTTGGTCATGTCAGAAAGTGTGTGATGCCCTCACCTTTCTACTTGACAATATTTATATAAGATTCGGTACTTAGTTATTTAGACAAATTGTGGGTATTCCGATGGGTACGAATTGCGCACCTCTTGTGGCTGATCTGTTCTTGTATTGTTATGAAATATGCAGTACGTCGGTCAAACTAACCGCATGCTTAAAACTAGATTGAACGAGCATTACCGTAGAATGAGTAAGTCAAAGAAAACTGACACTTTCTTGTACCGTCACTTTCGACGTACAGGTCATTCTGTAAATAACATTGTTATACAACCAGTGGAAAAACTTTATTACGATGCAAATTCTACATCTAGATTCAAAATAATCAAAAGACATGAAGCTGAACTGAAATGGATTAAATTTATACAGACCCCTTTTCCACTGGGATTTAATGACAACATTTATCATGAGGGTAATATTTCCAGAATGCCGGACTTTGATATTTTCTCACTCCTGGAATGTCGAAAACGCAGAACTAGATCTCACGGCACCAGGAAAAATGGTAACTTTAAACGTAAATCACGTGCGTTTAAACGAAACAATACTAGACTGAAGTGACTGTCAATTATATTATTAAATCATGGACGCCACTCTATGCTTTCATTTTTAAGTTCATTACCCGTTTCTGTTTTACGTCTTCTGGACACCGAAGCGAATAAATTCTACGATAGTTCTCATCAGTTATATGATGCGGCTCTCTTAACTAGAGGCTATACTCAGCATACTCTCCGTCCTTACATTGATTCTGAAATTAATAATAAACGCCATTTCTTCAAAATATCCTTCATTAATAAGGGTATGGATTTTATAGATTTGCCCAGTATCTTCCGTGAGAGATCGGTGCTTTCTTTCATTCCTGCTTATTTTCAAAATACTGAAACACCTATAATTTGCTATAAATATAACAAAGTAGATGTAAAACAAAGATCAGGAATTGATACAATTAACTTACTCCATAATACGGGCCTCCGTGGCCTAGTGGTTAAGAGCGCTGACTCTTGATCATTAGGTCTCTCACCGCTGTGGTTCGAGCCTCGCTCGGGTCACATGTGAGACGCCAAGTTCTGCAACGGAAGGTCAGGTGGTTTTTCTCCGGGTACGCCGGTTTTCGCCCACCTCTGATTAACGATCGGCTCGATATGAGTGAAATAATCTTGAAAGGGCCGTAAAACCAAAACCAAAAAAAAAAAAAAAAAAAAACTTACTCCATCCATAAAAGACACCAAAGGGAAAGAAATACATACATTAAGCGACCAGACCATAATGGAAACCTAAACAAAGGAAGGCCATATGGACAGTTACTTTCCCACAAAATGGCCATATGGCCATCCAAAATTAAAAGACACAAGTGATACACACAGTAAGTAACAAACAACAACATAAATAAATCGCCACAGAAGAGCCGCCTTGGAACAGTCAGTGGAAGATTTCCACTGGGGGGCTTAAATCGATTTTACGTGGCCACAATCCTCGCCCTTACTTCCGTCGCGATTTAGACAAATAATTTGTTCAGTCCGCATGAAGGCCTCCTAACTCATCAGTGCAACATCTCCGTGAACACAGAAATCAAAGAACCACAGAGGTGAGACAACGGTGAGGACTCGACAGCAAGAAACCACTGAAATGCTGGAGCAAAAGAAAACCAACAGTTAGACTCCGATGAGCCCGACCAGAGACAGAGCATCAGGCACCAACCAACATTATCTCTTTAATTTTCAATAAGCCTTTACGTTGGAGCCGTCATAGAATCTGAGGCCTGACCCACCTGTTAGATCTATCATTTTTAATTTCAATAAACTTGTTTCAGATCTTGATATTGATACTAATACTCCTGATTCATGTGATTGTAAAAACTCAAAGTATTGCTATCCTGCTGCTGGTAATGTAAATACTGGCAATTTGAAAATTATTCCTGATTCTAGGATAAGGAATATAATTTCTAAAGGACCGAAATATCGGTTTCCTTCTAAAATTGATTTCAGTAAATGTAGAGATGAAATCGCTGCTTCCTTGAATGAATTCGGTAATCGATGGTGTAAGCGAGAGTATGTTGAGCATAAAGCCCTCAAGGACTGGAAACTTAGCATTTTAAAACTAGTGAATAAACGCATTTCTTTCTATTCTCAAAATACTAACTTATTACCTCCTAAGCCCAAGACGTCTTTACGTCATCTTAAACTAGGTATTCAAGAATTTCATAAGAAGTTTGTTTTGGCCCCTGCAGAGAATTAGAGAGATCTAATTCAAGGTAATGTTGGTTGGTGCCTGATGATCTGTCTCTGGTCGGGCTCATCGGAGTCTAACTGTTGGTTTTCTTTTGCTCCAGCATTTCAGTGGTTTCTTGCTGTCGAGTCCTCACCGTTGTCTCACCTCTGTGGTTCTTTGATTTTTGTGTTCACGGAGATGTTGCACTGATGAGTTAGGAGGCCTTCATGCGGACTGAACAAATTATTTGTCTAAATCGCGACGGAAGTAAGGGCGAGGATTGTGGCCACGTAAAATCGATTTAAGCCCCCCAGTGGAAATCTTCCACTGACCGTTCCAAGGCGGATCTTCTGTGGCGATTTATTTATGTTGTTGTTTGTTACCTACTGTATGTATCACTTGTGTCTTTTAATTTTGGATGGCCATATGGCCATTTTGTGGGAAAGTAACTGTCCTTATGGCCTTCCTTTGTTTAGGTTTCCATTATGGTCTGGTCGCTTAATGTTTGTATTTCTTTCCCTTTGGTGTCTTTTATGGGTGGAGTAAGTTAATTGTATCAATTCCTGATCTTTGTTTTACTTCTACTTTTCATGTTGTCGCTTTCCATTGATAACCAATCTAAAATAATTGAAGCTTTTAGTTCTACTTCTAAATATTTAGATGATTTAATAAATATTGACAATACTTACTTTGATGGTTTGATCAGTCAGATTTATCCCCTAGAACTTCAGTTAAACAAAGCAAATTCCTCTGATACCGAGCCCCCTCTTTTTGGATTTACACTTATCTATTGTAGATGGATTTATTTCTTGCAAATTCTATGATAAACGTGATGATTTTGATTTCGGGATTGTAAATTTCCATTTTTGGACGGTGATGTTCCTCGTGCGACATCGTACGGGGTTTATATTTCGCAGTTAATTCGATTCGCTAGAGTGTCTAGTCATGTATCAGACTTCAACACTTGTAATAAATTATTAACCGCTAAACTTCTTAATCAGGGGTATCGGTATCATTAACTACGTAAAGCCTTTTCTATGTTTTATAGACGTCATTCTGATTTGGTTTCAAAATTCAATATTGGACTTATAACACTTCTGCTACAAGGCCTATCGGAACCCGAATTCTATGGTGACATAGTATATAAATTTAGAAAAAAAACCATGCCTGTAATGAATTTAGTACCCAATTTCGTAAAATCGTTCGTCGATATATAAAGATTGGGTACAACATCAGTATTATAAAACAGACTGCATGCATGGTGGTTAACCCGATCACGGTTGGCAACTTTGCTTCCCTCTTTGATTGCACACCGTTGGGTCGGGCTTAAGATTATATGACGGTTCCAGCGTAAAAACATAAATGGAATTTTATTTTATTTTAGTATTCTTTATGTTGGTTGGCTCCTGATGCTCCGTCTTTGGTCGGGCCCCACGGAGTCTAACTGTTGGTTTTCTTTTGCTCCAGCAATTCTGTTGTTGTATGCTGTCGAGTCCTCAACCTTGTTTCATCTCTGTAGCTTTTGATTTGTATGTTCTCAGAGATGTTACACTGATGAGTTAGGAAGCCTTCATGCGGACTAAACAAAATTAGTGTATACCGCGACAGAGGTAAGGGGGAGAATTATGGCCATGTAAAATCGATTTAAGACCCCAGTGGAATTCTTTCCACTGACCGTTCCAAGGCGGTTCTTCTGTGGCGGTTTATTTATGTTGTTGTTTGTTACTACTTACTGTTTGTATCACTTGTGTCTTTTTATTTTGGATGGCCATTTGGCCATTTTGAGGGAAAGTAACTGTATGGCCATCCTTTGTTAAGGTTTCCATTATGGTCTGGTCGCTTCATGTTTGTGTTTCTTTCCCTTTGGTGTCTTTGATGGGTGGAGTAAGTTAATTGTATTGATTTCTGATCTTTGTTTCACTTCTACTTTACATCCATCAATTGTAGATGGGTTTGTTTCTTGCAAAATTTATGATAAGCGCGATGATTTTTATTTTGAGATTGTGAATTTTCCTTTTTGGATGATTTATGATAGGCGCGATGATTTTTATTTTGAGATTGTGAATTTTCCTTTTTGGATGGTGATGTTCCTCGTGCGCCATCCTACGGCGCTTATATTTCGCAATTAATTCGATTTGCTAGAGTGTGTAGTCATGTAACTGACTTCAACACTCGTAATAAATTGTTAACGGCTCAACTTCTTAATCAGGGATATCGGTATCATAAACTACGAAAAGTAGAAGTAAAACAAAGATCAGGAATTGATACAATTAACTTACTCCATCCATAAAATACACCAAAGGGAAAGAAATACAAACATTAAGCGACCAGACCATAATGGAAACCTAAACAAAGGAAGGTCATATGGACAGTTACTTTCCCACAAAATGGCCATATGGCCATCCAAAATTAAAAGACACAAGTGATACACACAGTAAGTAACAAACAACAACATAAATAAATCGCCACAGAAGAGCCGCCTTGGAACGGTCAGTGGAAGATTTCCACTGGGGGGCTTAAATCGATTTTACGTGGCCACAATCCTCGCCCTTACTTCCGTCGCGATTTAGACAAATAATTTGTTCAGTCCGCATGAAGGCCTCCTAACTCATCAGTGCAACATCTCCGTGAACACAGAAATCAAAGAACCACAGAGGTGAGACAACGGTGAGGACTCGACAGCAAGAAACCACTGAAATGCTGGAGCAAAAGAAAACCAACAGTTAGACTCCGATGAGCCCGGCCAGAGACAGAGAAAAACCTTTTTAAAATTTTATAGACGTCATTCTGATTTAATTTCAAAATTGGACTTAAATCTTTTCTGCAACAAGGTTCTATCGGAACCCGAATTTTATGGTGACTTAGAATATAAATTCAGTAAAATATATAATCGCAATGACTTCAGCACCCAATTTCGTAAAATCATTATTCGATATAAAAAGATTGGGTACAACATAAATGTTATACGACAGACTGCATGCATGGTAGTTAATCCAATCGAGGTTGACAACTTTGCTTCCCTCTTTAATTGCACGCCGGTGGGTCAGGCATCATATTCTATGACGGTTCCAGTGTAAAGGCTTATTGAGAATTAGAGAGATCTAATTCAAGGTAATGTTGGCTGGTGCCTGATGCTCTTTCTCTGGTCGGACCCATCGGAGTCTAACTGTTGGTTTTCTTTTGCTCCAGCATTTCAATGGTTTCTAGCTGTCGAGTTTCTAAAGATATGCACAAAACCTTGCGCCTTCCAGATGGTTAATCTATTTTTACAGCTGAAGCCAAAGTAATAGACCCAGCTTTAGAGTTTGTCAGTTCTTCAACAATTCAAAAAGCAATTTGAATTTCTGATTCACTTTCTGTGCTTAAGGCTCATCCAAAAATCCTCAAATACAAAAATTGATCGAAAAACATCACGAAATTTCTAAAACTCACCAAATCTTGTTTTGTTGGCTTCTAATTAAAAATCAAAAATGAGTTCCTTTAAGAGCAATGAAAACATCCCTAAGAAAGAAGATGGGTCATACTACGTAGTTTCGGCTAATAAAGCCTCATCAGTGACCCTATAATGATCCGGCAAAGAAAGCCAGAGGAAACATACTGCAATTTTGCGAATTTCGAATAGGCAGTCGATTCAAAGACTGATATAAATCAAAAAGGTGTCCAAATAATTAAAAACCTGTCTAGAATATGAGTCTGAACCAATAACTTATTTCTGATTTCTCAGAATATTCAAGCTGGTCTCAAAGGACCAAAAGTAAAATATAAACTGCACTATGGTTGATGTACGGGTAGACGTTTTACGGCCGCCACACGGCACAACACCAGCTGCAGTGAAGGCAAATAAAAATCAAAAATGAGTTCCTTTAAGAGCAATAAAAACATCCATAAGAAAGAAGATGGGTCATACTACGTAGTTTCGGCTAATAAAGCCTCATCAGTGACCCTATAATGATCCGGCAAAGACAGCCAGAGGAAACATACTGCAATTTTGCGAATTTCGAATAGGCAGTCGATTCAAAGACTGATATAAATTAAAAAGGTGTCCAAATAATTAAAAACCTGTCTAGAATATGAGTCTAAACCAATAACTTATTTCTGATTTCTCAGAATATTCACGCTGGTCTCAAAGGACCAAAAGTAAAATATAAACTGCACTATGGTTGATGTACGGGAAGACGTTTTACGGCCGCCTCACGGCACAACACCAGCTGCAGTGAAGGCAAATAAAAATAAAAAATGACATACTGGCATTGTCGGCAATGAGTATGTTGACAAGAAAGCAAAGGAATCGCTCAATCTTGATCCGTCTATTTTTAAAATTCCTTTTAATAATTATAAACCATTTATCAACAGATAAATATTGTCGGAATGGCAAGGCGAATAAGGTCGTGCAATAGATAACAAACTCCATGCCATTAAACCTGGCGTTGGAACAAAATGCTCTCCTCCACAGTTTTCCAAAAAAGAGGATGTAGTTTTAACGCGATTACGCATTTGCCATACTAGAGTTACTCACTGTTTTATTTTGAAAGGTGATGATCGACCTTCTTGTGTAAGCTGTGATCAGCCTTTCACTGTAAAACATATCTTAATTGACTGTGTTGACTTTTCACCCTCATGTAGAAAGAAGAAGTAAAACAAAGATCAGGAATTGATACAATTAACTTACTCCATCCATAAAAGACACCAAAGGGAAAGAAATACAAACATTAAGCGACCAGACCATAATGGAAACCTAAACAAAGGAAGGCCATATGGACAGTTACTTTCCCACAAAATGGCCAAATGGCCATCCAAAATTAAAAGACACAAGTGATACACACAGTAAGTAACAAACAACAACATGAATAAATCGCCACAGAAGAGCCGCCTTGGAACGGTCAGTGGAAGATTTCCACTGGGGGGCTTAAATCGATTTTACGTGGCCACAATCCTCGCCCTTACTTCCGTCGCGATTTAGACAAATAATTTATTCAGTCCGCATGAAGGCCTCCTAACTCATCAGGGCAACATCTCCGTGAACACAGAAATCAAAGAACCACAGAGGTGAGACAACGGTGAGGACTCGACAGCAAGAAACCACTGAAATGCTGGAGCAAAAGAAAACCAACAGTTAGACTCCGATGAGCCCGACCAGAGACAGAGCATCAGGCACCAACCAACATTATCTCTTTAATTTTCAATAAGCCTTTACGTTGGAGCCGTCATAGAATCCGAGGCCTGACCCACCGGCGTGCAATTAAAGAGGGAAGCAAAGTTGCCAACCGTGATTGGGTTAACTACCATGCATGCAGTCAGTCGTATAATATCCATGTTGTACCCAATCTTTTTATATCGAATTATGATTTTACGAAATTGGGTGCTGAAGTCATTGCGGTTATATATTTTTCTGAAGCCTCCGTGGTCGAGTGGTTACGCTACTCGCCTAGTAAACCAGGGGTCGCAGGTTCGATCCCGGGCTTCTCCAGACTTTCGGATGGGTCTTTAAACCGAGGTCCCGTCTCCGTATAACCTTAGCTGTTGGTGGGACGTAAAACTGAAACACTCACTCACTCACCCTCATGTAACTTATATTTCAAAGCTGACACTTTGCAACGATTGTTTCAACATGTACATGTTGATAATATTATTTTATTCTTAAACAAAATGGACTTTTTCATAAGATTTAACTGTTTCAGATTTTTATACAGATCATACTGACTTTTTTTCATGCGTTTAACCATTAACCGCTTGGCGCTTATGACCCACAAAGAGGGTTGACGCGTCGTTAAACACGAAATCCACCTCATCATCATCACCAACCTTAGATTCTATGACGGTTCCAGCGTTAAGGCTTATGTTTGTTGGTAACCGATGCTCTGTCTCTGGTCGGGTCCATCGGAGTCTAACTGCTGGTTTTCTTTTGCTCCAGCATGTTAGTGGTTTCTTGCTCCATCCCCCGCCCCGCCCCCCACCCCAACCCCCCACCCCCCCCCCCCCCCAGCCCCGTGGAATTCGTTTCCGCTGACCGTTCCAAGGCGCTTCTTCTCTCGCGGTTAATTTTTGCTATGGTTTGTCTGTGGATGTTTGTGTCGCTTATATTATTTTATTTTGGATAGCCTATGGCCATTTTGTGGGAAAGTAACTGTCCTTTTGGCTTTCCCCTATTGTTGTTTTCATTAGGGTCTGTTGTTTCATGTTTAAAGGAGAAGTAAAACAAACATCAGGAATCGATACAATTAACTTACTCCACCCATCAAAGACACCAAAGGGAAAGAAACACAAACATTAAGCGACCAGACCATAATGGAAACCTTAACAAAGGAAGGCCATAAGGACAGTTACTTTCCCACAAAATGGCCATATGGTCATCCAAAATAAAAAGACACAAGTGATACACACAGTAAGTAACAAACAACAACATAAATAAATCGCCACAGAAGAACCGCCTTGGAACGGTCAGTGGAAAGATTTCCACTGGGGGGCTTAAATCGATTTTACGTGGCCGCAATCCTCGCCCTTACTTCCGTCGCGATTTAGACAAATAATTTGTTCAGTCCGCATGAAAGCCTCCTAACTCATCAGATTAACATCTCCGTGGACACAAAAATCATTCAACCACAAAGATGAAACAACGGTGCGGACTCGACAGCATGAAACCACCATATGCCGAAGCAAACGAAAACGAATAGTTAGACTCCGATTGGCCCAACCAGAGACAGAGCCATTTTTAAAGCCATTTTTCTTTCAGTTAACACCATGAATACCTTGTGAGTTATGTTACAAGAAATTAAAGATGTCAAAGAAAAAAAATGTAAACGTGTCTTTAGCCTCTGTCCATCGGGGCTTGGAAAAATGGACTGGGATGCATTGTGCTTCCAACCAGAGCTGAAACACGAGTACTGGTAAACCGCATTTAAGGTCGTCGCCTGCCCAGGCAAAGTGGTGCGGGTCGTCCGTCCCTGCATATAAACCCTATAAGTTTGTTTAGTTTGTTTGGGCGGTATATGCTGAGATCTCAGAGTCGGTTAAAAGCTTCTTTATATTAAACTGAAATATTAAAGACACTAGAGAGGCTAGAAGTATTATTTAAATTTGTAGGAACACTACTGACATCAGAAACTGAGAGAAAGCTTTCTCCACCATAGTCTCTGTAAAAAAACAACAACAACAACAAACAAAGATATCTTGTGTATTGATTACTAAATGTACTTCATTCTTAGTTGTTAATTCAACTGAATCTTTTTTTTTATTATTCCCCGTCAACACTGTATAGGTCATTTTGGAAAAATTGCTTCCAATTTTGTGGGACTTTTACCCGACATTGAGATGAAATGACATCTCAAGCCCTGTCGCCAAATGAAACCAATAGGGTTTATAAGCATGGACGGTCCGACTCGCACCGCTTGACCTGGGCAGGCTTAGATCCTCTAAGCGGTTGAACATAAATGTTATATGACAGACTGCATGCATGGTAGTTAACAAAATCACGGTTGACAACTTTGCTTCCCTCTTTAATTGCACGCCGGTGGGTCACGCCTCAGATTCTATGAAGGTTCCAACGTAAAGGCTTATTGAGAATTAGAGAGATCTTATTCAAGGTAATGTTGGTTGGTGCCTGATGCTCTGTCACTGGTCGGGCCCATCGGAATCTAACTGTTGGTTTTCTTTTGCTCCAGCATTTCAGTGGTTTCTTGCTGTCGAGTCCTTACCGTTATTTCATCTCTATGGTTGTTTGATTATTTCTGTTCACGGAGATGTTGCACTGATGAGTTAGGCGGCCTTCATGCGGACTGAACAAATTATTTATCTAAATCGCGACGGCAGTAAGGGCGAGGATTGTGGCCACGTAAAATCGATTTAAGCCCCCCAGTGGAATTCATTTCCGCTGACCGTTCCAAGGCGGTTCTCCTGTCGCGGTTTGTTTTTGTTACGGTTTGTCTTTAGGTGTTTGTGTCGCTTATGTTATTTTATTTGGATAGCCTGTTGGCCATTTTGTTGGAAAGTAACTGTCCTTTTGGCTTTCAGCTGTTAGTGTTTCCATTAGGGTCTGTTTTTTTTTCATGTTTGTGTGTCTTTCCCTTTGGTGTCTCTGATGGGAGCTGTATGTTGATTGTATCGATTCCTGATCATTGCCTCCACTTGTATTTTACTAGTACTCGTTTGCGGTCGGATTTCAGCTCTGCGTGGAGGCATCATGCAGCTTATCTATTTCTTCAAGGCCCGATGGGCTGGGGCCGTCAACGGAATATCCAACAGTTACTGAATATATATACAATCCTCATACCTTCAGGGTAGATCAACGGTTTCTAAATTAGAACAGATAACATAATTCTAACTTGGATTAACAGATTCTAAACTTGAATCAAGAATATAATAAATGGATTTTTCAGGATTTAAAGTATGACTGAATAGGCTATATGACTAGTTTAGGCCGTAGTACCAAAGCGTTAATCCAAAATCATTAATCCATTGCTAGTAAGTTTTATGCTGCAATGCTTTCAAATTGTCTTGGCGAGTTATCAAAGTCGTGTTGATCCGGAACTGGGTACGATCCGGAACTGGGTACCAGATGGAACTGCAGTCACTTCGGTTGTCGACGTCCGCCATATTGTGATGACACAATCATGATGTTTACTGGCGTGCTGTGACGTCAACCTTATTTGATATTTGGTAAAAAAAAGGGTTAGAGTTGAATATGGATTTCCTTATCTGGTGTGCAAGAAAAATATCCTTCACTGGGATCATTGGTAGGAATGAATGCCATACAGCCGACTGTCCTTCGGATCGGGTTGTTAATTGGAGGCCCCTGTGCATGAACAGCCATAAAAAAATCCCTCCCTTACATGGTTACTGTATAGACTTTCATGCTGCAAATATGGAGTTTATGAAATGTTATCCTGCGAAATATGCAAATATGCCGATCGCAGCATAAGTAGAAAGGAAAGAAAGAAGGAAAAATAGCTTGAACAACTCCACCAAGTCTAGAGAGTGTGCGAGAATTCAATAAATCAAATGTAATTAAATGCCTCAATGTTTTTCGATTGAACACTTTGGATTTAACGACACGCCAACCTTTGTGGGCCGTTTTGTGTAGTCTCCCAGAGAAAGGAAGAAAAGTGATGAAAGAGATAGTAGAGGAGGTGAAAGGAGGTATAACTGTGGGACAGAGGAGAAAGAGCAAAACGAATGGAAGCGATAACGACATCCCCCTCTACCCCAAAACCCTAATAAGACGCTGAGTTTAGCGGTATCTGATCTGAGTCTACACTGTTTAACAAATGCCCCCGCAAATTTGGGCTTGAAGAAATTGATGGGCTGAATGCGGCTTCCACGCAGAGCTGAAACCGCTTAGAGGATCCAAAATAGAAGTGGCGGCAATGATCAGGAATCGATACAATTTACCCACAGCTCCAATCAGTGACACCAAAGGGAAAGAAACTTTGATTTTGAGATTGTAAATTTTCCTTTTTTGGATGGTGATGTTCCTCGTGCGCCATCCTATGGCGTTTATATTTCGCAATTAATTCGATTTGCTAGAGTGTGTAGTCATGTAACTGACTTCAACACTCGTAATAAATTATTAACGGCTAAACTCCTTAATCAGGGTTATCGGTACCATAAACTACGCAAAGCCTTTTCAAAATTTTATAGACGCCATTCTGATTTAATTTCAAAATTCAATATTGGACTTAAATCTCTTCTGCAACAAGGTCTATCGGAACCCGAATTTTATGGTGACTTAGCATATAAATTCAGAAAAATATATAACCGCAATGACTTCAGCACCCAATTTCGTAAAATCATTCTTCGATATAAAAAGATTGGGTACAACATGGATATTATACGACAGACTGCATGCATGGTAGTTAACCCAATCACGGTTGGCAACTTTGCTTCCCTCTTTAATTGCACGCCGGTGGGTCAGGCCTCAGATTCTATGACGGCTCCAACGTAAAGGCTTATTGAAAATTAGAGAGATAATGTCGGTTGGTGCCTGATGCTCTGTCTCTGGTCGGGCTCATCGGAGTCTAACTGTTGGTTTTCTTTTGCTCCAGCATTTCAGTGGTTTCTTGCTGTCGAGTCCTCACCGTTGTCTCACCTCTGTGGTTCTTTGATTTTTGTGTTCACGGAGATGTTGCACTGATGAGTTAGGAGGCCTTCATGCGGACTGAACAAATTATTTGTCTAAATCGCGACCGAAGTAAGGGCGAGGATTGTGGCCACGTAAAATCGATTTAAGCCCCCCAGTGGAAATCTTCCACTGACCGTTCCAAGGCGGCTCTTCTGTGGCGATTTATTTATGTTGTTGTTTGTTACTTACTGTGTGTATCACTTGTGTCTTTTGGTTTTGGATGGCCATATGGCCATTTTGTGGGAAAGTAACTGTCCTTATGGCCTTCCTTTGTTTAGGTTTCCATTATAGTCTGGTCGCTTAATGTTTGTATTTCTTTCCCTTTGGTGTCTTTTATGGGTGGAGTAAGTTAATTGTATCAATTCCTGATCTTTGTTTTACTTCTACTTAACTTAGTGTATAAACTTAGTATGGGGACTTAGTATATAAATTCAGAAAAATATATTACCGCAATGACTTTAGCACCCAATTCCGAAAAATTATTCTTCGATATAAAAAGATTGGGTATAACAGGGATATTATACGACAGACTGCATGCATGGTAGTTAACCCAATCACGGTTGGCAACTTTGCTTCCCTCTTTAATTGCACGCCGGTGGGTCAGTCCTCAGATTCTATGACGGTTCAAACGCAAAGGCTTATTGAGAATTAGAGAGATCTTATTCAAGGTAATGTTGGTTGGTGCCTGATGCTCTGTCTCTGGTTTGGCCCATCGGAGTCTAACTGTTGGTTTTCTTTTGCTCCAGCATTTCAGTTGTTTCTTGCTGTCGAGTCCTCACCGCTGTCTCACCTCTGTGGTTCTTTGATTATTTGTGTTCACGGAGATGTTGCACTGATAAGTTAGGAGGCATTCATGCGGCGGAAGAAAGGGGGAGGATTGTGGCCACGTAAAATCGATT
The DNA here is from genome assembly GCA_963580285.1 of Lucinisca nassula. Classification (NCBI taxonomy): domain Eukaryota; kingdom Metazoa; phylum Mollusca; class Bivalvia; order Lucinida; family Lucinidae; genus Lucinisca; species Lucinisca nassula. Next base: position 47,552 of record CAUZLF010000208.1, on the reverse strand, counting down.
TAACCCCCCCCCCTCCCCCACCACCGTGGAATTTGTTTCACTGACCGTTCCAAGGCAGTTCTTCTGTCGTGGTTTATTTTCGTTATGGCTTGTCTTTGAAAAATAGAAGTGGCGGCAATGATCAGGAATCGATACAATTAACCCACAGCTCCCATCAGAGACACCACAAGGAAAGAAACACAAACATTAAACAACAGACCCTAATAGAAACATCAATAGCGGAAAGCCAAAAGGACAGTCACTTTCCCACAAAATGGCCATTTGGCTCTCCAAAACAAAATAATATAAGCGATACAAACACTCAAAGGCAAACCATAACAAAAATAAACAACGACAGAAGAACCGCCTAGGAACGGTCAGTGAAATGAATTGACATCTGACATGTGCTTCTCTGTTGCTGGCATACGTTACTGAAAAGTGGTTTAAATGACGGAAATATATTTACAGGTCAGAGACACCACAAGGAAAGAAACACAAACATGAAACAACAGACCCTAATGGAAACATCAATAGCGGAAAGCCAAAAGGACAGTCACTTTCACACAAAATGGCCATTTGGCTATCCAAAACAAAATATATTTCCTGACGGGCAAAGCCACGTTTTTATCCACTGACCGAATAGGTTCTGGCATATAATAATCATGTAGCCATGCGTCCGTCCGTCGCTTTTCCGTCCATCTATCCAAAACCAAAACATTAAGATGGCCACAACTCCAGTACCCTTTGAGACAGATGTTTCTTGGTAGAGCTGTGAACAAGGTGGAGCCAACGTAGCATGGGGAAGAAACACGACTCTAGGTGACACGATATTTGCGTTATGATATTTTGACCACCTTGCGATTGCACTAATGTAAGGTTGGTTTCACCTCTGCGTTGAAGCGAAATGGTGCCCTTTGACGTCCATGAATGGTAATCGATATACTTGTTTTTGTTTGATTTGAGATTTAACGTCCCCGCCAACACTATTAAGGTTATTTTTTTAGACGTTGCTTCTAATTTTGAGGAACTTTTACCCGACAATGAGATGAAATGAGATCTCAAGCCCTGTCGTCCAAATGAACCAATAGGGTTTATATGCAGGGTCGGTTCGACCGGCATCCCCCTCTAAGCGATTTGCGCAAGAACCATGTCTCTAGATGCCATGGTATTTGAGTTATCTCCCCTGACATCTCTTTGAGTTATTTTGATAGAACCCCGTTGAGCTAGCCCAAAGTTTAAAATAATAAAATAATGAGTTTTTATGTAACTTGCATTCTCTAAGTACCGTCAGGTCGACACGACTTTGATAAGTTGCCAAGACAATTTGAAAGCCATTTAGCATAAAACTTACTATCAGTCATATAAACGGAACCCGGGAAGGGACATGATTTTTTTTTTCATTTCATAAGTTGTGCGCACAAGATAATATCTTGTGCGGACAAGATATTATCTTGTTCGGACATGATATTATCTTGTGTGCACAACGTCCCAAGATCTATGTTGTGCGCACAAGATAATATGTTGTGCGAACAAGATAATATATTATCCGCACAAGATAATATCTTGTTCGCACAACTTCGCAAGATCTATGTTGTGCAAACAAGATAATATGTTATTCGAACAAGATAATATCTTGTGCGCACAAGATAATATGTTGTGCGAACAAGATAATATCTTGTCCGCACAAGATAATATCTTGTTCGCACAACTTCCCAATATCTATGTTGTGCAAACAAGATAATATTGTGTGTGAACAAGATAATATCTTGTGTGTACATGATATTAAGTTGTGCAAACAAGATATTATCTTGTGCGCACAAGATAATATGTTGTCTGCATAAGATAACATATGCTGTCCACACAAAATAATATCTTGTGCGCACAACATATTATCTTGTCCGCACAAGATAATATCTTGTTCGCACAATTTTATATATTGTTCGCACAACTTAATATCTTGTTCGCACAACATATTAAGAAATAAATCCATGTCCCTTCCCGGGTTTCGCACATATAGCCTATCCAGTCATACTTCAAAAGCAGAAAAATCCATTTGTGTAAATTACACATTTGTCGACCAATCGCGTGAAAAATTACGTTGGTATTTCCCATGTCTAAATCTAGACGCACAAGAGTCAAACTGATATGTTAACTCTTTTTGCTACCAATGCAGATCAGACGTCCAGATGTTGCGGTTTGTTGGTTTGATATGAAGTTTAACGTCTCCGTCAACACTGTAAAGGTCATTTTGGAGGCGTTATTCCAGTTTTGTGGGACTTGAACCCGATATTGAGATGACATGACACCTCAAGCCCTGCCGCCCAGTGAAATCAATAGGATTTATGTGCATCGACGGGCCGACTCGCACCGCATTGCCTAGGCAGGCTTAGATCCTCTAAGCGGTTTACCAGCACTTTTGTGCGGGTCGGTTTCAACTCTGCATGGAAGCATCATGCAGCCCTTCTATTTCTTCAAGCCCCGATGGGCGGGGCCACTTATTTTGGTGAGATTTGTTCTCCTTCAAAGTTGACATTCGATGTCCTGCTACCACAGTTCCAAACAACTGGGAGAGATTTATAATGCACGATTTCAATGCCCCATCAGCTAAATTTGGACAAATGTGCATGCTATCCGTCCATTCCCTACGTAAATATGCAGAGGGTTTTACAGCCCGTTCAAGATTGTTTCACATATCGGGCTGATCGTTAATTAGAGGTAGTACCCGGAAAAAATCGCCTGATCATCCATTGTAGAACTTGGCGTCTCCCATGTGACAAGAGCCATCTTCGAACCCATCAGGTGAACAATTCCGAGAAATAAACAGCACTAAACCCCACTTTATATAGAGGAAACTGGTGTTTCTGCTCCAAGACATCGAAAAAATTGTGGATACTCGTTAGAACCGCCTCAATGAGGCGGTTCTGACCAGCATACACAGCCTATGTTTACAGTATAATCAGAAAAGTAGCCATTCAGAGATGTGAAAAAAATGCACTACATGTATGTTGCACGGGTATGTTATCATAATGAAAGCGGTGAGAGACCTAATTATTATATATGATTCAGCGCTCTTACTCACTTGGCCACAGAGTCCCGTTATATAGGGAGAGTGACAACTTCACAATGAAAGTTTGAAGACAGGATGCCAGGCTGCTTACTGCAGTCGGTATAGTGTGTCCTATAGGTAGTCATAGTAGTTTCTGTCGATTGCCGGTGGGGTCACGTGTTCGATCCCTGCACTGGCGCTCTTACCCATTAGGCAACGGAGGCCCGTGCAAAAGTGAAATTGCCGTGAATGGTTTTTCTGCGCATCATCTGTGGAAGGTTAGCATGTCTGTAAAGTTGCATGCAATATTCTACACAATTTTCAAGTAGGAGAGGACGCGAGTAAATGACAATATCACGAGTTTCAATGCTAAAAGGGCCATAACTAAAAAAAACGGTGAAGCAATAATTATGGTTCTTCGGCTTCTGCACGTCGTCTCATGGAGTTTGTTTCCGTAAAATTCGATGAGACTGTTTCTCAGATAAGTTCAAAATTACGCAGTAGACATCGAACGTGGTTCATAGACAGAACGACAGGGGACAAAACAATGTCTTTCGACCCATCGGTGTGTGTGTGTGTGGGTTGGGGGGGGGGGGGCGGGTTAGAGCCTTGCGCCATAATCATGATATTTAATATTTACTAGGCCCTGACATATAATAGCGTTACGCTGCTGTTCGAAATCTCGTGATCCGCAACTGGGGTATAACCATGGTCTCATATTCTACAATCCTGAACATCAGCCGAATAAAATTAGAAAGGATGATTATGTGCATTTTGTGGCAGGATAACTTTTCTTGAAAATGGTCTGAACAGCAAGCAACCGTGTTTGCTACATCACTCAACGACGCCTGACTGATTCGGAACTGGGTACTTGACTGTATATCTAGTGAAAATATAGCTTTTTTCCATTATGCAAATTTATTTCACAAATGTTGATTTATATTTCAACAGATGTAATGACATTTGTGTCGCAGGTTTGTGAGAATTGTGAAAGTCAAGTATAACTATTGCAAAACAGTAGGTCCACGCTTAGCACATATAAACTGTGAATGACTAGCGTGTGTTTTATTTGTTATTATAATAATTACCAGTCTGCACACAGGATCCTGCCGACTGAAGTATAAAAGTAGAAGTAAAACAAAGTCTGAAATGTCAAAGTTACAAGTGCTGCAATTTTGTCTAAAAATTATTTTTCCATCTTTAAAATGACACATGTGCAACTTTATTGTGCTAAAATGGAATGCTTAAAAACTGTTGGGGAAGTGAAGCAAACAACTTTCCTACACTTTACAGAAGACTAGTTGAAATGTAACCCGAACGTTTTGCTAACGGCGAGGCATTTTTTTTTAGTTCACCAGAGCCGAAGGCTCTTGTGAAGCTTATAGGATAGACAGTGGTCCATCTTGGTCGAGAGTTTGTTGATGTATAATTTTTATGGCCTGTACAAATATGACAGAAAATATGGACTTGTACAAATATGATAGCAGCTCTGAACCGGAGCTTTGCACATGAGCCTGTTTTAGTGTGAACGCTTATATATACTTGTTCTGGTTCTCTATTTTTTGCTTTTTGTGAAAGCTTATACCTGCTGTTGCATAAATATAAAGGTCAGTCTGCAGTGTGGGTAAGTTATCCCCGTGTAGAAATCAGACCACACTCATATTACCGTTGCCGGAGCTACACCTGCATTGTGCAGGCCAAGAGGCATAAGAAAGACCGTTTTGTCATCGGGACAGCCTACAACGCCAGCAAGCGCATGATGAGCCAACACCGGAGATTCCAAGATTAGCCTGCCTTGTGCCGGACCTCTGGCCTTTTTAATGGCAACCTCGGTCAGATATTCTGACTGGAATTGCCTATAGAACACGACTGACCACCTTCTAAGCCGCGATTTGCATACTACTATTTGTCCGACTTGCTTTTGAAATTTTTGTATCTTACAGACTACTTTCGTTTTTATTGCATCGTGCCTAAGGCGAGAGTAATGCATCGGCCACGATGTATCAATCGTAGAAAGTGGGACAACTAATCCTGTGTGCTTATAGCGCACGGTTACCTTAAAACCTGTCACGTCAACGTGGGTGACTAATGGCGGTACTTTCGTGTTAAACCATCCGTCTATAATGTCTACGCCCACGGACGACTTGAGTCAATTAGTCACAGGAAGGTCTAGAAGGCATTTTCTTGCGTATTGTTTGTATTACAGTTTAACGGCCCAGTCAACACTAATTTAGGTCATTTTTGAGCCGGTCAGTTTACCTATCAACACTTTTCCTGAGCAGGCTTAAAATCCACTGGGATTAAGTGACGGCATTTGTCGTGAGGGTGATATTTCTAGAATGCCGGACTTTGATATTTTCTCGCTCCTGGAATGTCGAAAACGCAGAACTAGATCTCACGGCGCCGGGAGGGATGGTGGCTTTGAGCGTAGGCTGCGTGCGTTTAAACGAAACAATACTAGACTTAAGTGACTGTCTATTATATTATTAAATCATGGACGCCACTCTATGCTTTCGTTTTTGGGTTCATTGCCCGTTTCTGTTTTACGTCTTCTGGACACCGAGGCGAATAAGTTCTACGATAGTTCTAATCAGTTATATGATGCGGCTCTCTTAACTAGAGGCTATACTCAGCATACTCTCCGTCCTTACATTGATTATGAAATTAATCATAAACGCCATTTCTTCAAAATATCCTTCATTAATAAGGGTATGGATTTTATAGATTTGCCCAGTATCTTCCGTGAGAGCTCTGTGCTTTCTTCAATTCCTGCTTATTTTCAAAATACTGAAACACCTATAATTTGCTATAAATATAACAAACCTGTTAGATCTATCATTTTTAATTTTAATAAACTTGTTTCAGATCTTGATATTGATACTAATACTCCTGATTCATGTGATTGTAAAAAATCAGTGTATTGCTATCCTGCTGCTGGTCATGTAATTACTGGCAATTTGAAAATTATTCCTGATTCTAGGATAAGGAATATAATTTCTAAAGGACCGAAATATCGGTTTCCTTCTAAAATTGATTTCAGTAAATGTAGAGATGAAATTGCTGCTTCCTTGAATGAATTCGGTAATCGATGGTGTAAGCGAGAGTATGTTGAGCATAAAGCCCTTAAGGACTGGAAACTAAGCATTTTAAAACTAGTGAATAAACGCATTTCTTTCTATTCTCAAAATACTAACTTATTACCTCCTAAGCCTAAGACGTCTTTACGTCATATTAAGCTAGGTATTCTAGAATTTCATAAGAAGTTTGTTTTGGCCCCTGCAGACAAGGCCGCTAACAATGTCGTCGTTGTGTGACGGCTCGACTATGTTAACACGCTTAAGCAGGAGCTTGGTGGTACTAAGGCCTATGAACTTCAGCCTTTAGCTGAAGAGAGAGTTATAGTAGATAAACATATTTGTCATTCAGCCACCAAGTTTGCTGTGTGTGTTACCGAAGGCCAAGACAAGCTTCCCACGCTATACTGGCTACCAAAACTTCATAAAAGACATTACAAAGCACGGTTTATTGCAAATTCTAGCTCTTGCACTACCACTGAACTTTCTAAATTATTAACTTCCTGTCTTACTGCTATTAAAACGCATGTGATTAAATATTGTGATAAAGTCTTTGAGAGATCAGGAAGAAATCTGTTTTGGTCTATAAAAAATTCGAATGAGGTTTTAAATAAATTGAATTCCATCAAGTCTGTCTACTTACGATTTTTCCACTCTTTACACTACACTTCCTCATAATCTTATAAAAGAAAAGCTTAATGATTTAATTGAATGGGCTTTTCACAGAGAAGATTCTCTCTATCTTGCATGTAATGTCAGAAATGCATTTTTCACTTCTAAAGAGCATAAGAATTATACACTTTGGTCATGTCAGAAAGTGACATGCTATTAAAACGCATGTAATTAAATATTGTGATAAAGTCTTTGAAAGATCAGGAAGAAATCTGTTTTGGTCTATAAAAAATTCGAACGAGGTTTTAAATAAATTGAAATCTAGACAGTTTCGTGCTTCTAGTCTGTCTACCTACGATTTTTCCACTCTTTACACTACACTTCCTCATAATCTTATAAAAGAAAAGCTTAATGATTTAATTGAATGGGCTTTTCACAGAGAAGATTCTCTCTATCTTGCATGTAATGTCAGAAATGCATTTTTCACTTCTAAAGAGCATAAGAATTATACACTTTGGTCATGTCAGAAAGTGTGTGATGCCCTCACCTTTCTACTTGACAATATTTATATTAGATTCGGTACTAAGTTATTTAGACAAATTGTGGGTATTCCGATGGGTACTAATTGCGCACCTCTTGTGGCTGATCTGTTCTTGTATTGTTATGAAAGAGACTTCATTTTGTCTCTTTCCATTGATAACCAACCTGAAATTATTGAAGCTTTTAGCTCTACTTCTAGATATTTAGATGATTTATTAAATATTGATAATACCTATTTTGATGGTTTTATCAGTCAGATTTACCCCCTAGAACTTCAGTTAAATAAAGCAAATTCTTCTGATACCGAGGCCCCGTTTTTGGATTTACATCTATCTATTGTAGATGGATTTGTTTCGTGCAAAATTTATGATAAACGCGATGACTTTGATTTTGAGATTGTAAATTTTCCTTTTTTGGATGGTGATGTTCCTCGTGCGCCATCCTATGGCGTTTATATTTCGCAATTAATTCGATTTGCTAGAGTGTGTAGTCATGTAACTGACTTCAACACTCGTAATAAATTATTAACGGCTAAACTCCTTAATCAGGGTTATCGGTACCATAAACTACGCAAAGCCTTTTCAAAATTTTATAGACGCCATTCTGACTTAGTTTCAAAGTTCAATATTGGACTTAAATCTCTTCTGCAACAAGGTCTATCGGAACCCGAATTTTATGGTGACTAAGTATATAAATTCAGAAAAATATATAACCGCAATGACTTCAGCACCCAATTTCGTAAAATCATTCTTCGATATAAAAAGATTGGGTACAACATGGATATTATACGACAGACTGCATGCATGGTAGTTAACCCAATCACGGTTGGCAACTTTGCTTCCCTCTTTAAGGCCTCAGATTCTATGACGGCTCCAACGTAAAGGCTTATTGAAAATTAAAGAGATAATGTTGGTTGGTGCCTGATGCTCTGTCTCTGGTCGGGCTCATCGGAGTCTAACTGTTGGTTTTCTTTTGCTCCAGCATTTCAGTGGTTTCTTGCTGTCGAGTCCTCACCGTTGTCTCACCTCTGTGGTTCTTTGATTTCTGTGTTCACGGAGATGTTGCACTGATGAGTTAGGAGGCCTTCATGCGGACTGAACAAATTATTTGTCTAAATCGCGACGGAAGTAAGGGCGAGGATTGTGGCCACGTAAAATCAATTTAAGCCCCCCAGTGGAAATCTTCCACTGACCGTTCCAATGCGGCTCTTCTGTGGCGATTTATTTATGTTGTTGTTTGCTACTTACTGTGTGTATCACTTGTGTCTTTTAATTTTGGATGGCCATATGGCCATTTTGTGGGAAAGTAACTGTCCATATGGCCTTCCTTTGTTTAGGTTTCCATTATGGTCTGGTCGCTAAATGTTTGTATTTCTTTCCCTTTGGTGTATTTTATGGATGGAGTAAGTTAATTGTATCAATTCCTGATCTTTGTTTTACTTCTACTTTTCATGTTGTCGCTTTCCATTGATAACCAATCTGAAATTATTGAAGCTTTTAGCTCCACTTCTAGATATTTAGATGATTTATTAAATATTGATAATACCTATTTCGATGGTTTGTACAGTCAGATGTACCCCCCAGAACTTCAATTAAATAAAGCAAATTCTTCTGATACCGAGGCCCCGTTTTTGGATTTACATCTGTCTATTGTAGATGGGTTTGTTTCGTGCAAAATTTATGATAAACGCGATGACTTTGATTTTGAGATTGTAAATTTTCCCTTTTTGGATGGTGATGTTCCTCGTGCGCCATCCTATGGCATTTATATTTCGCAATTAATTCGATTTGCTACAGTGTGTAGTCATGTAACTGACTTCAACACTCGTAATAAATTATTAACGGCTAAACTCCTTAATCAGGGTTATCGGTACCATAAACTACGCAAAGCATTTTCAAAATTTTATAGACGCCATTCTGATTTAATTTCAAAATTCAATATTGGACTTAAATCTCTTCTGCAACAAGGTCTATCGGAACCCGAATTTTATGGTGACTTAGTATGTAAATTCAGAAAAATATATAACCGCAATGACTTCAGCACCCAATTTCGTAAAATCATTCTTCGATATAAAAAGATTGGGTACAACATGGATGTTATACGACAGACTGCATGCATGGTAGTTAACCCAATCACGGTTGGCAACTTTGCTTCCCTCTTTAATTGCACGCTGGTGGGTCAGGCCTCAGATTCTATGACGGCCCCAACGTAAAGGCTTATTGAGAATTAGAGAGATCTAATTCTTGGTAATGTTGGTTGGTGCCTGATGCTCTGTCTCTGGTCGGGCCCATCGGAGTCTAACTGTTGGTTTTCTTTTGCTCCAGCATTTCAGTGGTTTCTTGCTGTCGAGTCCTCACCGTTGTCTCACCTCTGTGGTTCTTTGATTTTTTGTGTTCACGGAGATATTGGACTGATGAGTTAGGAGGCTTTCATGCGGACTGAACAAATTATTTGTCTAAATCGCGACGGAAGTAAGGGCGAGGATTGTGGCCACGTAAAATCAATTTAAGCCCCCCAGTGGAAATCTTTCCAATGACCGTTCCAAGGCGGTTCTTCTGTGGCGATTTATTTATGTTGTTGTTTGTTACTTACTGTGTGTATCACTTGTGTCTTTTAATTTTGGATGGCCATATGGCCATTTTGTGGGAAAGTAACTGTCCTTATGGCCTTCCTTTGTTTTGGTTTCCATTATGGTCTGGTCGCTTAATGTTTGTATTATTATTTCCCTTTGGTGTCTTTGGTGGGCGGAGTAAGTTATTTGTATCGATTCCTGATCTTTGTTTTACTCCTATTTTTATACGTAAGCGGTTAACCAGTACAGTGCATATTTTTTTCGCCAGAAACTGACAACCTGCCCTTCTTGAATCAGTGGAAGGGAGAGAATAAGAGTAGAAAAGATTTCATGATCAATCTCGATGAAAGAATGTAGCCGACCCCGGCTGGTAACGAAACCGCGTCCTCCTGATCACTTGTCAGACGCGGATCCGAATGAGCAACCGAGGCCAGCGTTTTCTTGCGTTTACCAACAATTTTGTAATCTATGCTGTCTGGACTCCGTAGTTTTTGGATAAAGGCAGGCTGACTCTTAATCTTTAGGTCTGTAACTATGGTTCGAAGCTCGCTCAGGTTATATGTTGGATGCCAATTTTGAAACGGAAGGTCAGGTGATTTTTCTTCGGGTACCCTGGTTTTCATGTAAGGGCCGTTAAAAATGTGTGTGCCTGCGCGCACGCGTGCGTGTGCGCGCTTTGTGATTGTGAACAAAATGGTTATCCTATAAGTGGAGGAATCGCTAAGTAAGTCAGACAAACCTAGAACTAACTGTTCTGGTGATGGTAGCTCAGTCACTGAAGCAGATCAATTTCAAAGTATACAACTGGGGTCAAATCAAATAAAATGTCTGATCTGCCATAGACCATAGAGCATTCTCGTCAAGCAACAACAACAACAAAAAAAAAAAAAAAAAACTCCTGTTAAAGTGGGGTTTTAGGCAGGAGTTATCCATGTAATTTCAAATCTAGTCTCGCATTGGACAAATAAGAGTTATAAAGTCTTTTTTTTTTCTTTAAACAACCAGAGTACGAAGTACTTATTTTATTATAATCTTTGCCAGAAAAGAGGGCATAGTGTGATATGTCAATACAGTATGAGTGAGTAGGGCGGAGATTGGGAATATAGGTGCCAGTAAGCAAATGATTTCACCATATTCAGAATATCAACTAACAAGTGACCGTTCAACCTAATTGCAGTTGACTTGTACAATCCGAATACTTACAAAAGCAAGTGACCTGAACAATTTATTTCTTCTCCTGTGTCATACATTTAATAGTCCCTCGGTCTGATTTGAATTTTTAAAGATGTCTTTGATTTCTATTAAATCAGAAATAATATAAGAAGACTAAAATGCTAAATAATAAAGGAAATGCTTCTTGAAACACGTTTTATGCATATTTACAATTGTGTCAACCGGTTGTGACAAATGGATAAACAAAGTGATCAACAATCTAGCTCTTCTCATTTCATCCAAAAATAACATATTTCGGCGGTTGGAATATGATAAAACACCCATCTTACCAACAAGACATATAAATTGCATATAAGCGTTGCGTTCACGGAACAAAAATGAGATTTCTTACCGTGTCGACGAAAATATCATACCGCAAGTGACTGATCGTCCACTGTACAAATCGCAAGTGATGTTCAATCGCAAATGACCGTTCACTTCCGCTTCCATACTGTGATTTCTATTCAGAATCAGAATCAGAATTACTGTTGGTTTTCCTTTGCTCCAGCATTTCAGTGGTTTCTTGCTGTCGAGTCCTCACCGTTGTCTCACCTCTGTGGTTCTTTGATTATTTGTGTTCACGGAGATGTTGCACTGATGAGTTAGGAGGCCTTCATGCGGACTGAACAAAGTATTTGTCTAAATCGCGACGGAAGTAAGGGCGAGGATTGTGGCCACATAAAATCGATTTAAGCCCCCCAGTGGGAATCTTTCCACTGACCGTTCCAAGGCGCTTCTTCTGTGGCGATTTATTTATGTTGTTGTTTGTTACTTACTGTGTGTATCGCTTGTGTCTTTTTATTTTGGATGGCTATGTGGCCATTTTGTGGGAAAGTAGCTGTCCTTATGGCCTTCCTTTGTTTAGGGCTCCATTATGGTCTGGTCGCTTAACGTTAATTGTATCGATTCCTGATCTTTGTTTTACTTCTACTTTGTTACTGGTGACACGTCAATTGACATTCATACACCAGGACCTGTGATGTGGGAAGTTAGTCCCTAGCTCTAACCAAAGAGGTAAATTTAGCTATACAATCATCAGCACCATCAGCTGTCGAAATAATCGAATCGGGAAGGGCATTCCAATCTCTAATGGTTCTGGGGAAGAACGACTCTTTATAAATGTCAGTTCTTGCAGTAAGGGTCTGGAACGCCAACGAATGGTGATTTCTACAGTGTCTAGCTGGGGGGAACAAGGTCATCTGTTGGAATGCTGGCAGCACCCTTTAGACCTTTATATAAAAGGATTAGCCTACTGTCTTTTCTCCTTTTCATGAGAGGCTCCCATTTTAATTTTCCAAATATTCCACTATTGACGCTAAAGATACGGTGAAGTACTTGGGTGCAGTATTAGACCAACATTTGTCTGGTGAGAATATGGTGACTTCCATCATTCAAAAGGACAATGCCAGATTGAAGTTCTTATATAGAAAACAAAAGTTTTTAAATTTTGAAACCCCAAAAAATAATGACTGTTAGTGATTTCAATGATTCAATGCCATTTTGATTACGCGTGCTCATTTTGGTACCCTGGCATATCTAAGTTGTTGAGAAATAAGCTACATATAGCGTAGCTATACACCTTTGACTGTGATCGTATAGTGTTTCTTAATTATAAAATATAACTAAAGTCATATTGAGAGTTTCAGCAGCTTTATTAGGCAGGCACCTCATACGAGTGCACAACTCCTAAACCAGACTAACGGTCTGCAAGCTGATCAAGTAGACATCTGAAGTCTTGGTCAGAAAACCCCAGTATTTATAATCACTACAAAAATCTCACGCAATATCCCTCTCTCATTGCATCATGCTTGTTATCACAACTCTTGCCAAAATCTCTTCTAACTATAAGCTATCTGTCATGATTTTGATGACTGCACCAATAATATGATCTTTAAAATGCAGTTTCATCAGGTTTTGAAAGTACTTCACATGAACACCTGCTTAAATAACCTTTAAAAGGAAATGTCAGAGTCATATGATATTACGAAATTAAGCTGGCTCATGATCAAGTTATGATTTGAATGGCTGCCAGGTACATGTATGTGTAATTCAGGTGCATCTCTGCATTTTATACAAAGTTATATAATTGATGTTTCAGACTTTAAAATGAAGCTGTTTCATAATAAGAATTGAAGCTTAATATTTCCATAATAGTACTGAGACAGAAGCTTACTGCCTTTTCAACACTCGTTCAGTCATATCATCATTCTTACACACCTTCAACAATATTCCAGTCATACACATGATAACATGCCTATGCAAAATATCATGTGCATAACATGACTATGTTATATACCTCCCATTGTTGAGTAAATTAATTAACCCCTTAATTAATTTATCTACTAATTCTGACCAAAACCTCTTGTACAAGTACTGTATACACAATTCATATATAATAAAACAAGATATCATCAACATACATCATTGACCAGGATGTATGCAATAAAACAAGATATCATCAACATATATCAGTGACCAGGATGATCATCAATATATATCAGTGAGCAGGATGATATCTAAATAGTAACATGATATTATCAACATATATCATAAACACATGTCAGTGACCAGGATCATGCATAAACAAGACATCATAAACACATGTCAGTGGTAAGGATCCATTCACATATATAAGTGACCAGGATTATACGATACATATATTACTCATCAGGATGAAAACCAGGATGAATAACATATCATCAATCAAGATTAGTTAATTAATTAATGTCATGTATGTTTCACGTGACTAGGATTGTAATTAATCTAATATGTGACAAGAATCCAATAAAACATTTAACTAGGATTTGACCAGGATTAAGACCAGGATTAAAACGAAGTTTCAAAGTTTAATTGTTAATTAAATGTCTAAGATGTTTTCTTAATTGTTTCTTTTAATCAACCCTTCTAATCTAGTAGACGTCCTAATTACCAGGATAAGCAATATGCTTGTAACCAGGATTTCTACAAACTATAAGACCAATAAAGGGCTCATTAAACACACTGTTTTTAGATTAAGTTTTTATTCCTTTTTGGATGATGAATTCACACAGTCACATTGTTCTTCCCTCAAGTTTATAACCGTCGGATGTTGTGGAATAGGTATAACCGGAACTCTGTAGATTTTATTCGCTGTTAGTATCCCATCGTTGTTATCTGAGCTGTGTATTTGCTGGTGGTGTAGGTTGGTAATAAGGTTAGTTGGATGTGGTGGATGTTCTTTACAATATCCATAGTGTTCCTGTACAACACTAATGTCGTCTGGCTGTAATAAAATAAAGTTCAATGTCACATGTATATCTTCACCTAAGCATGACCTTTAGGGGCATACTCAGGACTTTATTATTTAAAAGTCACTAAAGTTCTGATCACTAAATCTTCGTCCATGCATAGTCTTTAGGACTATACAAGGCACAAATAAACGTCACTGAAATGTCACTGTACTGTAACCATTAGTACTATTACGATCACATGAGCTATATACATGATGAAAACACATCGTACGATAAATAAAGTTCATCTGTTATGCAAATAGTTCATAACATGTAACAATAGCTATATACTGTTCAGTAGCTAAATACTGTTAACTTAGACATAAGTTAACAAACACTGTTTTTATAACTAGTATTCATAAATAAATCTGCTTTAAAACACTGTGCACAGATTTTCCTTATTTCTTCGCCCATGCCGCCGTTGCATCATTGCATCAGTCCACTTGAAGGTCTTTTGTCCTTCCTCAACGTTATCGACGTTTTGTTCCTCAATCAGAGTGGACATCTCGATAACATCACCTTTGATCGGTGATCGTTTCACATTCACTTTCTCAAGATCATGTGTGTTAGCCTGTCTTACACCAATTATCTTATAGACAAAGTTTCTTCTACGTAAGATTATTAAGATAATTGCAATTAATAATACCGTCGACGCAATACTGATTAGCATAACATGTATCCAACTAGTATTGGATTTATTCTCACCTACTATTACAGGTTTATAGTTTCTTGTTTCATGGAGTAGATTTTGTAAAGGGATCTCTTTCAAACCTGACAAATGTGGTGGCAACTTCATTGGTTTAGATCCTAGTTTAGTTTTGACATCAGGCCAAAAGTAAAAGGTTGAAACATTATGTAATTTCAAAAGTGCTTGCAAAGGATCTGACCTTTCAAAGTTACTATGTCTGCCAAAATATTCAGGTAACTGTAAATATTTGTTTGAGGCTTTACATGTGTTATTTAACCGGATAATGCCAAGTGGTGGTGTGATTTTAATGTCAGCATTCTTCGGTTCATATGACTGACAATTTAATGTAAATGTCAGAGGTCTATTTGTGACAACAATCCAAATACCAAATGACAAGTACTTCGTAGTTGGCAATCTTTCATCCAACACAACTACTTGTTTACAATACTTTTTAATGTCATGCAGGTTTTGCATGAAGAGAGCAACAACGCAAAACTTATTTACGTTGGTCTGATAAAATGCTGTCTCAGGATTGCAGAACTGAAAATGATAGTTATTACACATCTGAAATGTACTTTCAGATAGAAGGGAAAACTTTGTTTTATCCTTTGAGACCAGTAACATTTCATTTTCTAAACTGTATTTTAATAATACATCTGTCTGATTATTTGAGAGTAGCGGTAGTGGTAAGTTATGTATTTTATACACTTCATATTCTTCTTTTGTGTTAATAAGTGGAATCTTAAGGATAATTCTAATTTCATTATTCTCAAGGTATGTTATACATGTCAATGTCTTATAAAAATACCAAATATCCTTACGACGATTTTTAGGAAGCTCAAAGTTATTAGGAAGTTTTGTTTCTACTTCAATTAATAATTGCTTCAGATCTTTAGGTGAGATTGTATTAGTTAATAAATGATGCATTGACAACATGTTTAGTTCAGATTTTAAGCTCTCAAGATAAAATATAGCATCTTGTGTGGTAAGCCTAATTTCATCAAGTATCATTTTGAATTGTAAGTATGTATGAATAAATTGTTCAAGTCTAACAAACTGTTGTTCGATTGTTCTTTCAAGCAATCTTATTTTATGGTCAAGCTTCTGAATAACTATAATGAGATCCATAATTGATCTCCTATTCTCTGCTACTTGCATTCTCGTTAAGTTAAGTACAGATAAGCTTACATCAAGATCATGTATTATCTGATCTTGGTTAAGTGCCAAGGTTTTAATATTTCTATCTATGTTCTCAAGGTCACTTTCTGATACAGTGCCAAAAAGAGTGCTCATTAATTGTCCTATTACAGGAATTAATGACCTTTTGTGTTCATGACTGTTTACTGAAAGTGTCTGGTACTCATCAAAGTTTTCATAAACAGACTTGTATGTATCTGTTAAAAGGTTAACTTCAACATGTAAACTTTGTAATGTTTCTACATATCCCGTTAAATTTGACTTCTGATAAAATCTTGTCATATATTTCACAATTTCATCAGTGCGAACAAGATCGTTTTGAATCTTTAAAATCAAATTTTCAAACGGTCTCAAATCATGAATAAATGTTACAGACCAGTGTGCATCGTTAATAAAGACTTCATTAGTCTTTTGAAACACAACATTTTCGGATGTAAAGAGTCCGAATGCTTGGCTAACAAACAATGATCCCAAGATTAATGTGATCATCATATTGTTAATCTGAAATTAAATAAAAATGGGCATTACTACACTGTTAAACGAGGTACTTATTTACAATTCACCTCTATTAACATACATGAGGCCTTTACCTCATTAAAGACATAACATTACGAGGTCATTTTATAACATATTAGACATTAACCTCAAGAGTTGCTTCAAACTCTCTGCTTTATCTGGAGACTTCCTTCGTCTCTTTTTCAATGGCCTAACTGTCTCGCTGGCTACACTATTAGACAGTGGCTGCTGTGAATAAACTACATTCACATCCATATCACTAGCTAAATCATTGTTTTCAACCAAAGGCATAGAACAGGAATTATCAGAGGATAAATCGTCATTACATTCCATGTTCTTGACCTCAGTTTCTTCACTTTGATTTTGCCTAGCTTCTTTGTGTTTTAACCTTTTCTATAACTCCATTAAAGGTATATCTTCTTCATCAGAAGACGTTTCTCTTTCTTGTCTGTATTTCTTGACTAGCTTAGCCAAGGGAATTTGTTCTTCTGAATCAGAATCGGATTCTGTTTCTGACTCAGAGACCTGAGGTGGAATTACATATGCTGCGTCTCTAAGTTTTCTACTACTTTCATTTTTGGAAATTGGCCAATCTTCTATATCTGCCAACATTAAATCACCTGCATATACTCTACTTGTTGTACCATCTAATTGGTTTTTAATTATGAAAGATACAGGTCCAGTCTTCTCAATTATTCTATAATAAGGTTTCCATTTCTGTCCTAATTTACCCTTTCTTTGTTTATTTTGGTAATAAACTGGATCTCCTACTTTTAACTCTACCTCTTTAACATTTTTGTCTGCATATTTAGCCTGGCGCTTCTTTGCTTTTTGTAAGTAATTCCTTACATGTACAAAAGCTCTGTGCTGTTCTTGTAAAGCAACTTGATGGAAATCTTCACCTAAATATTTTCTCCTAGGCTGTAATACATTGTCAACTGCAATACTACATCTCTGTTGTAAAGCAAATAATAAGGCGAAAATTTAGAAGATTCACTAACGTTAAATCTAATTGCTGCTAAACTTTGACAAAGATACAAATCCCAGCTCTGTTGATTATCAGCTACCATTTTAGCTAAAATGTCATGCAAAGTTCTATGGAATCTTTCGACTTTTGCATTGCTCTGAGGATGATACACGCTTGTCAAAATATGGTCAACATTAAGTTTTTCCAATGTTTCTCTAACCATCTTATTTACATTCTCAGTTCCATTGTCCGTCACGATCTGTAAAGGACAGCCAAAACGTGGGAAAATGTGTCCAATGATCAATTCAGCTACTGTTTCAGCAGTCTTATCTGGAACCGCAAAAGCTTCAGGCCAACCACTATACCAATCAACAAATGCAATGATATATTTATTGCCTGACAAAGTTGTTGGATATGGACCCGAAAGATCAAGACTGAGTTTTGCCATAGGGTATGGTGGAATATCTGTTTCTTGTAATGGATGTTTCGTTTTCTGCATTGACCTAGTTCTGCAGGTCATACAATCAGAAACATACTTGTGAATTTCTTTAAACAAATTTGGCCAAAAGTATTTCTGACGAATAGAATTAAAAGTTTTCTGTACCCCCATATGACCATTACTGTCATGATACTGAGTTACAACCAAAGATCTAAGATGTTTTGGAATATACAATCTTAAATTTGGGTCGTCATTGGCATTTAATAAATAGTATACCAATCCATCTACCAAGAGATAATGTTTTTGAACATCCTTACTCTCTTCCCCATTCAGAATCATTGACCTAATGTTTGAGATATCATCATCCCTAGTTTGCTCAATTTTCATGTCAAAGCCTTCTTTTGTAAAATCAGAACAGTCACACTTTTCAAATGTGTCTTCATTTGGAAGACTACATCCAGCAAAAGCTTTTGGATCAAACTGATTAGAGTCTAACACATTCACCTGATATAAGTTGTCATTAACATCAAGTGCCTTTTCTACCTCTATGTCTTCACTAACTGTACTTTCCTCAGTTTTGTTTACATTATCTGGATGCCTAGAAAGTAGGTCAGCGCATGTATTTGTTGTACCAGCAATGTACTCTATAGTACAATTATAGCCTGACATACTCAAAGCCCAAAGTTGAATCTTTTTGTTTTGCATAGGAGATTCAAGCAAGTATTTCAGAGGTTTATGATCAGTTCTTATGACAAACTGAGCATTGTGCAGATAATAATCTAACTTTTGAAGAGCAAAATGTATCGCAAATGCTTCTTTTTCTACTACAGACCACTTACATTGGGACTTACTAAGTTTGTGGGACAAATAATAAATTGGCTTTTCATCACCCTCACACTCTTGTGTAAGGCATGCACCAGCACATGAGTTGCTAGCATCTGTATAAAGAACATATGGTTTATTTGGATCTGGATAAACCAAAAGTGGGACAGCTGTTAAGCTTTCTTTCAAGAATTCAAACGCAGTTTGATGTAGGTCTGACCACTTGTAATGTGCATATTTTCTTGTCAAAGCAATGATTGGTTCAGCTATCTGAGAGAAGTTTGGAATAAATCTTCTATAGTAAGAACACATACCAATAAAGGATCTTACTTCTTTTACACAAGTTGGAACAGGTAAAGATCTTATCGCATCAACCTTCTTTTCATCAGGTTTGATTCCTTGTTCACTAATTACAAAGCCAAGATAATTAGTTTCTAATTTAAGAAAACCACATTTCTTAAGCTTAAGTTTCAAATTATGCTGTCTTAATTTGTCAAAGATCAAACAAAGATGTCTTAAATGTTCTTCCAATGTTGAGCTGAAAATCAATATATCATCAAGGTATGCTGTAGCAAAATCATTGCAACCTTGTAACACAACAGACATAAGTTCTTGAAATACCGCAGGAGCATTAGAAAGGCCAAAGGGCATCACATTGAACTCGAATAACCCTTTGTGACATGCGAAAGCTGTTTTTTCTTTGTCCTTCTCGTCCATGGCAACCTGCCAATATCCACTTTTCAAGTCCAAAGATGTAAAGTATTTTGCTCTACCAAGTAAGGCTAAGATATCATCTATTAAGGGTAAAGGAAAGGAATTTTTCTTTGTTATTTGATTTAATTTTCGAAAATCAACACAGAACCTTTTACTGCCATCTTTCTTATCAACAATCACAACAGGAA
Source organism: Lucinisca nassula (assembly GCA_963580285.1). Taxonomy (NCBI): domain Eukaryota; kingdom Metazoa; phylum Mollusca; class Bivalvia; order Lucinida; family Lucinidae; genus Lucinisca; species Lucinisca nassula. The sequence goes on along the minus strand of CAUZLF010000208.1, from coordinate 27,717 downwards.
ATGACCAAGGTGATCTTGACCTTTTAATTACATTTGCATCTAACATTTCGTTAATTGCTTTGTCAATTACCTCTCTGTTCTTAATTGGAGTTCTATAAGGTTTCATTTTAATTGGTTCATGATTACCTATATCAATTTGCATTTTAACTGTGTCTGTTTTTCCTAATTCAGAATCTTTATTTGCAAACAAGTCTCTATTTCTCAAGATAAGATTTTCAATTTTTGACCTATATTTTTCAGGTACATCAAGGTCTTTTAAGTCTAATTTATTTTCACAGCTGTTATTTTGAATAACTGAATCTACATGTGTAATATTATTTTGAAGCTCTGATATTTTAGCTAACAAACCATGTCTATAAATTTTAATATATTTGTTGGTGTTGTTAACAATTAAAACTGGCAAAGATCTATCTTTTGCTAATGTAGAAACAGTATTAATAATTTGTAAGCCTGGTTGATTAGTTAAAAATCCTTTATCTATTTGCGAAACCTCATATGACGATACTACTGGTAAGTCTGGATTTTCTCTTACTTTTCCATAGCATATAATGGCGGTATTAGGTTTTATTAAACATGTTCTTTTCATCCTAACCGTTGAAGCTATATGCATATCCTCCTCTAAATTAACATAGTGTTTACCATTAATTCTTAAGCATTTTAAATTAAAATATATCCTAACGTTGTTCTGTTTAAGCCAGTCCAAACCAAGTATCAAATTTCTATTTAAATCTCGGATCACATAGAAAGTAGAAGTAAAACAAAGATCAGGAATTGATACAATTAACCTACTCCACCCATAAAAGACACCAAAGGGATCACATAGAAGTCTTGAGACATTTCGGTACCACCGATACAAAACTGTACAGTAATGCAACCGTCACACTTAAGCTCACTCCCATTTGCAGATTGTAAACAAACTTTCTTTTGGGTGAGTCTTGGTTTATTTTTAAGCTGCTCATAAATTCTACGGTGCATTAATGAACATTCAGCTCCAGTGTCTACAAGAGTTCTAAACCTTTGTTTACCTATTTTAACTAAACAAGAATTTGGACTGCCTGAAACATTGATCTTAAACTTTTGATGAGGTAAATGTCTATTGTTTTCTTTACTCATTACATCGACCCCTGTATGCAATGAGTGTCCCAGTTTTCCTGACCAGGTACTATATTTTGGACATTATTCTGATGTCTAGGTCTTCCATGACCCATAGGTGGTCTACTTTGATGTTCTTTATTTTTGCAATCTCTGGAAATGTGACCTTCTTGACCACAATTCCAGCACTTTACCCTAGGGTTTCTATTTTGCTGTGTTGTGTTAACCCTATTAAATTTTCTAAATTTAAACCGTTGACCTCTAGAATGGTCAACGTCCATTGGTGCTTCTTTTCTTTGTGGTCGAAATGTATGTGACATTTGAACCCTAGCCCTAAGATTCTGCTCATTAGTGGCGATTGCAATAGCCCCCTGTAAAGTATCTGGCTGATCTCTCAATATTTTTAATTTCAAATTATCTTGGGTCAACCCATCAACAAAGATGTCAATAAGTTGACGTTCTACAGCATCGCCTCCTTGATTTTGGTAGGCTTCTTCCGCTAAAGAAAGAATTCTTTCAGCGAAAAGCTGTATGTTTTCCCCTACTTTTTGTTTCACGCTGCGCAACAATGACAGCGCCATTTGCCTATCCGTAACATCACTGAAACGGACAGCTAATTGTTCCTTAAGATGTTGCCAATTACCGTCTGGGTTAGCCGCCATATACCTCTGTATAAAACCACTAACTGCTCCCCCAGAAGATTGATATGCAATCAACTTCTTTCTTGCCTCAGGTATATCAGCAAGAATTGAATATTTTTCAATGAATTTTATCCATTCCCTAAAGTTTTTGGAGTTGCCATCAAACTTGATCACGCTTGTTGAGGCCCCCTGTGTCGTTAATGCTTGTGACACATTGGCAAGTTCCAATTGAATGTTAACAAAAGCCTGTGCAGCAGGATCAAGCTGTTGTTGATGCTGAGCCTGTGCTTGGGCTTGTCCTTGTTGAGCCATATTGAAAAGAAAGAAAAAAAAAATGAAAAATAAATAAATAAATAAATAAATAAATTAATCTAAAATTAATTTTGGCCTACATTTTTAGCTTTCGTTTTAGATCAATTTTCTACCATAATTTTGAATAATAATTGGTGACAGAACAAACAACAAACATAACCAGAAAAAGTAAAAGTAAACGTCACCTACCTTGGTGTCCATTTTTCTGTTTCTGTCGTAAGATTCCTTTTTTAATTAATCCGCAGCACGGCACCAAAGCAAGATATATAGCGTAGCTATACACCTTTGACTGTGATCGTATAGTGTTTCTTAATTATAAAATATAACTAAAGTCATATTGAGAGTTTCAGCAGCTTTATTAGGCAGGCACCTCATACGAGTGCACAACTCCTAAACCAGACTAACAGTCTGCAAGCTGATCAAGTAGACATCTGAAGTCTTGGTCAGAAAACCCCAGTATTTATAATCACTACAAAAATCTCACGCAATATCCCTCTCTCATTGTATCATGCTTGTTATCACAACTCTTGCCAAAATCTCTTCTAACTATAAGCTATCTGTCATGATTTTGATGACTGCACCAATAATATGATCTTTAAAATGCAGTTTCATCAGGTTTTGAAAGTACTTCACATGAACACCTGCTTAAATAACCTTTAAAAGTAAATGTCAGAGTCATATGATATTACGAAATTAAGCTGGCTCATGATCAAGTTATGATTTGAATGGCTGCCAGGTACATGTATGTGTAATTCAGGTGCATCTCTGCATTTTATACAAAGTTAAATAATTGATGTTTCAGACTTTTAAAATGAAGCTGTTTCATAATAAGAATTGAAGCTTAATATTTCCATAATAGTACTGAGACAGAAGCTTACTGCCTTTTCAACACTCGTTCAGTCATATCATCATTCTTACACACCTTCAACAATATTCCAGTCATACACATGATAACATGCCTATGCAAAATATCATGTGCATAACATGACTATGTTATATACAGGTTACTCAAAATAAAATCATTCGTTTTATACTACAAATGGATCCCACCCGGCAGGCACATGACGTAATTATGACGTCACGTCAACGTCGGTGTGACGTCATGACGTGTATGCAACGTCACATCCACGTCGGTGCAACGTCATGACGTTGCGCCGACGTTGATTTGACGTTGCCATAGCGACGTGTGCCTGCTGGGCAGAACTCATGTAGGGTCGGATACGTTTAGGCTCCTTCTATGGCTACCAGTTTCTAAGAGAATTGAGCAAATAATGTTGAACCAAGTATTTAAAGTTAAGGCATCTTTGGGTGTTTGTGTCGCTTGTATTATTTTATTTTGGATAGCCTGTTGGCCATTTTGTGGGAAAGTAATTGTCCTTTTGGCTTTCCGCTATTTGTGTTTCCATTGGGGTCTGTTGTTTCATGTTTGTGTTTTTGTCCCTTTGGTGTCTCTGATGGGAGCTGTGAGTTAATTGTATCGATTCCTGATCATTGCCTCCACTTCTATTTTGTCCCCTGAGTATATGTCGGATCAATTTATTCCTGCCAGTTCTGTTCATTCATATGGTCCAAGATTTAGGGACAGTGGATGTTTTTCTATCCCAAAAGTAAACGGTTTTGGAAAGAGATCATTTGTCTATAACGACTGTGTTTTATGGAATGTTTTACCTAGTAATATTAAGAATTTACAACAGCATAAAATGTTTAAAAGGCTGTTAAAAGTCACTTCTTAGATAGTATTGATTTATTGGCGGTATTCAGGATATGACACCTCATTTAAATTATTATTTTCAGATTTCGCAAATTTTTGAAGCTAAGATTTTAACTATTTGCATTTTTAATTGTGTCTCACTGTCACTTGCAGCCAGTATTTAAGGACCACAATGGAATTAAAAGAAATCACTTTCTCTTTTTTGTGTTATCCTTGTCATTGGTTATCAAGCCATAGAGCATAGCAGGTGTATGTTTTAGCGTATGTTTTATATTGTTACGAGATGGAATAGGAAACCTCTCTGGTGCTTATGCACATCTAAATTATTTTAGTAGATATATGGTAGGGCGGTGCGAGTGAAATATTTTAGGTGAAATATGGTACGCAAACTGTGCGGCTCCATGAACAAGTCATGCACATATCATACGATGTATGCATGAGTGGTTTATAGAGAGCTGTTTTTACAATACAGGGGGCCGCTAAAAGGCCGAGTCCTATAGAATTTGCCTAAAAATCGCCAACCGCCAAATTGTGCCATATATGATTTTTATTCCCGTCACGTGTTGTGTGGGTGTTCGTTTTGACAGGAGTCATGTCATTGATTATAGGGTCGTTTCGTCAATTTTTCCTATGGGAAATATACTATTTGAACGCAAATCCATTATCTACTCGATTTTTGCTATCTGGCTTTGTTTGTGGCCGGTATCTCCACCTCGCCACGGATTGAGCAAGGTAATAAGAGTAGGCATGATTTTCCGGTGGTATTCATAGATATATAAACCCTGAAAAAGGCGGACACTTTAGCAGCAGGTCAAGTTGTAAGAGTGAACACAACATTGTGACGGGGAAATAGAAAGTATATTGAAAGGCATAACAGTGTGTGACCTGCTGCTCCCTGCTTCATAGCAGCAGGTACTGGTACGACGCTAGGCGTTAGGGTCCAGCAAGGGCGGACAGACCGCCGTAATCAGCGCCTACCAGGATAGAAGCAGAATCTTCTAAATCATTGTTCGTTGTTAACAAATGTGAGACGCAGAATCTTCTAAATCATTGTTCGTTGTAAACAAATGTGAGACCATGGAAGAGGTCAACTTACCTGCAGGTTATTTGGACGATCACTAAACCCCTGATCGGCAAACGTGATCGTTAAACCTAGGATTATCAACTATGTTGATAGACTAGTTCTACTAGTTCGCGAGAGGAAGTTTCACGCGAGTGGGGGATTCACCCTAAGTTATAAACTGGCCAGTCGCGTCTTGTGTTGTTTCTTTTTTTATTTTTGTTGTTGTTTTTGTTGTTTGCTTCTGTAGGTATTCACGTCACCCGTTCCGAGCACAGAACAGTGTTTTGCCTTCGGAGCGGACGTCGTGAGTTGGCTACAGAAGCAACAAATTGTGATGTTTTGTGTTAGTAAGTGTTGTATGTAGATACTGTAAATAATTCATGTCATTCATTTAACATCTTTCTTGTGCCTTACCCCACAGCTGCCCGTACACCTGTCAGAGATCACGCTCGGTTGTCTTGTCAGCATGGGGGTTTGCGGGACGCCGTAAACCCACATGTAACATTTGGTGTCAGAAGTGGGATTTGATCTCTGGCTGGTGTTCCCGGCTGTGGAACAGCACATTGATACTCTGAATCATCAATTTAAAAAAAAAAAAAAATGCATTGACAGCCACATTTAGAAATTAACTTTAATCTTCCTTCCTGCGTTGATGAAGTGCGAAACCCATGTATTCAACTGAATGGATACTGACAAGTCGATAATTTCTGAGCAGGAAGGCAAGGCAAACCCCACTTTTTCTTGGTAACGAAAAATTTAAGTAGACCCCACTTAATTGTGTTACCTGACATTCTACTAAGTTAAATTGGAGCTACTAATTGATCTTACCCACACATGGTTCTGACGTAGTGACGTTAACAATTTACTGACGTTGACATAACGGTAGCGTTAATATTTACGCTGTGGCTTGAGGTTAGGTATGACGTAATAGAAACATTAATGGTGACTTGTTATGATTGGAGTTTTGTAATGTGATGAAACTTCGGATTGTAGCATTTTACTGTAAACGTCGTCAGTTTATGACGTCATATTAGACTACCAGTACGCAACGTCATACTGTGCTAAAAGCATTTGACATTTCAAATCGCGTGTGCTTTAATAACTAACGTTTTAGTTAGATTAACGCGTATAACACATATCTTAACGTTTTAGTTAAGCCCATTCAATCATCACTGATCATAACTGATCAGTTTATAGTGGTTTTGATAGTAACGTGAGATTTACGTTATCAATAATGGAGCGTTTAATGCAAATGGGAAAGGACTTAGGTTATGAGGGGAAGGAGTTACAAGGTTTTGTTAAAGAGCAGCAAGATATTGAGCGGGCAGAAAGGCAAGAGCAAAGGGATTTAGAAAGGTTAAGGTCTGAAGAAAAGGAAAAGGAAAGGGCAGAAAAAGAAAAGGAAAGGGAGGAAAAGGAAAAGGAAAGGGCACATGAACTAGCTAAGTTAGAAGAAAAGGAAAGGGAAAAGGAAAAGGAAAGGGCACATGAACTAGCTATGTTGAATGTTAATAAGGAACTTGAAATGGCACGCATTAAGACTGAAAGGGAGGCAAAAGAGATTAGTGAGGCCCATTTAGAACAAATAAAACATGGGTTTGAGCTACAGCACCAAGAATTAAGGAATCAGTTAGAAATGCAGAGAGCGAAGCTCGAGCTAGAATTTGAAAAGCAAAAAGCTGAGAAGGTGGCTCATGCCCGGGATCCTAAGTTACCTTATTTTGAAGAGGGTAAAGATAAAATGGATAGTTATTTATCTAGGTTTGAGAAATATGCTACGGCTAATAAATGGGATAAGAGTGTTTGGGCCGCGTATTTAAGTGCATTGCTCAAAGGGCGCGCACTTGATGTATATGACCGGTTGTCAAATGAGGATGCGGCGGATTATGAAAAGTTAAAGGACGCTTTATTAAAGAATTTTGACATGACAGAGCGCGGATTTAGGAAACAGTTTCGTTATAGTAGGCCCGAGAAATCAGAAACGTTCATACAGTTCAGTAGTAGACTGAGAAGTTATTTAGAAAAATGGCTTAATATGGCAAAGATAGAAAAATCTTTTCCGGCTGTCTGTGATTTCATGGCAAGGGATCAGTTCCTGGAGTCATGTAATAGAGAACTGTATGTACATCTGAAGCCAAAACAGTTTGGTAATTTAGATGAAATGGCTAGGGAGGCAGATTTGTTTGCAGAAGCGCGCGGGGGCGTATATAGTTGCATTAATAAGGGGCAACGCGATAATAGAGGCGCAGCGCAGGGTAAACAGGACAAGGTTGACTCGAACAAACCGAGTGGTAGACCGGATATCAAGTGTAGCATATGCGGTAAGGGGCATTTAACAATTAAATGTTTTAAGGACCCCGACAGGAAACAATTGTATAGCGCAGAGGTAGGAGCAACTGGAGTTGGTGATAGCGGTGTTAAGGAAAATTTTAACACGTGCGTAGAGGCTCAAGGTTCTCAGGTTAAGAATGAGAATACGCAGAATGTAGGTCGTGGTTATACACGTGGTCGTGGTAATTTTAGAGGGTCTTTTCGCGGACGCGGTAAAAATAATAGCACACCACGTGGCGCAGCACACCAAGTTAGTTTTTGTCAAACGGAAGTAACTAGGAAAGGTGATGAGATTGGAAGTATTTTTGAAAATAAGGTTGGTGATCCTTTGATTTCGGATAGGGAGGAGTGTAGTAAGGAAACTAGGGAAGGTGTCTGTTACTTCTTAAAGGCAAGGTTACCGACGGCACAAGGATTGGTTAATAATAAAAAGGTGGTTGTATTAAGAGATACTGGGTGTACAGGCTGTGTCGTTCGGAGAAGTTTGGTTTCGGATAGTCAGTTAATAGGGAAGGAATCAAATGTTACGTTGATTGATGAATCCACACAAAGGTATCCTTTGGCAATGATTGACATTGATTGTCCTTTTTTCACTGGGAAAACTGAAGCTTTGTGTATGGATGATACGTTGTACGATTTGGTTATCGGTAACATTGATGGATCAAAACTTCCTGATATGTCTCATTTCTCAGCTGCGGCTGTAACTAGGTCTCAAACTAGGCAGGATGAGAAGCCTTACAGAAAACTTAAGGTTCCCGATCAGATCATTAACGATGACAAGGAGGCTTTCAAGCAAGCTCAGGTTGATGATCCAACTTTGGAAAACATCAGGAAAAGGGTTGTATCTGGGAACAAGACTGTGAGTCGTGGTTTAAACCGAGGTGAAACTAGGTTTATTGAGAAAAAAGGTTTGGCATATAGGGAGTTCACCAAGGGTAACAAAGTCTCTTTCCAACTTGTGGTCCCTCAAAGTTTCCGAGGAAAGGTGTTGAAACTGGCTCATGAAACGCTTATGTCTGGACATATGGGTATTAGGAAGACATTGGATAGAGTTGTAACTGAGTTTTACTGGCCCGGTATTTGCGGTGATGTCGCTAGATTTTGTAAATCTTGTGATATTTGTCAGAGAACTATTCAGAAAGGTCGGGTCACTAAAGTACCTCTAGGAAAAATGCCATTGATTGATACGCCATTTAAGAGGGTGGCAGTGGACATAGTTGGTCCAATTGAGCCTCGATCTGATAGGAAATCTCGGTATATTTTAACCATGATAGATTATGCGACAAGGTATCCAGAGGCGATAGCTTTACCGAGTATTGAGACGGAACGCGTCGCGGAAGCGCTTATTGAAATGTTTAGTAGGGTTGGCATTCCTGATGAAATGTTGACTGATTGTGGATCACAGTTTACTGCTGAGGTAATGAAGGAAGTCAGCAGACTTCTTTCTCTTCAACAGTTAACGTGTAGTCCGAGACACCCAATTTGCAACGGACTGATAGAGCGTTTCCACGCTACGTTAAAGCAGATGTTACGTCGCATGTGTGCTGAACGTCCAAAAGATTGGGATAAATATCTTCCAGCTTTATTATTTGCGGTAAGGGAAGTCCCACAAGAGTCTTTAGGATACTCCCCTTTTGAGTTGTTATATGGACGTAACGTCAGAGGTCCAATGGCAATATTAAGAGAATTATGGGCTGAAGAGGTACGCGATGAGCAAGTTCTTTCGACGTATCAATACGTTATTGAGCTTAGGGAAGGGTTAGAGCAGACATGCAAATTAGCGCGTGATAATTTAAAGAAGGTTCAGATTAAGCAGAAAGCTTATTATGATAAAGGAGCGAGGTCGCGTAAATTTGACGTCGGCGATAAAGTGCTGTTGTTACTACCGACAGACAGTAATAAATTATTGCTTCAATGGAAAGGTCCTTATGAAGTGGTTGAGGTAGTGAACAGAATGGATTATAAGATTGACGTCAATGGAAATGTTAACACATATCACGCTAACATACTGAAGCAATATGTGGAACGTCAAAATGTGACGTCACATTGCTTGCTTTCTGTAGAGTCCACTCCGTCAACTGAAAATGATGACGTTGACGAATTCTCATTGGAAGATTGCGCTTTTCCTACTGCAAAGCAACCAGAGACGTTTAAGGACGTCAATATTTCAGAAATGTTAACGCAGGATCAGCGTAAAGAAATAGAGACGTTGGTTAAAGAATACCCGGACGTACTGTCCAGTGTACCAGGACGAACTGACCAAATAGAACACGACATAAAGTTGCTGACGACGGAACCAGTGAGGTCAAAAGGTTATGCCATACCATATAAAGTACGGGATGTAATGGAAAAGGAAATTCAGGATATGTTAGATTTAGGAGTTATTGAGCCATCAATATCTCCATACTCATCCCCTGTAGTACTTGTCCCTAAAAAAGATGGTTCGATGCGGTTCTGCATTGACTTCCGTAAACTTAATAAGGTGACGGAGTTCGATGCAGAACCAATGCCAAATATGGAGGAGGTTATAAATAGAATGTCGGGGCACAAATACTTTAGCAAATTAGATTTGTCAAAAGGTTATTGGCAGGTAAAAATGACGTCTAAGGCAAAACCCCTAACTGCGTTCGAAACCCCCAAAGGCTTGTTTCAATTCAAAACTATGCCCTTCGGTTTGGTAAACTCAGGAGCAACATTTTGCAGGTTGATGAGAAAGATTCTGTCCGAACTTTCTAACGTTGATAGCTTCGTCGATGATATGTGGATCTTTACCGAAACTTGGAAAGACCACTTGACGTCATTACGTGAAGTTTTGGATAGACTTAGGACAGCCAAGTTGACGGCAAAACCTTCCAAGTGTATGATTGGGTATAGCAGTATCGAATGTCTTGGTCACAGTGTAGCTGCTCAGTCAGTTAGACCGCAAGAAGACAAGATACAAGCTATAAAGGATGCTCCTCGACCTTCTACTAAGAGACAAATAAAGTCATTTCTTGGGTTGGCTGGTTTCTACCGCCGTTTCATTCCAAATTTCTCATCTATCGCTTCCCCTTTGACAGATTTAACTAAGAAAAGTAGACCAAACAAGATCACAGACTGGCAGGACCATCATGAAAAGGCTTTTCAGACCCTGAAGAATAGACTCACGTCTAGTCCTATTCTTCGTCTTCCTATCTTTCATGATGGGAATCCGTTCATACTCCGGACGGACGCTTCTGATGTTGGTATAGGAGCCGTTTTGCTCCAAGAGTTTGAAGGGGAAGGACGACTTCCCATTGCTTATGCCAGCAAGAAACTTTTGCCTCGTGAGAAAAACTATTCTGTAATAGAGAAGGAATGTTTGGCTATTATCTGGGGTGTTGAGAAATTTCGCAAGTATCTTTACGGAGTAGAATTCCTGCTTGAGACTGACCACAAGCCCTTGTCTTATATGCAAACAGCAAAAGTTCTCAATCCTCGAATTATGCGTTGGGCAATGAAACTACAGCCGTATAGATTTCGGATTGTTGCAATTCGGGGCCAAGAAAATTTGGGGGCAGACTACCTTAGTAGGTAATTCTTCGCACGGTTGTTGTGTAAATAGCTGTCTTGTTTAGATAGGTGCATCCTATTCCATCTCTATACACAAAGAAAAAACATTTCTGATTGTTTTTTTCTCCAAAAGGGGAAACATTTGTTACGAGATGGAATAGGAAACCTCTCTGGTGCTTATGCACATCTAAATTATTTTAGTAGATATATGGTAGGGCGGTGCGAGTGAAATATTTTAGGTGAAATATGGTACGCAAACTGTGCGGCTCCATGAACAAGTCATGCACATATCATACGATGTATGCATGAGTGGTTTATAGAGAGCTGTTTTTACAATACAGGGGGCCGCTAAAAGGCCGAGTCCTATAGAATTTGCCTAAAAATCGCCAACCGCCAAATTGTGCCATATATGATTTTTATTCCCGTCACGTGTTGTGTGGGTGTTCGTTTTGACAGGAGTCATGTCATTGATTATAGGGTCGTTTCATCAATTTTTCCTATGGGAAATATACTATTTGAACGCAAATCCATTATCTACTCGATTTTTGCTATCTGGCTTTGTTTGTGGCCGGTATCTCCACCTCGCCACGGATTGAGCAAGGTAATAAGAGTAGGCATGATTTTCCGGTAGTATTCATAGATATATAAACCCTGAAAAAGGCGGACACTTTAGCAGCAGGTCAAGTTGTAAGAGTGAACACAACATTGTGACGGGGAAATAGAAAGTATATTGAAAGGCATAACAATGTGTGACCTGCTGCTCCCTGCTTCATAGCAGCAGGTACTGGTACGACGCTAGGCGTTAGGGTCCAGCAAGGGCGGACAGACCGCCGTAATCAGCGCCTACCAGGATAGAAGCAGAATCTTCTAAATCATTGTTCGTTGTAAACAAATGTGAGACGCAGAATCTTCTAAATCATTGTTCGTTGTAAACAAATGTGAGACCATGGAAGAGGTCAACTTACCTGCAGGTTATTTGGACGATCACTAAACCCCTGATCGGCAAACGTGATCGTTAAACCTAGGATTATCAACTATGTTGATAGACTAGTTCTACTAGTTCGCGAGAGGAAGTTTCACGCGAGTGGGGGATTCACCCTAAGTTATAAACTGGCCAGTCGCGTCTTGTGTTGTTTCTTTTTTTATTTTTGTTGTTGTTTTTGTTGTTTGCTTCTGTAGGTATTCACGTCACCCGTTCCGAGCACAGAACAGTGTTTTGCCTTCGGAGCGGACGTCGTGAGTTGGCTACAGAAGCAACAAATTGTGATGTTTTGTGTTAGTAAGTGTTGTATGTAGATACTGTAAATAATTCATGTCATTCATTTAACATCTTTCTTGTGCCTTACCCCACAGCTGCCCGTACACCTGTCAGAGATCACGCTCGGTTGTCTTGTCAGCATGGGGGTTTGCGGGACGCCGTAAACCCACATGTAACATTTATGTACATGTATGCTTAGCTACATGTTTGTATTGTTTTATATACAGTCGAACTTCATTGGCTCGAACACCTTTGGGACCTCGAAAATCTGTTCAAGACAGGGGTAGTTCGAGCCACTGAGGGAGACTGCCAGGATGTATACGATATACTTTTGGATATCTTTTCGGTGTTTTATCTTGCAAGATAAAAGACGAAAATCTTCTAAACTATCCCCCCGATATTTCTTATGTCGAGGATTTTCCTAGGGGATCAAGAATGGGTTCGACTCATCCATGGTAAACGAGCCATCGGTGTTCGAGCCATCGAAGTTCTACTGTATGTACATGTATGCTTAGCTACATGTTTGTAATGTTTTATGTATATGCTTATCTTTGATACCAAACAAAACTTCTACTACTGGTATCAGAATGAAAGTGGGCTACAGCATGGATACCCTATAAAACAGCTGAAATTCGGATTTGGGGTGATCTGTTCAAAATTTGAGTTTGGGTCAGAAATATGCCAATCCTTTGGTTATGCATTATTTTGGGCTTCATAGTGACTTCATATGGTGTTAGGCGGTTCTTGAACGAAGTTGAGGTCGCTCTAGCTGTCGCTTTGCTTGAAAGTGGTTACACCAAAAGGATCGTTGCTGAACGCTTTGATGTATCGAGAAGTGTTGTTGCCAGTCTATGGAGACGCTACCAGGAGACGGGCGAGTTTACTAGACGAGAAGGGCAAGGCCGACACCGAATGACATCACAAAGGGAATGTCAATAGCTTCGAAATCTAGCCCTACGAAATCGGCAGTACACGGCCAGAAGTCCAGCATGCAATTGTCAAAGGATATCCTATCAAACAACATGAAGGTGATCTAGGGGCCAGAAGTCGGGCAAGAGGGCCTATTCTCGCCAGGCAACATCGTGCACGGCGATATGAGTTTGCCCAAGAACATCAGGACTGACGATTGCAAGACTGGCGTACAGTTCTGTGCACGGATGAAAGCAGATTTCACCTGAGTGCATGTGATCGACGTGTTCGAGTCTGGAGATGACCCGGAGAACGATACGAGGACTGCAACATTGTGGAAACAGACAAATATGGAGGATTGGGGGGGGGGGGGTAAGAGATGGTATTGGGTGGAATTTCTTATGAAGGCCGAACGGACATGTACGTGATAGACGGAGGTACAATGACTGCATTACGGTATGGAGCGGAAATTCTCGATCCAATTGTGAGGCCTTTCACTGGGGAAATATGTGACAATTTCAATCTGATGCGCGCCCCCATACTGCTAGAATGCATGGGTTACCTTAATCGTGATACTTTTGAAATAATGGACTTGCCGGAACGTTCTCCTGACTTAAACCCAATAGAACATGTGTGGGACATTCTTTACAGACGTATCTCACAGGGCGATTATCCACCAATGACTATTGAAAAACCCACAAACATCCTTACACATGAGTGTGAAACACAAGCTGTACAAACTGTTCAAAATTTGGTTCGTAGCATGCCTCGGCGATGCCAGGAGTGGTGTGCTGCTCGAGGTGGTCATACACATTACTGACAGGAAAAGGTGACTGATTTGCGCATGTCTGTGACATTTGAAAAATTCTGACGTAAAGATGTCGGTTTCTCAAACATTTATGCAAATTCTTCCTTAACAGGTTACAGGCCGTGATTTGTGAACTGGTTGCCAATGTTTGCCATCAACATGTTGCAGATAAAGTTACTCATCTTTCTGAATCATTGTTTCATCATCATTAACCAACAGCAGTGTACTTGCCGTCAAGACTAAAACATTCGTCGATTTTAAAGGATAAGAAAGGGAAATGTATTCAATTTCTCTAGAGGTAACTCGTTCAGAAATGTTTTGTATCAGGATTTGCCACATAAAAGCAATTTGAGTCCCCCCATCCCCCCCCCACACACACACACACACACACACCACACACACGCACCCTTCCCGGGCCACGTTAATACTTTTTACTGACCGTTCCAGTGCGGTTCTTCTGTCGAGTATTATTTTTGTTATGGTTCGTCTTTGCATGTGTGTGTTACTTTGGAAAGGCATTTGGCCATTTTACGAGAAAGTAACAGTCTTTTTGGCTTTCTGTATGACTTTGTGATGTTTTCATTAGGGCTAAGTTATTGCATATTCTTGTTTCTCTTTGCTGTCTCTGATGGGAAATGTGGGGTAATTGTATCGATTCTTGATTATTGCCTTCACTTTTAGTTTGCTTCTCATGAGCAAATGTGTGTGTGTGTGTTTGTGTGTGTGTGTGTGTGTGTGTGTGTGTGTGTGTGTGTGTGTGTGCTTCAGATTAGCTAAGCTCAAACAAAAGCAAACCAGAAATCTGGCACTTTGTCATCCTTGCAAAATGGCGAATCAATATAGCATGTATTCATTTGCCTTACCGCTTTTTCTTTATCTTTTCAGGCAATATGACGCCATCATTTAGATATCTGCTCAGAAAACATGGTATGGAAGAATACAGCATTTTAATTTTAACGAAAGCCGGAATTACAGATACAAAGACTCTTTTAGCTCTGAACGAAGGCGATATTAAAGAACTGGACTTGAGCATAGGACAACGCGCTCTGCTGAGGAGTCTTAAACAGAAACTCGCTAATTACGCTGAAACAAAAAAGAACAAAGCGCTTCAAGAATTTCTGCCTGAGAAGATAACTGAAGCCGAATTTTGGTGTATTTTTAAGTGCCTTGATGGTATAGAAGCTGTTTTATTTACAGGAATCCTAGCCCTTGTCGCCTTAGTGGCCTTGGTCGCCCTGGTCGCCTTAGTGGCCCTGGCCCCCTTTATGATCTTTAGGTTCCCAGGAATTTGGCTTGGAATTGCAGCTCTGGCAGCAAGCGTCATGGCTTTATATGGTTGCAGCACAGGGGAAGGCGATATACTGACCACTCTTCGGAATGTAGCTGAAGCTGGCATAAGCTGGAGGGAGATTTTGATAGCTTTGTTTCGAGGAGACAAAATTGTCACGCCAACGATACAGGGACAGTGTACACATTGTTTTGTTTAGTTTTGGTTTGATATATGCAGCTCAGAGATTTTGAACGATTGTACGGTTGTTTATTTATTTATTTATTTTGTTTTGTATTGTTTTGGTTTTACGGCCCTATCAAGAGTATTTCACTCATATCGAGCCGATTGTTAATCAGAGGAGTAAGAGAAAAACCAGCTGACCTTCCGTTGCAGAACTTGGTGTCTCACATGTGACCAAAACAAGGCCGGAACCACAGCAGTGAGAGACCATATGATCAAGAGCCGACGGGCCTCCGTGGCCTAGTGGTTAAGAGCGCTGACTCTTGATCATTAGGTCTCTCGCCGCTATGGTTCGAGCCTCGCTCGGGTCACATGTGAGACGCCAAGTTCTGCAACGGAAGGTCAGGTGGTTTTTCTCCGGGTACTCCGGTTTTCGCCCACCTCTGATTAACGATCGGCTCGATATGAGTGAAATAATCTTGAAAGGGCCGTAAAACAAAAAAAAATGATCAAGAGCCAGCGCTCTTATCCTCTAGGCCACGGATGCCCGTACGGTTGTTTAACCCATTTAGTACCAGAAACCCCAAAACGGGTACCCTGGCAAACAGTATAGGCCTAGATCAGTCGCCGCAGAACGCGGCGTCTGATCAGGGCCTTCACTGTTTGCAAAAAGTTCAGCCCTTTTCCTAATAAATTTTGAAGAAAACACAACTTGGCACCCCTAAATTTTGAAATGGACTCATGCTATATATAAGGAGGAAGATTCCATTTGGTACAAAAAGGGTTTATTATGTTCATAAGCATCCACTAGCGGTTGATTACTTTGCTTCCCTCTTTAATTACAGGCCGGTGGGTTAGCTATGACGGTTCCTATGGGGCGCCGTTTTACTATTTAAACGTATTTCTAGTTATCCATAAATCGAATTATGGATATCCACATTTCGATCTAAATTAATGGTATTCATAAAAATCGATTTATTGATATCCATAAATAATTATGGATATCTATAAATACGGATTAAATAGTTAAACGGCGCCCCATAGGTTCCAGCGTAAAGGCTTACTTGAAATTCTATTTTAGGTAATGTTGGTTGGTACCTGATTCTTTGTCTCTGGTTGGGCCCATCGGAGTCTAATTGTTGGTTTTCTTTTGCTCCATTGCGCTTTCCTTTCAGACGCCGAGTATGGCAAACTGGTTAACTCGAGTTGTTCATGGATATGCCCGAAGTGCGAGTTTTTTAATTTTTCTGACTCGTTCTTCAGCGAACCTATAGAACTGGAAGAAAGAAATAAATTTGAACCTCTGTCAAAGGAGAAAGGAGTTAAATCTCCGACTACTGACATGAGAAAGCCGAATTTTGTAAAAGGTTTGAAACTTTGCAGTATTAACATTAACGGTTTAAGAGGAAAGATACTTGAACTTTTAGCTTTCCTTGATACTCACCAACCACATATTGTGGCTTTTCAGGAAACAAAGATTGACTGTTCAATTATGACTTCGGAGCTTTTCCCTGAAACTTGCGAATACAGTGTCTACAGAAAAGATAGAAACACTCATGGCGGCGGGGTGATGTTGCTCGTTCACAGAGATATCCCTCATATGCCATTCATGGAACTGGAAAACGATTCAGAATCTGTTTGGGTTAAGGTTTTTGCAAACAAAACTTCCCACTTTATTGCAAGTTGGTATCGACCACCAAACGACACTGTCGAAAACTTCCAGTTATTTAAAGATCAGCTTGATCGCATTAAGTCTCAGAATAAGGGTAAAAAACTTCCTGCAGTACATGTCTTAGGCGACTTCAACTTCAGAGAGATTGTTTGGCCAGATAGGCTCAGCAAACAAGGCACGATGCTGAGTCCGTCAGAGGGACAGGTGTTGGTCGACATCATGAATGATCATGGCTTGGAACAGGTTGTTGACTTCCCTCCTCGAGATAGAAACACTTTGGATTTGATTCTTACAACTTTGCCAGGACAGTTTGGGGATATTCAATCCCCGGACAAACTAAGTGATCATGATATTGTCTCTGGATTTTTGAAAATCTTCATACCACCTATAAAGAAACCTCGTAGAAAGGTGTACTTATATCAAAAGGGTGACTATGAAACTATGAGGAAGGATGCCCTAAAATTTGCAAGAGAGAAATACTTTAATGGTCATTCAGACGCTCGGTCTGTCCAGGAGAACTTTGATTTGATAAAGTCTTTCATTCAAGCTTCGTCCGAAAATCATATCCCCTCCAAAACTAGCAGGTCTGTATCTTCAATTCCTTGGATCACACCAGAAATAAGAAGAAAAATTCGGAGGAGAAATAAGATTCATGCTAAGGCAAAAAAGTCGGGAAGTGGTAAACTCAGAGCAAAATTTGAAAACTTGAGACGAGAAATTAAAAATGACATCAAAAATCAGCATGATCAGTATGTAAATAACTTGGTAGGTGATGTAAAGGCGAATCCCAGAGACTTCTACAGATATATCAATAGCCAGAAGAAAGATAGGCAAGGTATCCCACCCCTTAATAAAAGAGGAGGGAACGGGGTCGCTGAATCGGACTCTGAAAGGGCAGAGGAATTGGTTGGTCAATTCAATGATGCATTTAATATAACTGAGTTCAAAGAGGTTCCATTGACTGGAAGATCGGCCCCTTTCATGGAAAATATTGTTGTATCCTCTGCGGGAGTGATCAAATTACTTAAAGGCTTGAACCCTTCTAAAGCTTTAGGGCCTGATGAGCTTCATCCTAGAGTCCTGAAGGAACTAGCAAACGAGTTAGGTCCAGTTTTTGCTCATCTTTTCCAACAATCTCTCGATACGGGTGAAATTCCCAAAGAATGGCTCCTAGCGAACATCTGTCCACTTTTCAAAAAAGGGGACAGGGCTCTTGCTCGTAATTATTGCCCGGTGTCACTGACCTGTGTTCTATGTAAATTGCTTGAACACATAGTCTGCTCAAACATCATGGCCCACTTGGATGAACATAAACTTTTGTCAGACAGACAACATGCATTTAGGAAAAGGCATAGTTGCGAAACTCAGTTGAGCACGGTTATTAATGATTGGGCAAAAATCCTGGACAAAGGGGGGCAGGTGGACACATTTATTCTGGACTTTGAGAAGGCTTTTGACACCCCTCCTCATGAACTACTTAAATCCAAATTATTTGGTTATGGAATTGGTGGGAAGACTCTTAAATGGATAGATTCCTTCCTTTGCTACAGAAAACAGCGTGTTGTTGTTAATGGTGAATCTTCAGTATGGGCGCCAGTTTTGTCTGGAGTCCCACAGGGGACCGTTCTTGGTCCTCTATTATTCTCCCTGTACATCAATGATATTTCCACTGATATTGACTCAGAAATAAGACTGTTCGCAGATGACTGTGTTTGTTACCGGGAAATTAGAAATATAGATGACTCACTGAAACTTCAGGCCGACATAGATAGATCAGGATGTTGGGCTAGAAAATGGGGCATGAGATTTCAACCAGTTAAATGCAATATTATGCAGATAACAAGGAAGAGATCTAATAAAGTTGAGGCTTCTTACACCTTAGAGGGAACGGTCCTCGAAAATGTGAATTCCATTAAATACCTTGGTGTGACAATCACTCACGATTTGAGATGGAATACACACATTAGCAATATGTGTACAAAGGCGAATAGAACACTTGGTTTCCTGAGGCGAAATCTTCATCAGTGTCCTCAGGATGTGAAAGAAACAGCATACAGGGGACTTGTTTGCCCAATCTTGGAATATGGTAGTTGCATCTGGGACCCAAGCGGAGTGGTCCTAAATGAAGAAATTGAAAAAGTTCAGAATAGAGCTGCTAGATTTGTAACTGGAAATTATTGCTTTGAAACTGGGAGCATGACTGGAATTCTAGGAAAATTAAGATGGGAGTCTCTCAAGAAAAGGAGAAGAGACAGTAGGCTCATACTCTTATACAAAGGTCTAAAGGGTGCTGCCAGCATTCCAACAGATGACCTTGTTCCCCCAGCTAGGCAATGTAGAAAACACCATTCAATGACGTTTCAGACCCTTACTGCAAGAACGGATATTTATAAAGAATCGTTTTTCCCCCGAACCATTAGAGATTGGAATGCCCTTCCCGATTCTATTATTTTGACGGCTGAAGGTGCTGAGGATTGTGTAGCTAAGTTTACATCTTTGGTTAGAGCTAGGGACTAACTTCCCATATCACAGGTCCTGGTGTATGAATGTCATTTGACGTGTCACCAGTAACAATTCTGATTCTGATTCTGATTCAGTTATTTCATGCTGTCGAGTCCTCACCTTTGTTTAATCTCTGGAATTGTTTGATTTTTATGTTCTTGGAGATGTTGCAATGATGAGTTAGGAAGACTCCATGCGGACTGAACAAATTATTTGTCTAAACCACGACAGAAATGTGGGCGAGGATTGTGACAGCGTATCGTCGACTTAAGCCAACACTATTGAAATACTTTTCACTGACCGTTTGCCGGCCTCAGTGGCTCAGTCGGATGCGCGTCTGACTGGTGATCAGGAGGACGCGGGTTCGACTCCCGCCGGGGTCGGCAACATTCTTTCGTGGAGATTGATCATGAAATCTTTTCTACGGTCATTCTCTCCCTTCCGCTGATTCAAGAAGGGCAGTTGTCAGTTTCTGGCGAAAGAATGTGCACTGTACTGGTTAACTGCTTACGTATAAGCCTGCCCAGGAAAGTGTTGATAGGTAAACTGACCGGCTCAAAAATGACCTAAATAGTGTTGACTGGGCCGTAAAACTCCAAAACAAACAAATTCACTGACCGTTCAAAGGCGGTTCGCTTGCCGCGTTTATTTTTTGTTATCGTTCATCCCGCTTATATATTTGTGCTTTGGATAGCCAATTTGCCATTTTTGCGCGAAAGTAACTATCCTTTTGTCTTTCCGCTTGTGATGTTTCCATTACTTATTATAGGGATCAACCATGGTTTTTCATGCATTAACATTTGCCGGGTCCCGAGGAAGCTGTTTGAACATGAGGCTGCCAGGCCTCATGTTCAAATATCTTCCGAGGGATCCGGCAAATGTTAATGCAATGAAATAAACATGGATGATCGCTGTTCTTGCATAACTTACGAATCCGACCGCAAGTTTTGACGAAAAGGCCCAAAAACTCCATATAAAGTCCATATAAACTCTTAAAATGCGCCAGGCAAACCAAAATGGCGGCCAGTTCAGAATGTTGTTTACAATGACGTTGTCATGCAATAACCCTCTGACGTCATCATAGAACCCTAAAACGCTACGTTCAGGGCGATAACGTTACGTCACTCAACGTAACGTAAACAAAGCAAGGCCCGTCTTGTGATAACAAAAGTTCAAAATCCATGTTCAAACAGCACGCGAATTTCATGATTTGAACATGGTTTTTGCTGTTTGAGCACGACTTTCCGTCCATTTGACAATGGCTTCAAACAGGCATGCGCATAGGTATTTATGCAAGAATTCATGTTCGTGTTTGTTTCCCGTTGGTGTCTCTGATGGGAGGTGTGGGTTAATTATATCGATTCTCGATCATTGCCTTCACTTCTATTTGTCATACTCAGTATTGGACCGAATAGATTTCAGAAGAGGAACAACTAATACAAACCTCTCTTTTGGCGATGCGAGTAGCCTGTTGAATGGCTTATTTACGAGGCTATATATTGGAGAGTGTGGTTAGCACCAGTAGGCATGCGTTGCTAGGGCAACGTCAAATCAACGTCGGTGCAACGTCACGACGTTGCACCGACGTAGATTTGACGTTGCATAAATGTAATGATGTTGTTGCGACGTTGATGTGACGTCACAATTACGTCTTATGCCTGCTTGGATGATGTCATCATTCTTTTGTAACTGGTAATAAACTTTTTTTCTACACAAATTTTCCTTAATAAGGCCACTATAAAATTCCTTCATAGCTATTTTAATTTAGTTTGTTTGTATTGGAGTTTAACGGCCCAGTCAACATTACTTTATTCCATTTTAGAGCCAGTCAGTTTAGCTATCCACACTTTACCTGGGCAGGCTTATACGTAAGCGGTTAACCAGTACAGTGCACATTCTTTCGCCAGAAACTGACAACTGCCCTTCTTGGATCAGCGGAAGGGAGAGAATATGACCGTAAAAAATTTCATAATCAATCTCCACGAAAGAATGTTGTCGACCCCTGGTATCGAACCCACGTCCTCCTGATCACCAATCAGACGCGCATCCGACTGAACTACCGAGGCCGGTCATAACTTTATGAGATCTTGAGACATGAAACAATATCGTGTCAGCCATCTCGAGTCACCGACAGAAAAGAGAAAAGACAGCATTATGATAACACACCCTTGCGGCATAGTGCATTTTTCACATCTCCAAAATGGCTAGTTCTCTGACGAAAATCCGTGATATTTTTCTTATTTTACATGAAATAAATGTTGTGGGTGCTCGTTAAAACCGGCTCTAAAAAGTGGCCAAAACTTATGTCTTGGATTTGTTTGTTTGTATTGAAGTTTAACGGCCCAGTCAACACTATTAAGATCACTTTCTTAGCCGGTCAGTTTACGTATCCACCCTGTTTCTTGTGCAGGCTTATACGTCAGCGGTTAACCAGTACAGTGTACATTCTTTCGGCAGAAACTGACAACTGCCCTTCTTGAATCAGCATAATGGAGAGGATGACCGTAGAAAATATTTCATGATCAATCTCCACAAAAGAATGTTGCCGACCCCGGCAGGTATCTAACCTGCGTCCTCCTGATCACCAATCAGACGCGCATCCGACTTAGCTACCGAGGTGGGTTATCCTATGTCTTGGAGCAGAATTTATAAAAATAATAAAGATTGGGCTGCATGCTGCTTCCACGCAGCACATGAGTACTGGTAAACACCTTAGGTTCGACGCGAAACGTCCATGAATATAAATCGGGCGGGTCCCACAACATTAGAAGCACCGTCTCCAAAATGACCTCAATCGTATTGATGGGGACGTTAAGACTCAAATTCGAACAAATCTCTGTCGTCGGTGGATTCTCATGGTCTTGAGATGTAGCATGGATTGTGTTCACGTAAATCGATTTCAGCACCCCCCCCCCCCCCCCCCCCCATTGAAATACTTTTAACTGACCGTTCCAATGCGGTTTACTATTGTTACAGTTCGTCTTTTCATGATTGTTCATATCTTATTTTAGATATGGAAAATAACTGTGTTTAATTCGACGAGTGACGCCATTAAAAACTGCCAATATGTGACGTCACTAGTCGATTTCCTTGACGTTAGAAGGTATAACGTCATTTTCTCGCATCAAAAAAGGAAAAAAAGGATATAAATGCATGTGTTTGAGTCGATATTTTAGCTGGCTTTCTTCTAACAATGGCGAGAGGTTGTGAGATTTTGAAGGAAACAACAACATTGTTGTCGATTTTTCAGCGTTAGAATCGAAATGGATCCGCTCTAGTCTGTGATTTGTTGATTAATAAATCACAGTTTGTCGGTCAGTTGAAAGTAGACAAATCACGCGCGCTACGCGCTCGTGATTTGATCTACTTTACAAATGACCTCCAAACACTGATTAATTACTCAACAAATCACAGTTAGAGCTGATCTATTTCTTAAACAATGCATTTTTTTTTGGTTTGGATTTTACGGCCCTTTCAAGATTATTTCACTCATATCGAGCCGATCGTTAATCAGAGGTGGGCGAAAACCGGAGTACCCGGAGACAAACCACCTGACCTTCCGTTGCAGAACTTGGCGTCTCACACGTGGCCCGAGCGAGGCTCGAACCTACGGTCAGCGCTCTTATCCACTAGGCCACGGAGGCCCGTCCTAAACAATGCATACACTAGATGTTATCAAAACATTGGAAACACCGGTGGTCGATCGTCTTTGAGTGTAAATAGGGGAAAGAGACTTGAAGGGGTCAAGAAGTGCAAAACTGATCAGGCGCCGTATTCTGTGCGTCGGATCCGGGTGGGCGCTGTTTGCCAAATTTCATTTCTTCCATCCCATAACAGCTTCATATTGAATTTGACTTCAATTCGCACAGCAGTTTTTAAGTTTTAATTTTGTTATCTGAGTGACCTTGGTCAAGGTTCAAAGAGTGACCGTGACCTTGGATGCTTCTGTAGGTTCATTTACCCATTCAGTTGATTGCATTTACAAATTAAAGTTTAACAGGCAACAAAACTTCCAAAACATTAACAATATACTCTGATACCCCATATACAAGCATATACAACCACATCTGACCTTGATGTAATTTGGATAAATGCTTGGACAGAGTCTTCAGTTGAATACATTATGATGGGTCTCGAGGCATCATAACTTGAAGGCAATAGCCCCATAGGTTCCGGAGAAGAAGGTTTTGAAGTAATTTTACCATGCCATATTGGTCATGTGACCGAACTCATATTAATTATTTTTCACTGGAAATTTGGTTGCAAACAGTCCGGTGGGTTCTGAGAAAAATGTTTCATTTTCAAATCTGAATGACCTTGGGACAAGGTTTAAAAATAACATTGGTCTTGATTATTTTCAGATTAGCTTATTACCACAGGCTCAATAGTTTATGAATAATGCATGGTTCTGTGAGGAAAGTTGACCTTGGTCATAAACAGACCAATGTCATCCAGGGGTCTTCATTTGAACAAGCCATGATTGGTTCAAGTCCCCAATGCCACATACCAAGTTTTATGATAATGAATTCAATGGTTTTGGATAATATTTCTAAAGGACCTAATATGGGCATGGTAACCAAATTGGTCATGTGACCAAAATCGGGTATATTGTTTTCGTACCACAGTTCCCTCCGGCGTCAGTCCGTCTGTCCGTCCGCCCGTCTGTCTCTCTGTCTGTCTGTCTGTTTGTCTGTCTGTCCGTCCGTCACGTTTCTTGTAAATGGATCTCCTCTGCAACCACTGAAGTTACACTTTTGAAACTTTGCGTGTGAATAGTACATGGTATGTAGATGGCAGTGGGCTACATTTTTGTGACCTTGATCCCAACATGGCTCCAAAGTCAAAGGTCAAATAGTATGATTTGCCATATCTCCTAAACTATTGGAGTTACACCTCTGAAACTTTGCTTTTTGGATGGTCCTTGGAATATAGAATACATGTATGTCGGGTTCGTTTTGGTGTGACCTTGACCTCAAGGTCAAAGATGAAAAAGTATGATTTTGCCATATCTTCTAAACTATTAGAGTTACACTTCTGAAACTTTGGTTATTGGATGGCCCTTGGAATATAGAATAAATCTGGATACTTTTGGTTTGACCTTGACCTCAACATGACCCCAAGGTGAAAGATCAGAAATTATGATTTGCCATATCTCCTAAACTATTGGAGTCACACTTCTGAAACTTTGCTTATTGGATGGTCCTTGGAATATAGAATATGTTGGGCTACTTTTGGTGTGACCTCGACCCCAAGGTCAAAGGTCAAAAAGTATGACTTTTCCATATCTTCTAAACTATTGGAGTTACACTTCTGAAACTTGGTTATTTGATGGCTGTTGGAATATAGAATAAATTGGGATACTTTGGGTGGACCTCAACATAACCCCAAGGTCAAACAGTATGACTTTGCCATATCTTCTTAACCATAAGAGTTACACTTCTGAAACTTTGCTTATCAGTTAGAATGCAACTTTTTTTAACTTACATGTAGTTTTCGCTAGCTAATACATAGTCATTAGTGTTACTTATAGAAAAAGCGGGTATTTGCGATGGTATACCATCGACTGCTGATCTAGTTATTATTTTTTTATCATTTCCTTGTTCCTAAAAGCTTCCATATGAAATTTCGTTTCAAATGGTTCTGTGGTCTCTGAGAAAAATGTATCAATTTTCATTTCATTGCCAATTTTCAGATCACAGGCTGTAATAGTTTCCGAAAAACACAAGGTTTTGACATTCCCATAGAAATATCTATGTGATCAAATTTGACCTCAACTTAAAATAGGTCAGGGTTATCCAGGGGCGATCATTTTGACGAACTATGATGGAGTCGAGTGTCAAATGATACATACCAAGCTTCGTGACAATCGTCCCATTGGTGGCAGCCATATTGGTCAGGTGACCTGATCCCCACAAATCCCAGCAGGCACTCAACGTTGAACTAACGTTGAAACAACGTTGAAAACGTTGTTTCAACGTTAGTTCAACGTTAGTTCAACGTTGAGTCAACGTTTTGTGTCTGCAGGGATATAGTAAATACATGGTTAGTGTCTTTAATAATAAAATATAATCGGCGAGTCTTAGACAATTTTATAGGGGCGCCCCTATAAAATTGTCGCGGCGAACCGATTATATTTTATTGTCAAAAACACTAATCATGTATTTAGTTTTATACCGCAATTCAAAACAATTAAGAAGTTTTGCAATAATTAAACAGATTTAAGCAATAATGACTGCAGACAGTGTGGCATGTAAAACGACATTGAGTGCCATGGCGCGCACACGTAGTATAACGTGACGTCAACGAGTGTAAATTTTCTGACGTCACCGCGCCACAAAGACGTAGGAAACAACATCGACGCTCGAATAAAAGTTTCTCAGCGCTTAACATTCTGTATGAAAGACTGCAAATAAATAATTGCTTTTAGCTTTAGAAATTATTTTCGAGGTTGAGACGCAATTGCAGTAGCAGTGCGCAGTTATTCCAAGGGCCATTCAAACCAGGAATTGCCGAGAAGGTAAGGATTTAGCTGAAATTTCTGAAAATCTGTTCAAATAAATATTGCAAAGGTTCGAACATGCAGTTTCGTTGTTTTCCCATGTATAAAAGGTTGCATGTTATTGTTTACAATTGTAAATTAGTGACCTGAAAAGTAGGTCCGACAATACGTATTGTAGGCCACGGTAGAAGGTAGTATCACATACTTGTTTCTATATTAACATCCATAACCACCATTTTGCATATGCGATAACACTGGCACATGCCGAAGGTTATGGACACTGCCCCTGATAACCAGTTTTTGCCCGCCAGGGCTGATAACCGGAAGTAATGTATTTTTGCATTAAGAGAGGTTATCGTGCCCGGTTAATATACTTCTAGATTGTGTCACGACCTTTAAATGTAACAATCGATTTACCTACAGTGACACCGCCATTGCTAACAATTACGTCATCACTAACAACTTCGTCATCACGTGATGTAAACAGTCAAATTGATTCAATGTTGGGTTTCACGACACGTCAACCTTTGTGTCATTTTATGTCGTCTCCAAGGGAAAAGGACAAAAGTGTAGAAGAGATAATATAGAGGAGATGAAAATGAGGGACACGGGAGACCGAGGAAAACTAATGAATGTGTGGAAACAAGAAACAAACCACCCCCACCCCCACCTTTTACCTATTGCAAGTACAACAGGCCTTGCCAATATCAGTAGGGCTCCCACGTGACGCAAGATAAATGGCATCAACGACCCCTGAAATGAGCGCTCAACAACAACAACCAAGATACAAGATATTTATTACGAATTTTCGGCTCACATAGGAGCATATACAGATGTACCATAATGTAACTATACTAACAAATGAATAATCTAGGAAAGAGTTCCAAATGACAGATCCTCAAAAGAAAGCCAAAAAACAATAGAACAAGGCAAGACATAATTGACCTATATGATTTAGAAAAGGTTGTTTTTCATAAACCTGTATCAACCTATTCCCCGATATGTTTCCACTGGTGCATTCATTTTAACAAAGTGCCCAGGAACAACCAGTTGACCTCATGTTAAAATTACTATTCTAACACAGCGCGGCTATATAGGCAATGGAAAATAACTGTGTTTTATTCTGCAACAAATCACAGCTCGGAAGAGCGTGGAGAGTGACGTCATTAAAATTCCCAATTTATGACGTCACTAGTCGATTTCCTTGACGTTAGACGGTGTAACGTCATTTTCACGCATCGAAAGCGTATTAAAAGGATATTAGGTTACTAGAATGCCTGATTGCGGTATAAAATTAATATTTCGTTCCCCATACAATTAATCGGCCCAGTAGTTTCAGAGGAGATCTTTGAAAATCGTGGACGGACAAAGGACAACGGGCGGTCGACAGACCATAGGTATTCTAAAAGCTAAAAAATAAGCCTAAAATAAGTCAGTTTCAAAACAAACAGATTAACATTTTGAATACAGCATTTTTACAGTTCAAAGAGTGCTTTTAAAGATATTTTGCAGCAATATTTTATCGATAACATATGACTGGCGAGAAAAGTAGTCCGGGCAGCTACTGGGAAAATAATATAAAGGTCATGTTATTTTTCGAGTGAAGTGTGAAAATATCATATATTTTAATAGTGTGAAAATATCATTTTTATTTGTTTCAGATATGCATTGATTTAATAATAATAATAATAATAATAATAATAATAATAATAATAATAATAAACCTTATTTATAGAGGGTAACACATTTAGTACTAGTACTAATCTTCCATGTGGCCCTCTTTTCCTGGGTATGAACCAGTACTAAACAATGTGGATACAGTTTCTTGCTCAAGGAAACAACGCGTGGTGCTTGTGAGGATCGAACCGGCTACCTTTCGATCTCATATCCGATGCTTTACCACTGCACCACAGCGCTCACTGCAAAGTATAAAATAAA
>CAUZLF010000207.1:0-206000 GCA_963580285.1 Lucinisca nassula | reverse complement strand
TAATGTACACTCCAGTCAACAGGTAGTAAATTATTGATTTTCCCCAAGGAGACCCCTTTCCTGTTAAAGACAGAGGGCTTCACTTCTGTCAGCAGTGAGGGCTACATAATATTATGCAATGAAATGATAGTCCTCAATAATCAAGAATAAATGCCTTTAAGGGAATGTGTGCTGGCTGAAAACAGTGTACCTGCCCTTCCTTATACTGTGGGTTGTATTTTCTAGTTCTTTGGAATCATTTGTTCCACTGCGGTATTGTGAAAATGATGAGACCTTGTTGGACGAAACTAGCTACTTTGGCCTAGGATAATTGTACACTCTGTATTTGTTTTTAGCTCTTATGATTAACCGTTATGATATACCCCCGGAAACCCCAGTTTTACTGTATAAAAGTGGGTTGCAAGAGGGTCAAAATTATATAGGCGTGTTTTCGTGATGCCACTCGTTGCTTCAAAGAAATTACCTTTTTATAGAAAATATTCACCGTATGCAAATGTTTGAAGGTAGAGCTTCACTTGTTGTGCTTCAACTTGTTTTTCACGATGCGGTAATTGAACCAAATTGTCTCATTCAGCATCAGTTTATTTTACGCTCGTAAGTGCAACTAAGTTCGTCGTCAGTAGTAAGTGCGGCCCTAAACAAAACGCCACTCGTTTAAATGGTCTCTCACAAATGGCATCACAATAATTACATTCTTGTACACATTTGTGAAATTTCGATGACTATGAAAGAGATTACTCGTTTACCAGGAGTCCATTCTGGTTACTTTGAAAATCGAATATCGCTTAAGCCGGTGCTAGGTTGCAAACTATATTGCTGTGTATGAAGAGACTCATTAAAACCGTGTCTCCGATTTTTGTTCTGTTTCCAACGGCAACCTTTTAGCTTAAATGTCGCCCCGTGCTTCACCATAGTGCAGATTATATATCCTTTTCCTTTGGGATCATTGAGCCTATTCTGGTTACTTTGAAAATCATATATAGCTTAAGCCGGTGCTAGGAGGCGTATGCAGACTTGCAAACTATATTGCTGGGTATGAAGAGACTCAATAAAACCGAGTCTCCGATTTTTGATCTTTTATGTGTTCTTTGTTTCCAAAGGCAACCTTATAGCTTTTTATTTTACTCCCAGCAGACACACGTCACTATGGCGCCGTCAAATCAACGTTGGTTGCACCGACGTAGATTTGACGTTGCATAAGCGTCATGACGTTGCAATGACGTTGATGTGACGTCGCAATTACGCCATGTGCCTGCTTGGTTTATTCCACCGAATTCATTCCCTAGAAAATTCTCCAAGGCCTAGGCCAAAATAACAAACATGTTGAGATAATTATAACACAGTGGTATTTGTTTTATTTTATCGCTAATATGTATGTCGTGTGATCTCATTAGAATCACCTCACCGTAGGTACAAACAACATGCCAATATTTTATATTTTTCTAACTTATCAGTAGGGTTTCAAACGTTTTTAGATGCTCAACTCACCTGAGCATGAAATTTGTCTTGTTCAGAAAGTTTTCAAATGCCAACAATGAAAAATTTGGGAAATTTGTTTAAATTCTGTTCTGACATCCCAGATGGCTGCCATGGTGGCCATCTTGAAAATCTTCAAACCACATCTGCTACTCGCAATGGTCTGTTGCATTGGGTTGAAATTGGTGCGATGCATATGGGTGAAATGGAGATTCAGAACTGCTTTAATTGTTGCATTATTATAGCCCAAATGGTGTCCATCTTGACATTATTCAAAACCCCTGTATAGTACAGGGAGGGGCAGCTCAGGTGTTGTCGGTATATGTCAAACTCGCTCTGAGTCCACAAGAAGATTCGGTATTGTGGCTCTTTTGCAAGCGGCCATATGCATCATAGCTTTGTCTGTGTAACATTTGGATTCACATGATTGGTTGACTTGGTTTACTATTTTTGATAACAGAACATGCCAAAGCCAGGTGGCAGCTCAGGCCTGCCCATGTATACACTTCCACTCTGCATCAACATCATCTCTTCCTGAATCCTAATCCAGACTAAGCTGTTTAGATACTTAATCAGAAGCATCAAGATAACATACAGATTCAGAATTGCTAAAGGCAATGTGATTTGATAGACAAAATGACCACCAAGGTACAATGCAATATTTGTTAAAAAAAACTCATCCAGGTGAGCGATTCTGGCCCACTCGGGCCGCTAGTTACACGGACTTGTCATGTAATGGGCAATATGATTAATACCGTCCATGTATATAGAGATAGATTCCTTTCTTGCAACAGAAAACAGCAAGCTGTGGTTAATGTTGAATCTTCGGAGTGGGCTTCAGATTTGTCTGGAGTCCCACAAAGGACTGTTTTTGGTCACTGTTGTTCTTCCTGTGCATAAATGATATTTCCACTGACGTTGACTCAGAAATAAGACTGTTTGCAGACGACTGTGTTCGCTACTGGTAAATAGAAGTGCAGAGGACTTTGGCCAGTACCTAAAGTTAGCTATCGTGCTTAATTCAATTTTAACCCGACCTCAAGAAACTTTGCATATACGTAGATCTCTACTAACCCTTTATGGAATCACTGTATAGAGTTTTTGCAGATGGTACAAAACGTATCATATGAATGATGTCAACGCAACAGTAGCATTATCAAGATTTTATGCATTCTAATTATTAATATATTGATATTTTGTATGAAAGAATAATATAGGTAAATAACAGATAAAAATAATTTTAAACTTAACTTTGTAATGTAAACTTGTATTGTTTTCCTTTTCTTTTTAAATTGTATTTATTCTATGGAGTCCTATAAGTGCCGCAAATAATAGCAAGCATACATAATATCATTATTGTCTTCAGCAAATGTATCTGAAGCTAAAGTTGATCTGTGTACGTTATTCCAGTGATCACAAATGCATATCTGTGAAAGGCACTTGCTAAAATGAATGAAAAACAATGATTTTACATTTTGTTTCAGTTGCCATGCTCAATTTTCTAGACAGTCACAATATAAATATTATGATTCGTATATAAAATAAACGAATAGTGAAAATCAAACTCCTCTGCGGTTGCTCACCAGTCGGTGAGGGTAGGTATGGAATTGAAAATATTGGTAGCATTGCCACAGATTTCCCCCGTGATAGTTTTTTTCCTGTTTGTTTTTTAAAGTATGATATGATTGACCAGGGGTCGCAGGATCGATCCCGGGCTTCTCCAGACTTTCGGATGAGCCTTTAAATCGAGGTCCCGTCTCCGTATGACCTTCACTGTTGGTGAGACGTAAAACTCAAACACTCATGATATGATTGGAGAGAGAGGGGTCTCCATTAACAGTCATGCGGACTGAACAAATTATTTGTCTAACCACGACGGAAGCAAGGGCGAGGATTGCAGTCGCGTAAAATCGATTAAATACTTTTTGCTGACCGTTCCAAGGCGGTTCTTCTCACTGTCGCGGTTTAATTTTGCTATAGTGTGTGTGGCTTATATCTATTTGTTATTGATAACCAATTGACCATTTTGTGGGTAGTAGCTGTCCTTTTGGCTTTCCACTATCGATGTGTCCATAAGGGTCTTAAGTTATTTCATGTTTGTGTTTCTTTTCCTGGGAGCTGTGGGTTAATTGTATTGATTCCTGATCATTGCCTTCACTTCTGTTAAGAAAATAATGATTAAAACAGTATAGGACTAGCGTGTAAATATCGACGTCCGTCTACTTCGCGACATGGACCTGAGTTTTTTGGCGACGTTATATTTAAATTAAGAATAATTAAAGGCAAACCTAACTTTTCGGAACAATTTCAGAAAATTATCAAACGTTACAAGTGCATGGGATACAATATAAATGCTATTCAACATTCTGCTTGCATTGTGATTGGACCGGTCTCGGTCAGGTATTATGCTTTCGTCTTTAATTGCGCGTCTGTAGTTCAAGCTCCATGATGGCTCTGGTTTAAAGCTAGAATCAGTTTGTCGGAGCCGGAACTTTTTTATCTGTTGCTTGGTCCAACGGGGTTCAACTGTTGATTTTCTTTTGATCCAGTGTTCCTGTAGTGTTGTGTGCAGCACCGGATGTTTTAACGCATTTTACTGTGGAGTCCTCATCCTTGGGACAATTTGGCTTTAATAGTGACTTCTTTGCTAATCGAATTGTTTCACCGATTAGTTAGAAAGCTTCGCACAGACTGGAAAAAAATACATATTTGAGCCAGAGTGAAATTGAGGGTGAGAGTTGGGATTCAGTAATATATTCTCAAGCCCACAAGTAGTTTTTACTGACCGTTCCAAGTCGGTGCATTTGTTGTGGTTCCTTCCGGTTTTATATTGGTAGCTCTGATACTTTCCCTTGTAATGTATTTTGTTATGTTGGTGATTCTGATTTGTCCCCTATTTAGTTGTTCATTTAAGTTACGTTTGATCATCCTGTTTACTGTTTGTTATGTTGGTGATTCTGATTCATCTGCCCCCGCCCTCATTATGTATGTTGTTCTTTTAGATACGTTTGGATTATCTGAGTCACCACCTTTTTGAGAAAGAGCTGCTGGCTCACTTTGCCAGTAGTCTGTTTTGCTTACTGTCGTCATGCCATGTTTCGACATCTTTCCCAATGGATTTGTTTTGGAGAACTAGGGATCTGACTGTTTACAGGCGCACAGGTGAAAGGTTTTGGTGGAGGATCTGTAATGGTGTGGGGAGGCATCTACGGTGGTCGGAAGACCCGTATGTTGCTCTTCGACGGCAATTTAAACGCACAACGCTACATTAATGAAGTGCTCGTTCCTGAAGTCATTCCATTCCTGCGTCAAAATGGTCCAAATCTAATTCCAACAAGACAATGCCAGGCCCCACGTAGCTCGTGTCGTCACTGACTTTCTTATTCAAAATAACGTGGACTGTTTACCATGGCCGGCAATGTCACCCGATCTTTCCCCCATTGAACATTTGTGGGATGAACTGCCACGCCGAATTCACAACGGACACCAACAGATTAACACTGTTGCTCAGCTAAGATAAGCTTTGGTTAGGGAATGGAACAATTTGCCTAATGCTCTCGTGCAGCGCTATGTGAATTCCATGTGGAAACAAGCGAATGGTAAGTATACTCAAGCGAATGGTAAGTTTACTCGGTATAAACATTTTGGAAGAGCCGACAGCAGAAAAACTGAGTTGAACGTTAAAATTCTCAAAAAGCGTTATTTGTAATTATGGATTTTGACCCCTCGATCAGTCATTAATTGTGTCACTCGTCAAACGCAACACATTTGGTCTGACTTTCGTTTACACAGGTCTTTCGGAAATTGAATCCTGATTAATTTGGTATAAAAATTTTTTTCTTTAGATAAATAATGTTAGAGATATGACGTAACAAAGTAAGTGTAAAGTTTCTTTTTTTGTTCAGTATACAAAATTCCAGCTGTCTATCTTCCGCGGTCCGGTAAAGTTCTTCTGATTCCCATGAAGACTCCCCTAACTCACTGAAACTTCAGAATGATATATATAAGATTAGGGTGTTACGCGGTAAATGCAATAATATGCAGATAACTAGGAAGAGAACCAATAAAATTGAAGCTTCTTACACCTTATAAGGAACGGTCCTCGAGAATGTGGATTCCATTAAATACCTTGGTGTGACGATCACACATGATTTGAGATGGAATACACACATTAGCAACATGTGTACTAAAGCAAATAGAACGCTTGGTTTCCTGAGGCGAAATCTTCATCAGTGTCCTCCGGATTGAAAGAGGTAGCATAGAAAGAAGAAATCGAAAAAGTTCAGAATGGATCTGCTAGATTTGCAACAAGCAATTAGTGCTTTAGAACTGGGAATATGACGGGAATACTAGAAAAATGAAGACGGGAGTCTCTGAAGAAAAGGAGAAAAGACAGTAGGCTCATACTTAATATTACACAAAGGCCTGAAGGGTGCTGCCAACATTCCAACAGGTGACCTTGCCCCTCCCCCCCACCCCCGCCGCCAGCTGGGCGCTGTAGAAATCACCATTCATTGCCGTTTTAGACCCATACCTCGGAGCATTGAAATGGAATGACCTTGAAGTTCCCGATTCAATACTTTCCACAACTGAAGGTGCTGAGGATAGTGTAGCTAAGTTTACCTCTTTGGTGAGAGTTAGGGACTTACTTACCATATCACAGGTCTTGGTGTATAATTGTCATTTGATGTATCACCAGTAACAATTCTGATTCTGTATATAAACACTATTTGTTTCATTGGGCTTGAGATGTCATCTCATCTCAATGTCGGGTAAAGATCCAACAAAATTGGAAGCAACGTCTCCAAAGTGACCTAAATAGTGTTGACAAGGACATTAAACCTCAATTCAAACCAAACCATACTGCATATTTAGGATTCGCTGTGCAACGCTTAAAATATGACATTTAAATACTAGTTACATCTATTATTTAAGTGTCCATATCTGATACAAAATTAAGTATCTCTTCTGACATTTGCGAGGTATCAATTATCCACCAGGGACCAGAAGCGACGTTAACAATAGATCATGGTGTCGACATATATTGCTTTTCTTTGGTCTCCTGATAAATAAACACTCGTTCGAGACATTTAAAAATGTCGCAGGCAGGCATTGTTATACCTTATCAGTACGACAGAGTCCATTCTTCGGTTAATTTAAGAAATGAATGTTAATTTTCTGCTGTTCATGAAATAATGAACGCAGTGGGTCGCGTGTAAAGTAAATCAACCCCGAAGGTGTTCATGTAAACTTTGCTAGCGACCCGCCGCCGCTCATACTTTCATGCAAACGAAAAATTAGGTTTATTTTTTATATTCACATTTTTACGCCACATCACAGGGCGAAAAAAATGCTTATTAGGCAAAGTTTTAAAGCTTTGAAACATCAACACGCTGTTTTTCTACAAAGAGCGGAACGGCGTTGATGTCACCAACGCCCGTAGAGAACCATCGTTTAGACTGGCGTCAGTTGACGTTACCTGAAAATCATGTGACTCGATGCGTTCATGGCAGTATGAACTACATTGTGTTCTATAGG
The DNA here is from genome assembly GCA_963580285.1 of Lucinisca nassula. NCBI lineage: Eukaryota > Metazoa > Mollusca > Bivalvia > Lucinida > Lucinidae > Lucinisca > Lucinisca nassula. The sequence continues at coordinate 198,986 of CAUZLF010000207.1, read as the reverse complement.
TTTACAATAGACTTTACACTGGAAATGTAAATATTTTCTAATGAAAAATTATGACATCAATCTTATTTATACATGTATTCAAAACAAAGATTGTGAGTGTTCGTTTGGTTGTTGTTGATGTGTGAAGGTTATACGTCAACACTATTTAGGTCCTTTATGGTGACATTGCTTCCGATAAAGTGGATTGTGGATGTTCGTTTGGTTGTTGTTAGTGTGTTAAGGGTGTACACCCCCGTCAACACTATTTAGGTCATTTATGGTGACATTGCTTCCGATTTGGTTGGTATTTTATTCGACCCAAGCTCTACCGCCCAAAGAAACGGCTATGTTTTATAAGCGCCAGTTTGGGCGGTGGGGCTGTGCTCAAGACCTTCTAAGCGGTTGACCAGTACTAAAACTTTTCAGTCGGTGTCAGCTCTGCGCTGAAGCCCCATGCAGCCATACCTTTTTGGCTGGGGTTTGCGTCCTTGTTTGGTGGTTTTAACGAACCCACAATCTATGTCTTAACTACCTTCTACAGTCCGACTTACCCAGGAAAATTGCTGCGAGTCGGCCCGTCCATGCTTATAAACCCTATTGATTTCATTGGGCGGTAGGGATTGAGATGTCATTTCATCTCAATGTCGGGTAAAAATCCCACAAAATTGGAAGCAACGTCTCCAAAATGACCAAAATAATGTTTACGGGCACGTTAAACCTAAAACCAAACAAAAACAAACTTACTTCAGTCAAACTTCAATGGCTCGAACACCTTTGGGACCATGACAAATTTGTTCGAGAGAAAACGTAGTTCGAGCAAACGAGGGTTAGCAATAGGGTCAAGTTAGGAGAAATAAAGGATATATAGAAGAAATATAGTTTATATATGCCATAAAATAAAGTTTTTTTTTTTTTTTTTTTTTTACTTCACCCATTTAGTACCAGAAACCCAAAAACGGGTACCCTGGCAAACCGTGCACGCCCAGATCAGACGACACGCGGCGTCTGATCAGGGCCTCCACTGTTTGCTAAAAGTTCCTTCATTTTCCAAATAAATTTTGATGAAAAAATAACCTGACACCCCTAAATGTTTAAATAAACTCCTGCTATATATAACAAGAGCTGTCGCCAGACAGCATAGCTCGCCTGTTTCGCGACTTCAAGATATAAGGAAAGCTTTATGAACCATGAAATATAGGTCACACTCACCTTGATATATTTGAGATCAATAATCAGGTCACATGGAGCATATAATCCAGATATTACATTTCAGGATCAAATTGTATCTGAATTATAAGGCAAAATCATTGAACCATGAAAATAGGTCACAAGGACCTAGATATATTTCCATGGAACTATTATCCAGATAAGACATTTCTCCATCAAATAGTATTCAAGATAATAGGAAAAATCACTGAACCATGAAATATAGGACACACTGACCTAGATATTAATTCAAGCTCAATCATGGGGTCACATTGAATAAATAATCCAGGTATGACATTTCTCAATCAAATAGTGTTCAAGATAATAGGCAAAATCACTGAACCATGAAATATAGGTCACACTGACCTGGATATATTTTGCGGTCAATTATAGAGTCACATGGAACTAATAATCCAGGTATGACGTTTCTCTATCAAATTGTATTCAAGATAATAGGCAAAATCACTGAACCATGAAATGTAGGTCATACTGACCTAGATATATTTTGAGGTCAATAATGGGGTCACATGCAACTAATAACCCAGGTATAACATTTCTCCATCAAATAGTATTCAAGATAATAGACAGAATCACTGGACCATGAAATGTAGGTCACCATGACCTAGATATATTTTGCGGTCAATTATTGGGTCATATGGAACTAATAATCCAGGTATGACATTTCTCCATCAAATAGTATTCTAGATAATAGGCAAAATCGCTGAACCATAAAATATAGGTCACAGTGACCTAGATATATTTTGAGGTCAATAATGGGGTCACCTGCATTTAATAACCCAGGTATAACATTTCTCCATCAAATAGTAAAGATAATAGACAAAATCACTGGACCATGAAATGTAGGTCACCATGACCTAGATATATTTTGCGGTCAATTATTGGGTCATATGGAACTAATTATCCAGGTATGACATTTCTCGATCAAATAGTATTCGAGATAATAGGCAAAATCGCTGAACCATGAAATATAGGTCACAGTGACCTAGATATATTTTGAGGTCAATCATGGAGTCACATGGAACTAATATCCCAGGTATGACATTTCTCCAACAAATAGACTTCAAGATATAAGGCAAAATCACTGGACCGTGAAATGTAGGTCACCATGACCTTCACCCTTTTACACTTGAACCAATGTCACTTGATTGGCTGATGTATAACCAATTGTGTCTATAACTCGTTAGTATAATGGAAAGGTATACAACAAATTACAAAGGTGTCCTAGATTTTGACCCCCAGCCCCACCCCATCCCCAATCCCAGGCATGAACCCAGGGGTGTGTTGTCTTGGAATCTCAGAAGACACTCCCAGGTATCCAAGTTGTAAATATGAATGTTTTGTGATGAGTGACTGTTGAGATATAAGCATTTCAAAAACTTTAACACAGAATTACAAAGGTGTTCTAGATTTTGACCCCTAGCCCCACCCCGGGGCATGAACCCAGGGGTCTGTTCTCTTTGAACATCAGAGGACCCTCCCAGGTACTTAAGTTCCAAATATGAGAGGTCTGTGATGAGTGACTGTTGAGATATAAGCATTTGAAAAACTTTAACGCAGTGTGACGGGAACGCAAACGCACACGCGCACGCCATCCGAGGTGACAACAATAGCTCTCCTTGTACTTCGTACAGGCGAGCTAAAAAGGAAGATTCCATTTGGTACAAAAAGGGTTAATGTCCCAATCAACACTATTTAGGTCATTTTTGAGACGTTGTTTCCAATTTTGTGGGACTTTTACCCGACATTGAGACGAAATGACTTCTTAAGCCCTGCCGCCCAATGAAACGAGCACCCACAGCGGGTCGGCAAGTGGAAATTAATCGTTTAATATTTTCTTATCCTCTATTGTATTGTTTGTACTTACATGCTTGTACATAACTAATAAACTATTGTTTGAACAAACTATTTTCTATGGTCATTATCTCCCTTCCGCTGATTCAAAGAAGGTTCGGTGACCAAAATAGTGTTGACAGGTGCGTTAAACCTCAACTCAAACAAAATTCAAGAAGAGCAGTTTCCAGTTCCGGACGAAAGAATATACACTTGTCAATGCGGGTCTACCCTTACAGGGGAAAAATGCGCCTGCATGGGGCCGTCATGTTTTACAAAATGTTCTGTCATTTTAGCAGGCAATTCAAACCTAGAACTTCAAAGACCGTTACAAAATAAAGCCTTGAAAATTTAAGAGCTGTTGAATTATAAGTTAACTGTCTGCATGTCCAATTTCTAAAACTAGAGAGTACTCTGTCCTCTTGGGATTCAAAATATAGGGAAAACCGGTGTATACGAGAAATGTAGAAGCGATATCACGTCAGAAATAACAATGAAAAGGACGTCTGATTGATTAAAATTCAATGGCTTTAACCCATATTTGACAATGGAATCTTCCACCTTGTAAGCTTGGAATGATCCATTTCCAATTATAGGGGTATCAGGTTTGTTTCTTTTTGTGGCACATTTTACAAAAATGTATGTTCTTTAAACAGTGCAGACCCAGATCAGACGCCGCATTCTGGTGTCTGATCTGCGTCTGCACTGTTTGCAAAGGTCCTAGAAAAGGGCCGCTAGGCATATATGGGTTAATCCATTAAACTACAGTAAAGAGGGGAGTCTCAAGTTAGTTTTTTTTTTTTTTTTACATCGACAAATTAATGGAAGGAAGTGTTGCGTATGTCGTAGGTATTTCAAAGATGACATCATATGATTTGACGTTACAATAATGTTGACATAGTAACAAACCAATGAATGAATGAATGAATGAATGAATATAACAATGGTCTTACATAGTAGTTTAAAGCAGGCAGTGGCAGTGAATCACAAATCATTTTTCACTGAATCAAAGTCAAAGTTCAGAGAAACCTGCAGTGTAAGTAAAGGTCAAATATGATTCTACAATAATTGTATTTAAATGGTCACATGAAGAGATGCGAGCAGAGAGATACGAGTATTTAAGGTATACTGACCCTATAATCAAGGTTCACTGAACCATGAAATGTAGGTCAACGTTTGTGATGCCATGAGGTGAATCTGCAACACCGAGGTCATTGTATGTCTGGCCCCGTCTGGCCCTGGAAAACTAATCTAGGCACATAAACGGAATCCATTTCTAAATTCAGTGCGCTGTGAAATACGGTCCAAGCCAGTCAGCTACTACTGCATTTATAAGGAGCCTTCCTGAGACATGAACTCAATAGAAAGATCGACACCCAACCGTCGGAAATGGACAATCAAACGGACGGACGGACGGACGAAAATACTGTACGCCTCACGACAATGTCATCGGATCAACTGTCGTTCATTGGTGTGTGAAGACAGTTAAATCGGCAGTTTTACGGTCGAATATACACTATCCTCAACACCTTCAGCTGTGGAAATGATCGAATCAGGAAGGCACATTACGAAAACACGCATATACAAATACATTGTAGCCTTTATCGCCCCAAAAAAATGAAAATTTTAAGATGAAAAAAAATATATTTTTCTTATTTCTGCTCAAAATATAGATTGTGGGTACTCGTTAGAACCGCCTCATCGAGGCGGTTCTAACGAGTGCCCAGAATCTATATTTGGTTCTAACGAGTACCCACAATCTATATTTTAGAGCAGAAATAAGAAAAAATAAGGTTTACCCCTGTAAACCCCAGTTTTACTTTATAAAAATGGGTTCAAGGGGGTCAAAATTACATAGGCGTGTTTACGTGATGATTCCTATCTTTAATGGTCTGAGGGAAGAAGGAATCTATAAATTTCAGTTCTTGCGGTAGGGGTCTGAAACGCCATTGAATGGTGGTTTCTACAGCGCCTAGCTGGGTAACAAGGTCATCAAAAAAGCAAAGAATATCGTTTGTCCCGCAGGACAATCGTACTCACTTGTGGTGAGCAAAAAAGAGATTTATGACCTCGGTCCCAGTTATCTTGGTGTTAACGACGTAGAACGTGAATTCCATTAGGAAAACATATCCTTAAGAAATAATGGAGTCCAACATGGTGTCAGAAAATGATAGATATTAGGTAGAAAAATATAATATCTTTATTATTTCTGCTTTCAACATAGATTGATGGTGCTCGTTAGAACCGCCTCAATGAGGCGGTTCTAACGAGTACCCATAATCTATGTTTTTGAGCGAAAATGAGGCATATAATGCATACCCCCGAAAACCCCACTTTTATCTATATAACGTGGGGTTTATGGGGTCTTCGTTTCACCGACGTAGAACGTGAAGCCCTTAAAGTGATTTCTGAGAAGGCAGAACGCAAACTTTGTTGACCAACAACTATCCAGGTAAACTCTGTGCATACAACTACAAATGTTTAAATCTAAACATAAATAAATAAATAAATAAACCCAATTTATATAGAGAAAACAGGGGTTTACGCGGTTTACATAAGCTTTTTAACTCGCCAGAGCCGAAGGCTCCGGCGGATCTGATAGTATAGGTAGTGCTCCGTCGTCGGTCGTCGTCGTCTGTATCTGTGGCTATTCAACATTTTCAACGACATCTTCTCTGAAACTACAAGGCCAATTGAAACCAAATTACATGTGGAGCCTCTGTGGGAAGGGTAACGATAGTTTGTTCGTAAGGACTGGGTCACATGACCAATATGGCCGTTATGACCATATATGGTAAAACCGTTAAAATCTTCTCAAGAACCAAACGGTCGATGACCTTGAAACTTGGTATGCAGCATTGGGGACTCGGGTCCTACCAAGTTTATTCAAATGATGGCCTTTGGTTAACCTTGACCTGTCTTATGTCAAGGTCAAATTTGGTCGCTTAGACATTTGTCTGGAAAAACGGCAAAAAAATGGATTTTTCTGATTGCAGGGGAGCCTGTGTCATCAGAAATGATATTTGCAATCAGCTGAATGGAACATTATCAATTCCAAAGGTCAAGGTCATTTACTGATCTTTGTCCTGGAATGCTCAGATTCAGTGTTTTTATCTATTTCTCCCACTAAACGGGTGCATTGATTGAAACTAAATTACATGTGTAGGATTGCGCGTTTGACTGGTGATCAGGAGGACGTGGGTTCGATACCTGCCGGGGTCGGCAACATTCTTTCGTGGAGATGGATCTTGAAATCTTTTCTACGGTCATTCTCTCTCTTCCGCTGATTCAAGAAGGACAGTTGTCAGTTTCTGGCGAAAGAATGTGCACTATACTGGTTAACCGCTTACGTATAAGCATGCCAAGGAAAAGTGTGGATAGGTAAACTGACCGGCTCAAAAATGACATAAAATAGTGTTGACTGGGCAGTTAAACTCCAATACAAACATACAAAACATGTGTCAGAGGAATGGAATTTTGTTCGTAAGGCCAACATGGCCACCATGCTCAAATATGGTAAATCTCTATAAAAATATTCTTCTCAGGAACCAAACTGCCAATTACCTTTGAAAATTCGATATGTAGAAGCAGGTACTCGAGCCCTACCAAATTTGTTCAAATGATGACCTCTGGTTGACCTTGTGCTGAATGGAGCTGAATGGAAGTTAATCAATTTCAAAAGTTAAGGTCATTACTGACCTAGATATTGGATTGCTCAGATTCAGTATTTTTTATCCTCTCCACTTAAATTGCTGGGTTGATTGAAACCAAATTACATATGGAGCATCCATGGGAAGGGGGAACGAAAGTTTGTTCGTAAGGACTGGGTCACACGACCAATACGGCAACCATGTCCATGTATGAAAACAAAAAAACATTTAACAAAATCTCCTCCGGAATCCAATAGAATTAGTATATAGCATTAGGGACTTGGGTCCTATCAAGTTTGTTCAAATGATGACCTTTGATTGACCTTGACCTGTTTTACATCAAAGTCAAATTTGGTCACTTAGACATTTGTATGGGAAACAAGATGTGTTTGTGAAACACGAATATGTCCCCGGGCATGGTCATTTTTTATTCAAAGTTGCTCACAGTTCAAGATTTTTGTTTGTGTGGGAAGCTCTTGACACAAGAAACTTACATGCCAAATATGAAAGCTCTGTCTTAAACGGTTCAAAAGTTATGAACAATAATATTTTTTCTGTAATGTAGGTCACAGGTCAAAAAAAATTGCATGAATGTAAAGCTCTTGTCACAAGGAACCTACATACCAAATACTAAGGCTCTATCTTAAACGGTTCAAAAGTTATGAACAATTTTATTTTTTCTTTTAAGTAGGTCAAAGGTCAAGGTAATGGTCCATACATTTTGCGTGAATGAAAAGCTCTAATCACAGGGAACCTACATGCCAAATATGAAAGCTCTATCCCAAACGGTTAGAAAGTTATGACCAAAAATGTTTATTTTTTTAAGTAGGTCAAAGGTCAAGGTCACAGATCAAAATTTTGCATGAATGTAAAGCGTTTGTAACAAGGAACCTGCATGCTAAATATGAAGGCTGTATCTCAAGTGGTTCCAAAGTTATGACCAATGCTATTTTTTTCTTTTAAGTAGGTCAAAGAACAAGGTCACAGGTCAAATTTTTTGGCATGAATGTAAAGCTTTTGTCACAAGAAACATACATGCAAAATATGAAGGCTCTATCTCAAACCGTTCAAAAGTTATGACCAAAATGTTATTTTTTATTTTAAGTAGGTCAAAGGTCAAGGTCAAGGTCACAGGTCAAAATTTTTTGCATGAATTTAAAGCTTTTGTCACAAGGAACATACATGCTAAATATGAAGGCTGTATCTCAAGTGGTTCAAAAGTTATGACCAATGTTATTTTTTCTTTTAAGTAGGTCAAAGGTCAAGGTCAAGGTCACAGGTCAAATTTTTTTGCATGAATGTAAAGGTCTTGTCACAAGGAACCTTCCGGCCAAATATGAAAGCTCTATCTCAAACGGTTCTAAAGTTATGGCCAACGTTAAAGTTGTCCACGTACAAACCAACAAACCAACAAACCTACAAACCAACAAACAGACAGGGCAAAAACAATATGTCCCCGCTATCGCTACCGGGGACATAAAAAGGCAAAACAGCTGATTTTTCTGATTCTATTGTAGTCTGTGGCATCAGAATTTGTACCTGCAATCATCTGAATGGACTTTTATCAGTTCCAAAGGTCAAGTCATTTACTGACCTTTGTCCTGGATAACTGATATTAAGTAATTGTATCTTCTTCTCGACAGAAACTGCTGTGCTAATTGAAACCATATTATATGAAGAGCCTCTATGAAATGAGTCAATCACAAGTTATTTGTGGGATTATAGTCACATGCCCAAGATGGGCGCCATGCCTGTTTATGGTATAAACCACATGACCTCCGGTGAGCGTAGTGGCCCATGGGTTTCTTGTTTTATTCTTGCTAAAAACACAGACTGTGGGTACTCCTTGAGGCGATTCTAATAAACACCCACAGTCTACTTTTGAAGTAGAAATAAGAAAAATTCGGACAATTTTTCGCAAGAAAAATGTCATTTTACAATTACCAAAGAAAGAATCGGGTGTGTTGTCCCAGTGGTTAACTTATTTGTACCGGAAACCCCAAAAACGGCTAATTGGCAAACAGTGCAGGCCCAGATCAGACACCCCTAAATTTTGAAATGGACTCCTGCTATATATTAGGAGGAAGATTCCATTTGGTAGAAACAGGGTTAACCGCATCTCACAGTACAATATTCTGATGAGTATCTCTGTCGAGGTCTGATAAATTACTGACATTCTCATTTCCTAATGGTCTTTAAGTGTTACTTTAGAAACGGTCAATAAAGAAAACCAATACAATACTGGCACAAAGCAGAGCAATGCTGTCTTTTAATATTTTTTTTTTAATTTGGATTATACGGCCTTTTCAGAAATGTTCTGTAAAAATGTAATTCCTTGGAAGACAGACCTACAACACAGAACTGAAAACCATTACGCAAGCACGCCTAAACAAATACATTGCCACATTTATCGCCGAAAAAATGAAAATTTTATGATGAAAAATTGTGATATTTTTCTTATTTCTGCTCAAAATATAGATTGTGGGCACTCGTTTGAACCGCCTTATCGAGGCGGTTCTTACGAGTACCCACAATCTATTTTTTAGAGCAGAAATAAGAAAAATAAGGTATACCCCCGTAAACCCCAGTTTTACTATATAAAAGTGGGGTTCAAGGGGATCAGAATTATATAGGCGTGTTTTCGTGATGCCCTAGAGTGTACAAGTTTCATCTGGGCCAGACAAGCTAGATTTCGGCCATGTAGACCTCATCAGTGATCCTCAAATACTTTCAACATTTTGCGGTGGAATCAATGATACCATTGAAAGGACTAGAAAATATGACCCACACTATATTGAAGGGCAGGGAGACGTTTTACGGCTGCCACAAATCCCCTTAACACCAGCTGTGGTTTTGTAAAAAGGAAACACCCACATGACCTTCCGTTGCAGAAACTGGCGTCTTACATGCAACCCGAGCGAGGCTTGACCCCAGTGCGGGAATATATCTTAATATTTATAAGACAGCGCTTTAAACCACTTTTAAACACTCTGCGCTGGAAAATCTGTGAGATTTTTTTATTATTATTTATGCTGCAAATATGGATTGCGCATGCTCTCCATCGAAGCGGTTCTAATGAGTACCAGCAATCTCTCATTGCACGACCCGCAGAAAAAGCGGCCGACTGAAGTCGGTTGATTTCTAAGAGTGCCCTAAAATCACCGTGTCATTCGGTCATTCTGTCAGTCTGTCAGTCTGTCCGTCCGTAACCCGTTTGTGAAAATTGGTGATAGTGAGTTAACCGCTTGGAATATTTAAACATTTTTTGGCATACTGATAGATATCAATGAGATCTAACCAATGAACTTGAGAAATATTACATTCCATTTAGTATAGCCTCGCCGAGGCGAAAAATGTGAACATTTTCGAACTGCTTCTCCTCGGAAACCGTTGGGCCGATTGAAGTCAAATTTCATATGGAGCCTCTATGGGATGGGGGAAACCAAAATTTGCTCATGGGGTCCAGGTCACATGACCAAAATTGCCGCAAAACCATATATGGTAAAAACCCTTCAAAAATAGTCTTCTCCAGAAACACTGGGCAGATTTCCACGAAACTTGATAAATAGCATCTGGGACGTAGGCGCGTCATAAATTGCTAAAATGGTGACCCTGGGTTGACCTTGACCTTCTTTGTGCCTAGGTCAAACTTTGACAAATATGCTTTTGTTGGAATATTTAAACAATTTTGGCATACTGATAGATATCAATGAGATCTAACCAATGAACTTGCGAAATATAACATTACATTTAGTATAGCCTCGCCGAGGAGAAAAATGTGAAAATTTTCGAACCGTTTCTCCTCGGAAACCGTTGGGCCGATTGAAGTCAAATTTCATATGGAGCCTCTATGGGATGGGGGAAACCAAAATTTGCTCATGGGGTCCATGTCACATGACCAAAATTGCCGCCAAGCCATATATGGTAAAAACCCTTCAAAAATAGTCTTGCCCAGAACCACTAGGCAGATTTCCACGAAACTTGATAAATAGCATCTGGGACGTAGGCCCATCATAAATTGCTAAAATGGTGACCCTGGGTTGACCTTGACCTTCTTTGTGCCTAGGTCAAACTTTGACACATATGCTTTTGTATTGGAAAAGTGAGAATGCATTTTATCCTGCAAACGATTCAGAATACAGTACTAAAGTATAAGATATATTTTTGCTCCTTACGATAAGGCGCATTTATTGGGGAACCGTTTTAGGTCCAGGTCACATGACCAAAATGACCGCCATACCCATATATGGTAACACTCATAAAGCTAAAAGCATCCGGCGGGTCGTGCACTTCAGCTGAAGCACTGGTTTTGAGTAATAACGAAAACTATATAAATAACCCCCATATAAATAAATATATACTGCAGAATGGATACTCTAGCAGAAATTCAACGTTGAATCAACATCAAAACAACGTTGAAGGTTGATTCAGCGTGGTGTCAACATGGTGTGCCTGTATGTGTAAAAATACCTTTATTTTATGCAATTGTAAGCGTAAACAGCTATCCGTCTCATTTTTAGCTCACCTGGGCCGAAGGCTCCAGGGGAGCTTATAGTATAGTGGGTTGTCCGTCGTCCGTCGTCCGTCCACACTTTTGAGCAGCTATATCTCTGTATCCTGCAGGCTGATCTCAATCATTTCTCATCGTTAGCATGCCTCTGGTGGGGCATTGATGACATAAACTTTTTTCCGAAATCGCTCTAAAACTTTGGTTCCTATGGTAACCACAAGGTCCCATAGACTTACTATGGGAAAATGCTTGTCATCACCGTAGCGCCTTCAGTTTTGATCGGATCTTTCTGAAACTTATATGTAAGGTGACTGGGGATAAAAACTCGGATGAGTTCGAAAACCGGCCAAGTCGGCCCAATTATCATAGAGTTACGTCCCTTTGATTGCTGAAAATACCAATTTTCGACCTTGTCATCACCGTAGCCCCTTCAGTTTTGATCGGATCTTTTTGAAACTTATATGTAATGTGGCTGGGGATAAAACCTCGGATGAGTTCGAAAACCGGCCAAGTCCGCCGATTTATCATAGAGTTACGTCCCTTTGATTGCTGAAAATGCCGATTTTCGACCTTGTCATCACCGTAGCCCCTTCAGTTTTGATCGGATCTTTCTGAAACTTATATGTAAGGTGGCTGGGGATAAAATCTCGGATGAGTTCGAAAACTGACCAAGTCGGCCCATTTATCGTAACAGGGGTAACGTCCCTTTGATTGCTGATTTTTTACCTTGTCATCACTGTAGCCCTTTCAGTTTTGATCGAATCTTTCTGAAACTTATATGTAAAGTGGCTGAGGATAAAATCTCGGATGAGTTCGAAAATCAGCAAAGTTGGTCCATTTATCACAGAGTAACGTCCCTTTGATTGCTGAAAATGCCGATTTTTGACCTTGTCATCGCCGTAGCCCTTTCAGTTTTGATCGGATCTTTCTGAAACTTATATGCAAGGTGGCTGGGGATAAAACCTCGGATGAGTTCGCATACCAGCAAAGGTGGCCTATTTATCATAGAGTAAGGTCCCTTTGATTGTTGAAAATGTTGATTTTTGACCTTGTCATCACTGTAGCCCCTTCAGTTTTGATCGGATCTTTCTGAAACTTATATGTAAGGTGGCTGGGGATAAAACCTCGGATGAGTTCGAAAACCGGCTAAGTTGCCCAATTTACTATATAGTTATGTCCCTTTGATGGCTGAAAATGTCGATTTTTTACCTTGTCATCACCGTAGCCTCTGCAGTTTTGATCTAATCTTTCTGAAACCTATATGTAAAGTGAATGGAGATAAAACCTAGGATGAGTTGGAATACCGGCCAAGTTGGCCCATTTATCATAGCGTTACGTCCCTTTGATTGCTGAAAATGCCGATTTTTTACCTTGTCATCACGGTAGCCCCTTCAGTTTTGATCGGATCTTTCTGAAACTTATATGTAAGGTGGCTGGTGATAAAACCTTGGATGAGTTCGAAAACAGGCCAAGTCAACCCATTTTTCGTAGAGTTATGTCCCTTTGATGGCTGAAAATGTTGATTTTTGACCTTGTCATTACCGTAGCCCCTTCAGTTTTGATCAGATTTTTCTGAAACTTATATGTAAGGTGGCTGGGGATGAAACCTCGGATGAGTTCGAAAACTGGCCAGGTCGGCTCATTTATTTTAGAGTAACATCCCTTTGATTGCTAAAAATGCCAAATTTTGACCTTGTCATCACCGTAGCCCCTTCAGTTTTGATTGGATTTTTCTGAAACTTATATGTGAGGTGGCTGGGAATAAAATCTTGGATGAGTTTGAATACTGGCCAAGTCTGATCGGATCTTTCTGAAACTTACATGTAAGGTGGCTGGGAATAAAACCTCAGGTGAGTTCGAATACCGGCCAAGTCGGCACATTTATCATAGAGTGACGTGCCTTTGATTGCTGAAAATGCCTATTTTCGACATTGTCATCACTGCTGCCCCTTTAGTTTTGAACGGATCTTGATGAAACTTACAAACAAGGAAGTCAGGCAGAAAGCTTGGAGGAGTTTGAAAACTTGTTTTTGAACTTGTCATCACCATAGCCACTTCAGTTTAGATCGGATCTTCTTAGCAAGTCAGGAATAAAAGCTTGAAAGAGTTTGAAAACCGGTGAGGTCAGCCTGTTTATCATAGAGTTACATTCTACTTGATTTTCAGAAAATGCTTACCCTGTCATCACCATGTCCTCCTATAAAGCCTTCAGTAAAGGTTGGCACTTCCTTAAACGTTGAATCTGTTTGCTCAGGTGAGCGATACAGGACCAAGCTAGCTTGGTCCTCTTGTTTAAATAATTATATTTCACTATATATGTTATGAAAAACATTCCATCTCACTATGTACATATGATTCTACCTCACTCAGGAACAGACTGAATAATAAGTATAGCCAACTGTATATACAGAGGATCCACGTTATAACGACATAATTCGTTCCCTATTATTGTGCCGTTATAATGAATTTGCCGTTATAAAGAATCCCAGTTATGAGTATGATAGGTTATAAAAGGTCTTTTCCACATCATTACTCCAAGAAACAAATGTTATAGACATTTGTTAGAATCGCCTCGGTGAGGCGATTCTAACAAATATCTATAACATTTGTTTCTTGGAGTGTTAAATTACAAGAATCTTCATCGATTTGTGCATATCCTAGAAGCCTCCGTGGTGCAGTGGTTACGCTACTCGCCTTGTAAACCAGGGGTCGCAGGATCGATCCCGGGCTTCTCCAGACTTTCGGATGAGTCTTTAAACCGAGGTTCCGTCTCCGTATGACCTTAGCTGTTGGTGAGACGTAAAACCTAAACACTCACTCACATTTACTCACTTGTGCATATCCAACCCGAGGGAAGCCCACGTCGCTCGGAATCGAGGCTAAGCCTTGAGCTAAGAATTCATTCAATTGAAATTGTCGTTATAACATGTTTTGCCGTTATAGCGAGTGTCGGTATAAAGGGGGTTGACTGTATAATCGAACCGTATTTAGCCTCACTATGTACTTTGTCACTCAGTGTGTTAAGGAAAAGTATTCAACAGCCATATGTAAATAATTCTATCTCACTTAATGTCATTCCGTCTCACCATGTACATATTACTTCTATATATCGCTTCGACATGTCGTGGCTCAAAGATAGAAGAGTCAACGTTTAGCCATCATCCGTCCAAGGCCGGTGGCTTTCTCCGGGTACTCCGGTTTTCTCCGCCACGCAAGACCACATTACGCAAACATCCGCACATTTGAGGCCACATTAATAAGATCGCGGTGTAATCGATGAAAAAAAGTATACTTTTTTGGTTAATACAAGAGTACAAGAGACGAAATATTTTCCAGACTCCACCCCCCCCCCCCCCCCCCCCCCCACACACACACACACTCCTACTCCCCTGATAGTGGATCCAATTTTAAACACTTGCCATGCACATTTCACAATTTTCAACATTGCTTCCAATGGATAGCACAGATTCCGCGTTCGTAAAATGTTTTCCCGCCCATCAACTTACTGTAGGTTACAGTTTCTAGTACTTTGAGATCATTGCTGGTTTTAGCTCTTTTGTTTAGCAGTGAAATTGCTGATTCTGTTTAGTGAAAGCTAAAGGGAAAAAAAGTGTCCAGCGATCCAAGTAAAGGAAACACGAAAACCTACAGCAAAAACCAGACATCTATGTGCGAGGGTTCTTTACTGAGTGAAACGAAGACTAAAAATTCATTATATAAATGTATTTAATTCATGAAGTTATGAACAGTTATGATTAAAAAGATAGTAATCGTACACGTAACCTAGGAAAGTCTGAATGCCGTAATATGGGACATATGCGTGATAATAGTGATGTAAGTAAAAATAACAAAGGCTGATGCAACTGTTAAATTCATTTACTCTATGTCACCACATGGAACTCATTTAACAAAACTTTGGCTAAAGTGTGTTCAGTAAAATGATTTTGTTGTCACAGACTATATTGCATAAATTCTGCAAATCGTTACTATTTAAGTCATTCACTGGTGTCAAGGGAGTGTGTGGTGGCCGTGAAAGTCTCCCTGTCCTTCATCATAGCGTGGTTTTGTTTTCTAGTTTTTAGAGATCGTTGATGTCGCTGCTGAATTAAGGAAATATATTATGAGGGTCACTGATGAGGCCTACTTGGCCAAAACTAGCTAGTCTGGCCCGGAAAAATCTTGTACATTCCATAGTTTTCAGTCATTGCTCCAAAAGGAATACCTCTTTTTCAGACAATTATGGCTTTGCTGAGGAAATAGATAACGTGTCCAAAATACATAGCACGTCTCATCAACTTTATGTGTGTGTATGTATCGCCGCTTCATAGATGTTTGACCTTTCATAATTTGCCATAGGATGACAGTGTTAACCTTGGCATGGTCTCGGTCCGCTCAGCAGGATCATCCCTCGGGTTGGAAACGCCCATTTACAACTGAACCCCATTCCTATCAAGGTCGCTGTCTTGTGGCAAACACACCGATTATTCGGCTCATACGAAATCCGATCAGTGTCTGTACTGTAGGACATGCGGTATACATTCATAATTTAATGACTGATTTGATACAGCAACGAACGACGAACAATCTCATTTAGCATATGGATTTATGAACCTGGCACCACTCGCCGGAAACCAATAAGATGTAAGTGAAAGACAATATTACCTTTGAGAGTCCATGGGAGACGAATGTGTTATAATCTCATTCAGTATGAATCAAGCAGGCACCTTATACAAAAAGCTAATAATTAGTACACACAAAACAACATTCCCTTAGAGGAGTAGGGTATAGTTGCAACCTCCATATGGGGAACCTCCACCACAGGAGCATCTCTCCACCGTGGGAACACAACGCAACTACAACTGCAAGTTTAAATGATGAGAAGAATAACTCTCACCTGCCCGTCTGTCCGTTCGATCGTGTTTCAGTCTGTCTATAATAGAGTGTTATACGGACCTCCGTGACTTAGTGGGTGAGAGCGATGACTCTTAGCCATTAGGTCTCTAACCATTGTGGTTCGAGCATGGCTCGGGTCACATGTGAGACGCCGAGTTCTGCAACTGAAGGTGTGGTGGTTTTTCTCCGGACACTCCGGTTTTCGTCAACTACTGATTAACGATGGGCTCGATATGAGTAAAATAATCTTGAAATTTTTGTAAAACCCAAACCAAACCAATAGAGTTAGGTGTACTGCAGGCACACACGCGGCTGACTGACATATGGTACTCTGAATTTTGCCTGCTCCATAGGCTGGGACTTTTTTTTTATTGAGTGTGTGTGTGTGGGGGGGGGGGGGGGGGGGGGGGGGTCAACCTTTAGTATTTCGGGTGTAGGCTAGGGGTTAACAAAAATGGTCTTTTTATGGGTACACGCCATTTAGCAGATATTTTGAAGATGTCGACTCTAAAACATACCATTTGGGGGGTGAGAGCCAAAAAGTCATTGGTAATTTTATTCCTTCGCTTTTAAAAAAACCGCCTCCGTCGGTCTCTCCGTCCGTTTGTCCGCCTGTCTGACCATTTGATTTTGGCACCGCCCCTCCCAGGTGAGGGGTCCAACGGTCAAATATCAATTACATTTAATAACAAAGTCAGTTTTATAGCTTTTGATATCAAACTTTGCAGAATTAATGATTGATAGAATATGTAAAATACTTTGAACGGAATTTTGGTTGCGACCACTGGATAATGCCTAAGGGGTCGGATTTGGAGGTCGGATCAAAGTTTTAATAAGGGAGTGGGGAGCGGCGATTAAACTGCTTCTGAATATTGTTGGCACAGCATTCCCCTCATACCAGGAGCTATTTGAATGTTGTTGTTTTTTTTTCTCTTGCTGCACAACAGCTCAGTGGATTTAAAGAATTGCTGTTAGGAAATTGGGACGTTAACTGAAACATCCCTTGTGCAGGCTGAATAACCGTACGGTATAGACATGATTACTGTGTAGGCTTTCATCCTGTAAAGCTGGAGTGTAAATAATATATACCGCCTGTGTCCCCTCCTGGAGTTAAGGCGAAATCTGAAGAAAGAAAAAATATTAAAAACATTTTTCGTGCCAAATGCAATAAAGAAATAAGTAAAGACACATTATAATTATGCAAAGCAAGCTAGCTAATTGTACAGTATTGTTTTAAGTAAGCTACATTTTGAAAATATTTTAGAGGGTCCGATTATATTATGGATATTTTTGGATTACGCTGTAAAGCTTTTTATTTGTTAGGGTAAAACACTTAATGCTGCACCCCCACCCTATATAGCATACAAAAGCCAAAGTATCCCCTGCACTTAACGTGAAGCAACTGCAAGACTATTCCCATCATTGCACCACGCAGGACACATTTCCAAATCTACCGGAGCGGATGCTTGCTCTGCGATAAACTCGAAGTAACTACATGACCTGTCCATTCCATTGTTCTACCGCCCGGCACGTTACCAATTCTACATGAGTGGTGGCTTGCACTGTGGTGGCCTTGCTGGCTCTGTGCTAGTACTGTGAACAAGTAAAAGACATTCCCAGTACTTCCAGAGGTGCATTCAACAAAACGGGCTCCCGCCGAGTGCTCGTCTGTTCGTAGACTGGTTCCCTCTCCCTATAGCTCAATAGCTTTCGCATAAAGGGATCGGTAATATGCGAAAGCTATTGCGCCATAGGGTGAAGGAACCTGTCTACGAAACAGGCGAGCGCTCGGCGGGCGCCCGCGTTGAACGCACCTCTGATAAGTGGCTTCCGCTCTGCATGAAACGCAGTAAGTACAGGCTACCTCCACGCTGGGCACATTCTCAGTACTACAGGAGCGGTGGTCTCCTCTGTGCATGAAACACAGTAAGTATAGGCTACCTCTTTGCTTGGCACATTCTCAGTACTACTTGAGCGGGGCCTCCTCTGTGATGGAAACAGAGCAAGTATAGACTACCTCCACTATGGGCACATTCCCAGTATTACCCTAGCAGTGGCTTCATCTGTGCTGGAAACACAGCAGATATAGGCTATCACCACGCTGGGTACATTCGTTGTATTGTCCGAGAAGTCACGCACCTTATGTTGGAACCACAGGCTACCTCTTATTCACGCTGGGAACATTCCCAGTATTACACGACCAATATAAACCACTGTGCTGGAAAAGTATAGGCTACCTCCATGGTGGGCACGTTAACAGTACTATCCTTTCAGTTGCTTCCTCGAGCTGGAAACACTTGAAATATAGGCTTCAAATAAATATCACGGTTGGCAACTTTGCTTCCCTCTTTGTGATTGCACACCGGTGGGTCGGGCCTAAGAATATATGACGGTTCCAGCGTAAAAACATAGATGGAATATCAATTTTAGTTGTTATTCTTTATGTTGGTTGCCGCCTGATGCTCCGTCTTTGGTCGGGCCCCTCGGGGTCTAACTGTTGGTTTTCTTTTGCTCCAGTTTTTCTGTTGTTGTATGCTGTAGAGTCCTCAACCTTGTTTCATCTCTGTAGTTTGTTTTATTTGTATGTTAGGATATGCTACACTGTTGAGTTAGGAAGCCTTCATGCGGTCTAAATAAAATTTATGTCTGTACCGCGACAGAAGTAAGGGCAAGGATTGTGGCCACGTAATATCGATTTAACCCCCCCCCCCCCCCCCACCCACCCAGTGGAATTTTTCTACTGACCGTTCAAAGGCGGTTCTTCTGTGGCTGTCGATTTATGTTTTTTGTTTGTTACTTAGTGTGTGTATCACTTGTGTATTTTTATTTTGGATGGCCTATAGGTCATTTTGTGGGAAAGTACCTGTCCTTTTGGCCTTCCTCTGTTTGGGTTCCCATTATGATCTGGTAAGTTCGTGTTTGTGTTTCTTTCCCTTTGGTGTCTTTTGTGGGTGGAGTAAGTTAATTGTATCGATTCCTGATCTTTGTTTTACTTTTACTTTTCACCCAGTTTCAAGTTTCATGTTTATTCAGAAACACCAGGCCAATCGGCCCATCTGTTTTACAACATATATAATACATACAGTAGATGTGACAAAAGCGGACTGATGTTAATTAGAAAAACACATAACAAAGTACAATAATGGTGTACATCCGATTGATATGTAAACTATTTTTTTTTTCAAACATGAATCTCCATCAAGAAAACAGGCCTATATAATTTCGACCCGTTTGAACCCCACCTTTACACAGTAAAACTGGGATCAACAGGGGTATATATAATTCTCCTAATGCCCACCCATAGACATGCGTCGTGGGCACCCATCAGAACCGCCTCAGTGCGGCGGCTCTAATGAGTGCCCACAAACCATGTTCAAAACATAAGCAAGAAAATTAGCACAATTCTTTATCAGACAATTTTCATTATTTTGGAGGTAAAATTAAATATAGATAGTCCTGTTTTTGTAATATGGTATTTGCCTTGGAGAAGGTACATCCTTAAGGATGAAGGATCATGTAAAGAAGTATTGTTCCGTAGTTTTAAAGGCCTTAAAACATAAAGCGATTTTTTATTAACTGTTTAGACTATGAAGTAAACATTTCAATTAATATATGTTTATTGGGTCTTGTTCTGAAATATTTAGGTCAAAGCGAGCTTCTTAAGTCAGTATATCTAGTGTATTCGAGTGTAAAATGAAACTCGTCTTCAAGCATTCCACAAGTTGAACAAAGCCAATTTTCAAACAGAATAGAATTCGGTTTGGCCCACCTTCCAACTTCAGACTCTAGTCTGTTCGAAGAAAGCACAGCAAGTATAGGCTACCTTCATGATGGACACAATTCCCAGTTATAACCGAGCACTAGCTTCCTTTGCTGGAAACACAGCAGGTATAGGCTACCTCCCATCCACCCTTGGCTCATTCCGAGTATTACAATAGCAGTGTATTCAACGTGCTTGAAACCGATCACGTACATGTATAGGCTACCTCACCAGTGGACAGGTTACCAGTACTATCCCAGCAGTCGCTTTCTTTGAGTTTGAACCACTTCAAGAATAGGCTACACTAACGCTGGACACATTACCAGAACTATCTGTGCTGTGGCTTGCACCGTGCAGGAAACACATCAAGTAAAGGCTACCTACACGCTGTGTACATTCACAGTACTACCTGAGGCTTAGCTTCCTCTGTGCTGGAAACACAGCACTATAAGGCTACCTCCATTCTGGGAACATTCCCAGTACTACCTGAGCACTAGCTTCCTCTATGCTGGAAACATAGCACTATAAGGCTACCTCCACGCTGGGAACATTCCCAGTACTATCTGAGCACTAGCTTCCCCTGTGCTAGAAACACAGCACTATATGGTTACCTCCACGCAGGGCACATTCCCTGTACTACCTGAACGCTAGCGCTTCCTCTGTGCTTGAAACACAGTACTATAACACTACATCCGCGCTGGGAACACTCCCAATACTACCTGAGGACTAGCTTCCTCTGTGCTGGAAACACAGCACTATAAGGCTACATCCACGCTGGGAACATTCCCAGTACTACCTGAGTACTAGGTCCCTCTGTGCTAGAAACACAGCACTATAAGGCTACCTCCACGCTGGGCACATTCACAGTTCTACCTGAGCACTAGCGCTTCCTCTGTGCAGGAAACACAGCACTATAAGGCTACCTCCACGCTTAGAACATTCCCAATACTACCAAAGAACTAGCTTCCTCTCAGTTAGAAACAAAGCACAATAAGGCTACCTCCACACTGGGAACATTCCCAGTACTACCTGAGTACTAGGTCCCTCTGTGCTAGAAACACAGCACTATAAGGCTACCTCCACGCTGGGCACATTCACAGTTCTACCTGAGCTCTAGCGCTTCCTCTGTGCAGGAAACACAGCACTATAAGGCTACCTCCACGCTTAGAACATTCCCAATACTACCAAAGAACTAGCTTCCTCTCAGCTAGAAACAAAGCACAATAAGGCTACCTCCACACTGCGAACATTCCCAGTACTACCTAAGAACTAGCTTCCCCTCTGCTGGAAACACAAGCACTATAGAGCTACCTCCACGCTGGGAACATTCCTAGTACTACATGAACACTAGCTTCCTCTGTGCTGGAAACACAGCTCTATAAGGCTACCTCCACACTGGGAACATTTCCATTTCCCTGAGCACTAGGTTCTTCTGTGCTGGAAACATAGCAGTATAAGACTACCTCCACGCTGGGAACATTCCTAGTACTACCTGAACACTATTTTCCTCTGTGCTGGAAACACAGCTCTATAAGGCTACCTCCACACTGGGAACATTCCCAGTACTACCTAAGAACTAGCTTCCTCTCTGCTGGAAACACAGCACTATAGAGCAACCTCCACGCTGGGAACATTCCCAGTACTTCATGAGCACTAGCGCTTCCTCTGTGCTGGAAACATAGCCCTATAGGGCTACCTCCACCATGGGAACATTCCCATTTATAACCGAGCACTAGCTTCCTCTGTGCTGGAAAAACAGCACTATAAGGCTACCTCCACGCTGGGAAAATTCAGAGTTATACCTTAGCACTAGCTTCCTCTTTGCTGGAAACATAGAACTATAAAGCTACCTAAACACTAGGCTCATTCCCAGTACTACGTGAGGACTAGCTTCTTCTGTGATGGAGACACAGCATTATAAGGCTACCTCCACGCTGGGAACATTCCCAGTACTACCTGAGCACTAGCGCTTCCTATGTGCTAGAAGCACAGCACTGTAGGGCTACATCCACGCTGGGAACATTCCCAGTACTAACTGAGCACTAGCTTCCCCTGTGCTAGAAACACAGCACTATAAGGCTACCTCCACGCTGGGTACATTCCCGGTACTACCTGAGGACTAGCTTCTCCTGTGCTGGATACACAGCACTAAAAGGCTACCTCCACGCACGGCACATTCCCTGTACTATCTGTGCACTAGCGCTTCCTATGTGCTACAAACGAAGCACTATAAGGCTATCTCCATGCTGGGAACATTTCCTGTACTACCTGAGCACTAGCGCTTCCTATGTGCTAGAAACACAGCACTATAAGGCTACATCCACGCTGGACACATTCCCTGTACTACCTGAGCACTAGCGCTTCCTATGTGGTAGAAACACAGCACTGTAAGGCTACCTCCACGCTGGGAACATTCCCAGTACTACCTGAGTACTAGATTCCTCTGTGCTAGAAACACAGCACTATAAGGCTACCTCCACGCTGGGCACATTCACAGAACTACCTGAGCACTAGCGCTTCCTATGTGCTAGAAACACAGCACTGTAAGGCTACCTCCACGCTGGGAACATTCCCAGTACTACATGAACTTCCTATCTGAGGACTAGCTTCTCCTGTGCTGGATAGACAGCACTAAAAGGCTACCTTCACGCACGGCACATTCCCTGTACTATCTGTGCACTAGCGCTTCCTATGTGCTACAAACGCAGCACTATAAGGCTATCTCAACGCTGTGAACATTCCCAGTACTACCTGAGTGCTAGATTCCTCTGTGCTAGAAACACAGCACTATAAGGCTACCTCCACGCTGGGCACATTCACAGTACTACCTGACACTAGCGCTTCCTATGTGCTAGAAACACAGCACTGTAAGGCTACCTCCACGCTGGGAACATTCCCAGTACTACCTGAACTTCCTATCTGAGGACAAGCTTCTCCTGTGCTGGATACACATCACTATAAGGCTACCTCCACTCTTGGCACATTCCCTGTACTACCTGAGCACTAGCGCTTCCTCTGTGCTGGAAACACAGCACTATAAGGCTACATCCACGCTGTGAACATTCCCAAGCTTCTCCTGTGCTGGATACACATCACTATAAGGCTACCTCCACTCTTGGCACATTCCCTGTACTACCTGAGCACTAGCGCTTCCTCTGTGCTGGAAACACAGCACTATAAGGCTACATCCACGCTGTGAACATTCCCAATACTACCTGAGGACTAGCTTCCTCTGTGCTGGAAACACAGCACTATAAGGCTACATCCACGCTGGGGACATTCCCAGTATTACCTGAGCACAAGATTCCTCTGTGCTAGAAACACAGCACTATAAGGCCACCTCCACGCAGGGCACATTCTAGCGCTTCCTCTGTGCTGGAAACACAACACTATATGGCTACCTCCACGCTGGGAACATTCCCCATACTACCTGAGGACTAGCTTCCTCTGTGCTGGATACACAGCACTAAAAGTCTATCTCCACGCTGGGAACATTCCCAGGAATACCTTGAGCACTAGCTTCTTCTGTGCTGGAAACATAGCATTATAAGACTACATCCCGCTAGGAACATTCCTAGTACTACATGAACACTAGCTTCCTTTGTGCTGGAAACACAGCCATATAAGGCTACCTCCACGCTGGGAACATTCCCAGTACTACCTAAGAACTAGCTTCCTCTCTGCTGGAAACACAGCACAATAGATCTACCTCCACGCTGGGAACATTCCGAGTACTTCCTCTGTGCTGGAAACATAGCCCTATAGGGTATCTCCACGCTGGGAACATTCCCAGTTATAACCGAGCACTAGCTTCCTCTGTGCTGGAAACACAGCACTATAAGACTACCTCCACGCTGGGAACATTGAGACTTATACCTTAGCACTAGCTTCCTCTGTGCTGGAAACATAGAACTATAAGGCTACATAAACACTGGACACATTCCAAGTACTACCTGAGGATTAGCTTCCTCTGTGCTGGAAACACAGCACTATAAGGCTACCTCCACGCTGGGAACATACCCAGTACAACCTGAGCACTAGCGCTTCATATGTGCTAGAAACACAGCACATTAAGGCTACCTCCACGCTGGGCACATTTCCTGTACTACCTGACCACAGCGCTTCCTCTGTGCTGGAAACACAGCACAATAAGGCTACCTCCACGCTGGGAACATTCCCAATACTGCCTGAGGACTAGCTTCCTCTTTGCTGGAAACACAGCACTATAAGGCTATCTCCATGTTGGGAACATTTCCTGTACTACCTGAGCACTAGCGCTTCCTATGTGCTAGAAACACAGCACTATAAGGCTACATCCTCGATGGACACATTCCCTGTACTACCTGAGCACTAGCGCTTCATATGTGCTAGAAACACAGCACATTAAGAATACCTCCACGCTGGGCACATTCCCTGTACTACCTGACCACAGCGCTTCCTCTGTGCTGGAAACACAGCACTATAAGGCTACCTCCACGCTGGGAACATTCCCAATACTGCCTGAGGACTAGCTTCCTCTTTGCTGGAAACACAGCACTATAAGGCTATCTCCATGTTGGGAACATTTCCTGTACTACCTGAGCACTAGCGCTTCCTATGTGCTAGAAACACAGCACTGTAAGGCTACCTCCACGCTGGGAACATTCCCAGTACTACCTGAGTACTAGATTCCTCTGTGCTAGAAACACAGCACTATAAGGCTACCTCCACGCTGGGCACATTCACAGTACTACCTGAGCACTAGCGCTTCGTATGTGCTAGAAACACAGCACTGTAAGGCTACCTCCACGCCAGGAACATTCCCAGTACTACCTGAGGACTAGCTTCCTATCTGAGGACTAGCTTCTCCTGTGCTGGATACACAGCACTAAAAGGCTACCTTCACGCACGGCACATTCCCTGTACTATCTGTGCACTAGCGCTTCCTGTGTGCTACAAACACAGCACTATAAGGCTATCTCCACGCTGGGAACATTCCCAGTACTACCTGAGTGCTAGATTCCTCTGTGCTAGAAACACAGCACTATAAGGCTACCTCCACGCTGGGCACATTCACAGTACTACCTGAGCACTAGCGCTTTCTATGTGCTAGAAACACAGCACTGTAAGGCTACCTCCACGCTGGGAACATTCCCAGTACTATCTGGGCACTAGCTTCCCCTGTGCTAGAAACACATCACTATAAGGCTACCTCCACTCTTGGCACATTCCCTGTACTACCTGAGCACTAGCGTTTCCTTTGTGCTGGAAACACAGCACTTTAAGGCTACATCCACGCTGTGAACATTCCCAATACTACCTGAGGACTAGCTTCCTCTGTGCTGGAAACACAGCACTATAAGGCTACATCCACGCTGGGGACATTCCCAGTATTACCTGAGCACAAGATTCCTCTGTGCTAGAAACACAGCACTATAAGGCCACCTCCACGCTGGGCATATTCTAGCGCTGCCTCTGTGCTGGAAACACAACACTATATGGCTACCTCCACGCTGGGAACATTCCCCATACTACCTGAGGACTAGCTTCCTCTGTGCTGGATACACAGCACTAAAAGTCTATCTCCACGCTGGGAACATTCCCAGTAATACCTTGAGCACTAGCTTCTTCTGTGCTGGAAACACAGCCATATAAGGCTACCTCCACGCTAGGAACATTCCTAGTACTACATGAACACTAGCTTCCTTTGTGCTGGAAACACAGCCATATAAGGCTACCTCCACGCTGGGAACATTCCCAGTACTACCTAAGAACTAGCTTCCTCTCTGCTGGAAACACAGCACAATAGATCTACCTCCACGCTGGGAACATTCCGAGTACTTCTTCTGTGCTGGAAACATAGCGCTATAGGGTATCTCCACGCTGGGAACATTCCCAGTTATAACCGAGCACTAGCTTCCTCTGTGCTGGAAACACAGCACTATAAGACTACCTCCACGCTGAGAACATTGAGACTTATACCTTAGCACTAGCTTCATCTGTGCTGGAAACATAGAATTATAAGGCTACATAAACACTGGACACATTCCAAGTACTACCTGAGGATTAGCTTACTCTGTGCTGGAAACACAGCACTATAAGGCTACCTCCACGCTGGGAACATTCCCAGTACTACCTGAGCACTAGCGCTTCATATGTGCTAGAAACACAGCACATTAAGGCTACCTCCACGCTGGGCACATTCCCTGTACTACCTGACCACTAACGCTTCCTCTGTGCTGGAAACACAGCACTATAAGGCTACCTCCACGCTGGGAACATTCCCAATACTGCCTGAGGATTAGCTTCCTCTTTGCTGGAAACACAGCACTATAAGGCTACCTCCACACTGGGAACACTCATTACTACCTGAGCACTAAATTCCTCTGTGCTAGAAACACAGCACTATGAGACTACCTCCGTGCTGGGCACATTCACAGTACTACCTGAGCACTAGCGCTTCCTCTGTGCTGGAAGAACAGGACTATAAGGCTACCTCCACGCTGGGAACATTCTCAATTCTACCTGAGGACTAGCTTCCCCTGTGCTGGAAACACAGCAATATAAGGCTACCTCCACGCTGGGAACATTCCCAATACTACCTAAGGACTAGCGTCCTTTGTGCTGGAAACACAGCACTATAAGGCTACCTCCACGCTGGGAACATTCCCAATACTACCTGAGGACTAGCTTCCTCTGTGCTGGAAACGCAGCACTATAAGGCTATCTCCACGCTGGGAACAACACCAGTACTACCTGAGCACTAGGTTCCTATCTGAGGACTAGCTTCTCCTGTGCTGGATACACAGCACTAAAAGGCTACCTTCACGCACGGCACATTCCCTGTACTATCTGTGCACTAGCGCTTCCTATGTGCTACAAACACAGCACTATAAGGCTATCTCCACGCTGGGAACATTCCCAGTACTACCTGAGTGCTAGATTCCTCTGGGCTAGAAACACAGCACTATAAGGCTACCTCCACGCTGGGCACATTCACAGTACTACCTGAGCACTAGCGCTTTCTATGTGCTAGAAACACAGCACTGTAAGGCTACCTCCACGCTGGGAACATTCCCAGTACTATCTGAGCACTAGCTTCCCCTGTGCTAGAAACACATCACTATAAGGCTACCTCCACTCTTGACACATTCCCTGTACTACCTGAGCACTAGCGCTTCCTCTGTGCTGGAAACACAGCACTATAAGGCTACATCCACGCTGTGAACATTCCCAATACTACCTGAGGACTAGCTTCCTCTGTGCTGGAAACACAGCACTATAAGGCTACATCCACGCTGGGGACATTCCCAGTATTACCTGAGCTCAAGATTCCTCTGTGCTAGAAACACAGCACTATAAGGCCACCTCCACGCTGGGCATATTCTAGCGCTGCCTCTGTGCTGGAAACACAACACTATATGGCTACCTCCACGCTGGAAACATTCCCCATACTACCTGAGGACTAGCTTCCTCTGTGCTGGATACACAGCACTAAAAGTCTGTCTCCACGCTGGGAACATTCCCAGTAATACCTTGAGCACTAGCTTCTTCTGTGCTGGAAACATAGCATTATAAGACTACCTCCACGCTGGGAACATTCAGAGTTATACCTTAGCACTAGCTTCCTCGGTGCTGGAAACATAAAACTATAAGGCTACCTAAACACTGGGCACATTCCCAGTACTACCTGAGGACTAGCTTCCTCTCTGCTGGAAACACAGCACAATAGATCTACCTCCACGCTGGGAACATTCCCAGTACTTCCACTGTGCTGGAAACATAGCGCTATAGGGTATCTCCACGCTGGGAACATTCCCAGTTATAACCGAGCACAAGCTTCCTCTGTGCTGGAAACACAGCACTATAAGACTACCTCCACGCTGAGAACATTGAGACTTATACCTTAGCACTAGCTTCCTCTGTGCTGGAAACATAGAAATATAAGGCTACATAAACACTGGACACATTCCAAGTACTACCTGAGGATTAGCTTACTCTGTGCTGGAAACACAGCACTATAAGGCTACCTCCACGCTGGGAACATTCCCAGTACTACCTGAGCAC
This sequence comes from Lucinisca nassula, assembly GCA_963580285.1. NCBI lineage: Eukaryota > Metazoa > Mollusca > Bivalvia > Lucinida > Lucinidae > Lucinisca > Lucinisca nassula. The sequence goes on along the minus strand of CAUZLF010000207.1, from coordinate 171,091 downwards.
TAGCGCTTCATATGTGCTAGAAACACAGCACATTAAGGCTACCTCCACGCTGGGCACATTCCCTGTACTACCTGACCACTAACGCTTCCTCTGTGCTGGAAACACAGCACTATAAGGCTACCTCCACGCTGGGAACATTCCCAATACTGCCTGAGGATTAGCTTCCTCTTTGCTGGAAACACAGCACTATAAGGCTACCTCCACACTGGGAACACTCATTACTACCTGAGCACTAAATTCCTCTGTGCTAGAAACACAGCACTATGAGGCTACCTCCGTGCTGGGCACATTCACAGTACTACCTGAGCACTAGCGCTTCCTCTGTGCTGGAAGAACAGGACTATAAGGCTAACTCCATGCTGGGAACATTCCCAAAACTACCTGAGGACTAGCTTCCTCTGTGCTTGATACACAGCACTAAAAGGCCACCTCCACGCTGGGAACATTCACAGTACTACCTGAGCACTAGCTTCCTCTGCGCTGGAAACATAGCACTATAAGACTACCTTCACGCTGGGAACATTCCTAGTTCTACCTGAACTGGAAACTAAGCACTATAAGGCTACCTCCACGCTGAGAATATTCCCAATACTCCCTATGGACTAGCTTCCTCTGTGCTAGAAACACAACACTATAAGGCTACCTCCACACTGGGAACACTCCCAGTACTACCTGAGCACTAGGTTCTTCTGTGCTGGAAACACAGCACTATAAGGCTACCTCCATGCTGGGAACATTCCCAATACTACCTGAGGACTAGCTTCCTCTGTGCTTGATACACAGCACTGAAAGGCTACAACCACGCTGGGAACATTCCAAGTACTACCTGAGCACTAGCTTCCTCTGTGCTGGAAACATAGCACTATAGAGCTACCTCCACGCTGGGAACATTCCTAGTTCTACCTGAAAACTAGCTTCCTCTGTGCTGGAAACACAGCCCTGTCAGGCTACCTCCACGCTGGGAACATTCCCAGTACTACCTAAGTACACGCATCCTCTCTGCTGGAAATACAGCGCTATAGAGCCACCTCCACGCTGGGAACATTCCCAGTAGTTCCTGAGCACTAGCTGGACACATAGCACTATTAGGCTACCTCCTAAATGGGAACATTCCCAGTTATAACAGAGCACTAGCTTACTCTGTGCTGGAAACACAGCACTTTAAGGCTACTTCCACGATGGGAACAGCCAGAGTTTAACCTTAGCACTAGCTTCCTCTGTGCTGGAAACAGAACTATAAGGCTACCTCCACACTGGGAACATTCCCAGTACTACCTGAGGACTAGCTTCCTCTATGCTGGAAACATAGCACCATAAGGCTACCTCCACGCTGGGAACATTCCCATTACTACCTGAGCACTAGCTAGCTTCCTCTGTGCTAGTAACACAGCACTTAAGGCTACCTCAACACTGGGCACATTCCCTGTACTATCTGAGCACTAGCGTTTCCTCTGTGCTGGAAACACAGCACTATGAGGCTACCTCCACGCTGGAAACATTCCTAGTACTACATGAACACTAGCTTCCTCTGTGCTGGAAACACAGCCCTGTAAGGCTACCTCCACGCTTGGAACATTCCAAGTACTACCTAAGAAATAGCTTCTTCTGAGCTGGAAACACAGCACTATAGAGCTACCTTCACGCTGGGAACATTCCCAGTACTTCATGAGCACTAGCGCTTCCTCTATGCTGGAAACACAACACTATAAGGCTACCTCCACACTGGGAACATTCCCAGTACTACCTGAGCACTAGATTCCTCTGTGCTAGAAACACAGCACTATAAGGCTACCTCCACACTGGGCACATTCACAGTACTACCTGAGCACTAGCGCTTCCTCTGTGCTGGAAACACAGCACTATAAGGCTACCTCCACGCTTTGAACATTCACAATACTACCTGAGGACTAGCTTCCTCTGTGCTGGAAACACAGCACTAAAAGGCTATCTCCACGCTTGGAACATTCCCAGTACTACCTGAGCACTAGGTTCCTCTGTGCAAGAAACAGAGCACTATAAGGCTAACTCCACGCTGGGAACATTCACAGTACTACCTGAGCTCTAGCGCTTCCTCTGTGCTGGAAACACAGCACTATAAGGCTACCTCCATGCTGGGAACATTCCCAATACTACCTGAGGACTAGCTTCCTCTGTGCCTGATACACAGCACTAAAAGGCTACATTCACGCTGGGAACATTCCAAGTACTACCTGAGCACTAGCTTCCTCTGTGCTGGAAACATAGCACTATAGAGCTAACTCCACACTGGGAACATTCCTAGTTCTACCTGAAAACAAGCTTCCACTGTGCTGGAAACACAGCCCTGTAAGACTACCTCTACGCTGGGGACATTCCCAGTACTACCTAAGTACACGCTTCCTCTCTGCTGGAAATACAGCGCTATAGAGCTACCTCCACGCTGGGAACATTCCCAGTAGTTCCTGAACACTAGCGCTTACTCTGTGCTGGAAACACAGCACTATAAGGCTACCTCCGAACTGGGAACATTCAGAGTTTTACCTTAGCACTAGCTTCCTCTGTGCTGGAAACAGAACTACAGTCAAACTTCGATGGCTCGAACCCCTTTGGGACCATGAAAACTTGTTCGAGACAGCGGTAGTTCGAGCCAAGGAGGGTTATTGTTAGTGCCATTGAAGGAGGTATAATGGAGATTAGAGCCATCTACTCAGTTTTCTTTATGATAAATGTATGTTGTATGTACTCATTAGAATCGCCTCATCGAGGCGATTCCAATGCATACATACAGCATACATTAGCAAGATAATACAGAAAACAATCCTTAAAATTCCCTCACTAGTTCATATGTAAAGGAATTCTCTAGGGACTCAAGAAAGTGTTCGACCTAGCCATGGTATTCGAGCTATCGGTGTTCGAGCCATCGAAGTTCTACTGCATAAGGCTACCTCCACACTGGGAACATTCCCAGTACTACCTGAGGACTAGCTTCCTCTGTGCTGGAAACATTGCACTATAAGGCTACATCCACGCTGGGAACATTCCCATTATTACCTGAGCACTTGCTAGCTTCATCTGTGCTAGAAACACAGAACGATAAGGCTACCTCAACACTGGGCACATACCCTGTACTACCTGAGCACTAGCGTTTCCTCTGTGCTGGAAACACAGCACTATGAGGCTACCTCCACGCTGGGAACATTCCTAGAACTAAATGAACACTAGCTTCCTCTGAGCTGGAAACACAGCCATATAAGGCTATCTCCACGCTGGGAACATTCCCAGTACTACCTAAGAAATAGCTTCCTCTCTGCTGGAAGCATAGCACTATAGAGCTACCTCCACGCTGGGAACATTCCCAGTACTTCCTGAGCACTAGCGCTTCGTCTGTGCTGGAAACACAACACTATAAGGCTACCTCCACATTGGGAACATTTTTTTGTAAAACATGAGCACTAGATTCCTCTGTGCTAGAAACACAGCACTATAAGGCTTCCTCCACGCTGGGCACATTCACAGTAATATCTGAGCACTAGCGCTTCCTCTGTGCTGGAAACACAGCACTATAAGGCTTACTCCACGCTGGTAACATTCCCAATACTACCTGAGGACTAGCTTCCCCAGTGCTGTAAACACAGCAAATTAAGGCTACCTCCTCGCTGGGAACATTCACAATAATACCTGAGGACTACGTCCTCTGTGTTGGAAACACAGCACTATAAGGCTACCTCCACGCTGGGATCATTCACAGTACTACCTGAGCTCTAGCGCTTCCTCTGTGCTGGAAACAAAGCACTATAAGGCTACCTCCATGCTGGGAACATTCCCAAAACTACCTGAGGACTAGCTTCCTCTGTGCTTGATACGCAGCACTAAAAGGCTATCTCCACGCTGGGAACATTCCAAGTAATACCTGAGCACTAGCTTCCTTTGTGCTGGAAACATAGCACTATAGAGCTACCTCTACGCTGGGATTATTCCTAGTTCTACTTGAAAACTAGCTTCCACTGTGCTGGAAACACAGCCCTGTAAGGCTAACTCCATGCTGGGAACATTACCAGTACTACCTAAGTACACGCTTCCTCTCTGCTGGAAAAACAGCGCTATAGAGCTACCTCCAAGCTTGGAACATACTCAGTACTTCCTGAGCACTAGCGCTTCCTCTGTGCTGGAAACATAGCACTATAAGGCTACATCAACGAAGGGAACATACCCAGTTATAACCGAGCACTACCTTCCTCTGTGCTGGAAACGAAGCACTATAAGGCTACCTCCACGCTGGGAACATTCAGACTTTTACCGTAGCACCAGTTTCCTCTGTGATGGAAACAGAACTATATGGCTACCTCCACATTGAGCACACCCCAGTACTACCTGAGGACTAGAGCTTCCTCTGTGCTGGAAACACAGCACTATAAGGCTACCTCCACGCTGGGAACATTCAGAGTTATACCCTAGCACTAGCTAGCTTCCTCTGCGCTAGAAACGGAACACTATAAGGTTACCTCCATGCTGGGCACATTCCCTGTACTACCTGAGCACTAGCATTTCCTCTGTGCTGGAAACACAGCACTATAAGGGTACCTCCACGCTGGGGACATTCCTAGTACTACATGAACACTAGCTTCCTCTGTGCTGGAAACACAGCCCTATAAGGCTACCTCCACGCTGGGAACATTCCCAGTGCTACCTAAGAACTTCCTCTCTGCTGGAAACGCAGCACTATAGAGCTACCTCCACGCTGGGAACATTCCCAGTACTTCCTGAGCACTTGCGCTTCCTCTGTGCTGGAAACACATCCCTACCTCCACCATGCGAACATTCCAAGTTATAACAGAGCACTAGCTTCCTCTGTGCTGGAAACACAGCACTGTAAGACTACTTCCACGCTGGGAACATTCAGAGTTATACCTTAGCACTAGCTTCCTCTGTGATTGAAACATAGAACTATAAGACTACCTAAAAACTGGGCACATTCCCAGTACTACCTGAGGACTAGCTTCCTCTATGCTGAAAACACAGCACTATAAGGCTACCTCCACACTGAGAACATTCCCAATACTACCTGAGGACTAGCTTCCCCTGTGCTGTAAACACAGTAATATAAGGCTACCTCCACGCTGGGAACATTCACAATACTATCTGAGGACTAGCTTCCTCTGTGCTGGAAACTCAGCACTATAAGGTTAGCTCCACGTTGGGAACATTCCCAATACTACCGGAGGACTAGCTTCCTCTGTTTTGGAAACACAGCACTATAAGACTACCTCCACGCTGGGAACATTCATAGTACAACCTGAAAACTAGCTTCCTCTTTGCTGGAAACACAACCCTATAAGGCTACCTTCACCCTGGGAACATTCCAAGTACTACATAAGAACTACCTTCCTCTCTGCTGGAAACAAAGCACTGTACAGTTACCTCCACGCAGGGAACATTCCCAATACTTCCTGAGCACTAGCACTTCCTCTGTGCTGGAAATATAGCACTATATGGCTACCTCTACGCTGGGAACATTCCCAGTTATAAACTAGCACTAGCTTCCTCTGTGCTGGAAACACAGCACTATAAGGCTACCTCCACGCTGGGAACATTCAGAGTTATACCTTAGCACTAGCTTCCTCTGTGCTGGAAACATAGTTCTATAAGGCTACCTAAACACTGGGCACACTCCCAGTACTACCTGAGGACAAGCTGAGCACAACACAGCACTATATGGCTACCTCCACGCTGGGCACATTCCCAGTACTACCTGAGCACTATCTTCCTCTGTGCTGGAAACATAGCACTATAAGACTACCTCCACGCTGGGAACATTCCTAGTACTACCTGAACACTAGCTTCCTCTGTGCTGGAAATACAGAACTATAGAGCTACCTCCACGCTGGAAACATTCCCAGTACTTCCTGAGCACTAGCGCTTCCTCTGTGCTGGAAACATAGCACTATCAGGCTACCTCCACGATGGGAACATTCCCAGTTATAACCAAGCACTAGCTTCCTCTGTGCTGGAAACACAGCACTATAAGTCTACCTCCACGCTGGGAACATTCCCAGTACTATCTGAGCACTAGCCTCATATGTGCTGGAAACACAGCACTATAAGTCTACCTCCACGCTGGGAACATTCCCAGTACTACCTGAGCACTAGCTTCCTCTGTGCTGGAAACACAACACTATAAGGCTACCTCCACACTGGGAACATTTCTAGTACTACCTGAGGACTAGCTTCCTCTGTGCTGGAAACGCAGAACTATAAGGCTGCATCCACGCTGGGAACATTTCTAGTACTACCTGAGCACTAGCTTCCTCTGTGCTGGAAACGCAGAACTATAAGGAACCTCCACGCTGGGAACATTCCTAGTACTACTTGAGCAGTCGCTTCCTCTGTGCAGTTCTACCTGAGCACTAGATTCCTTTGTGCTAGAAACACAGCACCATAAGGCTACCTCCACGCTGGGAACATTCTCAGTACTACCTGAGCACTAGCGCTTCCTCTGTGCTTGAAACACAGCACTATAACGCTACCTCCACGCTGGGAACATTCCCAATACTACCTGAGGACTAGCTTCCTATGTGCTGGATACAGAGCACTTAAAGGCTACCTCCACGCTGGGAACATTCCCAGTACTACCTGAGCACTAGCTTCCTCTGTGCTGGAAACATAGCACTATAAAACTACCTCTACGCTGGAACATTCCTAGTACTACCTAAGAACTAGCTTCCTCTGTGCTGGAAACACAGCACTATAGAGCTACCACCGCGCTGGGAACATTCCCAGTACTTCCTGAGCACTAGTGCTTCCTCTGTGCCTGAAATATAGCACTATAAGGCTACCTCCACGCTGGGAACATTCCCAGTTATAACCGAACATTCCTAGTACTACCTGAGCATTAGCTTCCTCTGTGCTGGAAAAGCAGAACTATAAGGCTGCATCAACGCTGGGAACATTTCTAGTAGTACCTGAGCATTAGCTTCCTCTGTGCTTGAAACACAACACTACAAGGAACCTCTATGCTGGCAAGATTCCTAGTACTACTTGACAGTCGCTGTCTATGTGCTAGAAACACAGCACTATAAGGCTAAAACCACGCTGATAACATTCACAGTACTACCTGAGCACTAGCTTCCTTTATGCTAGAAACACAGCACTATAAGGCTACCTCCACGCCGGGCACATTCCCAGTTCTACCTGAGCACTAGTGCTTCCTCTGTGCTGGAAACACAGCACTATAAGGCTGCCTCCACGCTGGGAACATTCCCAGTACTACCTGAACACTAGCTTCCTCTGTGCTGGAAACACAGCCCTATAAGGCTACCTTCACGCTGGGAACATTCCCAGTACTACCTAAGAACTAGCTTCCTCTCTGCTGGAAACACAGCACTATAGAGCTACCTCCACGCTGGGAACATTCCCAATACTTCATGAGCACTAGCGCTTCCTCTGTGCTGGAAATATAGCACTATAAGGCTACCTCCACGATGGGAATATTCCCAGTTATAACCGAGCACTATCTTCTTCTGTGCTGGAAACACAGCACTATATGGATACCTCCACGCTGGGAACATTCAGAGTTATACCTTAGCACAAGCTTCCTCTGTGCTGGAAACATAGTACTATAAGGCTACCTAAACACTGGGCACACTTTTAGTGGGATTCAAAGCTTTAGTATTTCGGGGGTTGGGGTAGGGGCTAGGGGTTCGTCCGTTCTTCAGTTACGCTATTTTCTCTTAAACCACTGGTCGGAATGCAACCAAATTAGGTACATGGCTTCCGTACATGATCAAGGTCGTCATCGGCAAGGTGAGGGGTCCACACGAAGGTCCAATATCAATAAAACTCAATTACAAAGTCAGTTTGATAGATTTTGATATCAAACTTTGCAGAAGTAATTATTGATTAAATGTGTACATGTAAAATACCTTGAACGGAAATTTGTATGCGACCACTGGGCCATGCACACGGGGTCGGACTTGGGGGTGGGGTCAAAGTTTAGTTAGGGGGGGACGGGGCTTTAACTGCTTAATGAGTATTGTTGACACAAAATATCTCTCATATCAGAAGCTGCTTGAATGTGTGTGTTTTCTTTCTCTCTTGCTGCACAAAAGCTCAATGGATTTAAAGAATTGCTGTAAGAAAATTGGGACGTTAACTGGAGCCCCATAGGCAGGGAGAACATCCCCTATGCCCCACCGCGGAGAAGCTTAAAATTTGCAGTTACAGTTATACCAGACTAATGACTATTGTAGCAAACACGCCTTTAATATTTTGACCCACTTAACCCCTACTTCCCTACTTTTATATAAGTAAAACGGTTTGCAGGGGTATACAATATTTTACTTATTCCTGCTCTAAGTTGTGGATACTCGCCAGTACCACCTCGCTGAAGCGATTCTGATGTGTGCCTACAATCTATGTTTAGAGCAGAAAGAAGAAAATATATCACAGTGTTTCATCTTACAATCTTCGTTTTTTTCTGTTTTTTGTTCTTTGACATTGACATTGTATATGGGCGTGTTTCATAATGGGAGTGAATAAATCAAGGTACTGACAACACCCATGCGGATTGTGCCTGAGTACAGGCTTATCAAGATGGGGGACTGTTTCGCTCTAACATAAATGTTACATACTTATCCAAACAGTGTAGAGCAAGATTATCAACGTGATATGCGGCGTGTGATCTGAGTCTTCATTGTTTGCCAGATCAAACATTTGATTCAAGTGAAGGTTTTGCAAATAACAATTACATGTACCCAACACTAACCTCAAAGTGTACAATTGATGCGGCTATGTTTGGATTCGACCCGAAATTACTAATAAGAATCAAAGTACTGAAAGTGCTGAGAAAGTTGATTAACGAGGTATATTCACCATGATAAAAAATGGCAGTGGTAGATCAAAACGGTCTCTAAATATCTTATTGACAAGGCCCTAAAGGCGAAAAATAGAGAAAGAAAGAAACACGTGTCTGTTTTTTTTTGTTTTTTTTTTTGTTGAAAAAATAATCAAAATTAGCTCGGTACATTCTGTGCTTTCCCCATCATGTAAAAATCTTACAGACACGTTTCCAAGAGGCAACATGACGTCTATGATGTTGCTTTTACGTTACATGGCCGCTTGGAGCTATATTTGCTTTGCATCGGGGCTATAAAAAGGAGAATAACTTGAAGAACAAATGTCACTTTTATACGGAATTAAAACCCTGATCACGCGTCACATTTAGAAGAACTTCAACATACTATTTCGTCTTATCTTCCAGCCAGTACGGTGCCGAAATATACATTTTCCATAAATGCCAAGTATTCCAATCGTGTGGCATTTGGAAACAGTTAAGGCTCAAATAAGAGGCTACAGAATGTAATGTCTGCCATTGTCTCTACTATTTTCTTAACGCACAGAACTTACTTTAAAGAGTACATGTGACTGATTCATGTCTAAGGGTTAAATGGAATTAAATGTATACTAATGTGACAGACTTGAATCATACATGATCCCCAATATTGATAATAGCACTTGATTCTTTCTTTGTGACTTTGTTTCTGTTATTGGTCTGAAAATTTGCCTTTGCTCAACTTAGTCAAAGCGCGACTTCCAGTGAACTATCCTATCTGGTGACAGGTCTTATATAAAATAACCTTGTGAACACTTTAGAGACCACGGTTTTGGTCCAATCATCATCAGACTTGCTCAGAATAATTGTCATGACAATATCTTGATCAAGTTCGAAAATGGGACCTGTCCAGTCAAAGTGTAGGTCAGTAGGTCAAATCATAGAAAAACCTTGTGAACACTCTTGTTTGGTATGGCTTTCAGGGTGTTGGTATCAAGGTTAAGGTTCTTGTTGCTATCTTTAGAAAAAAAAAAACTTCTTAACACCAGCTCCAACATTTATTGATGGATTTTAATAGAATTACCTAAACAGAACTGCCTCAATAAATTTGGAGTTTATTGTCAGAACTGGTGTTTAGATATAAATTTTGATAAATCCAAGATCTTAGTATTTAATCGTACTGGCAGACTTAATAAATACGATTTTTCCATATTAGACGTAAAACTAGAAGTTGTGAGAGAATACAAGTATCTTGGGGTTATGTTCACAATATCAGGCAAGTTTTCTGTAGCTATCGCGGATCTGTATTCTAGAGGCCAAAACGCTTATTTTAAGCTCATTAATATTTTTAAGCATGCCTCGCCCAAAACCTCGACCGTTATACATACATTCGATCATACTGTTAAACCCATATTATTATATGCTAGTGAAGTATGGGGTGTGTTTGACCAAAATAAGTTTGCTCGTGCTCCAGAAAGTCCTTTTGAAAAAGTTTTTAAAGACCTACAAATAGAAAAACTTAACATACAGTTTTGTAAATTTATATTGGGTGTGAATAAGAAAACCTCTAACCAAGCAGTCAGGGGTGAACTAGGTAGATATCCGTTTTATATTGATGTCATTATTACAATGCTTAAATATTGGTTACATCAACATACAATTGATTCCTGTCAGGATAGACTCCTTAGTCAAGCATTGAATGAAAATTACTTAATGTTTCATAACAACCAGAGTTGTTGGCTACAATGTATTTATTTAATTCTAAAAGAGCTTAATTTGCTTAGCATTTTCCACAATCCTTTTTCTATGACTAATAAAGCCTTACGTGATATTAAACTAAAACTAAAGCATAAGTTTGAAAGACAATGGTTGGCTGATATTAACGATAACAAAAGCAAATCTTCAGACATTAATGGTGGAAACAAATTGCGTACATATGCTTCTTTTAAAAGCCAGTTTTCTTGTGAATCCTACATTGATGTTCTTAAATTTAGAGAAAGACAAGCATTGTCGAAGTTTCGAACCAGTGCTCATAAACTAGAAATTGAAAGAGGCCGGTATTCAGTTCCCAAAACCCCTGTGTGCGACCGCAAATGTAAGCAATGTTGTAAAGGGTTAGTTGAAGATGAACTGCATTTCTTGTTAGTATGCCCAAAGTACAGTTTAGAAAGAAACGCACTTTTTCACCAAATTCAAAATAAAAATTTTATGTTACTGTCCATGCATCAGAAATTTATTTGGCTTATGAGTAATGAGGAGACTAGAATTTGTAAAGCTATTTCAAATTTTATTTTACAAAGTCTTGATAAGCGTGATAATTAATGATCTTAGACTTATAACAGTCACCTTGGCGCAATGAGTCAACAACTCTTGTAAACTATAAATTGGAGTTGTTGGCTTTTTGCGCTGGGCGACGACTGTTACAGTGCCTTTAGTCAATCACACTTATAACTATATAGCATTCTTATCTTTATATATGTTGGCTACTGGACCCAGGTGTGCAGAATCTTTGCGTGAGCTTAATTACTATATCTTGCACTCTTATTACATTAACAAATGGTAGTGCTATTTTATAAAACTTAATGTTTAAGGCTCTTAATTAAAACATAGCTGTACTTTTGGATCCAGTTGACAACAAGCAAAGACCGATGTTCCTAAATATATGATATTTTAAGATGTCTCCCTCTGGTAGCTATAGTATAGGTTTAGGCTAGAAGTTATATTTCATTACTTTTTTTTTCTTTGTTTTTTAATATTCTCTTTTCCTTTGTAGTTATATGTTTCATTTGTGAAACTTTCTGTTCTGATGAATAAACTTGTAAACTTATAACCTACTTAATCTTGCAGTTTGGATCAGGTGAGCGATCTAGGGCCATCATGGCCCTCTTGTTTATTGTTTATTTTAGTTGCCTTTTTCCGTCCAAGTTCTGTTTGTCTTGTTGGTGATTCTGATTCTTTCTCCACCATTATGTTTGCTATTCATTTTTGTTTACGTTTGGGTATTGTGAGTCACCACCTATTTGGGAAAGAGCTGCTGACTGTTTGGCGGTGGTCCGTTTTATTCATTGTTGTCAATCAGTGTTTCGACTTCTTTCCCTAGTGGTGTTGTGGGGAGGATTTGGGATTTTATTGTATCAGTTCCTGATCATTACCATTTTCAATTTCCTTAATCTTTGCTCTGTACAATGTCAATAATAATTGAAATGCCAAAGCCATCCTCTCCACGATGGGAACATTTATCTTCTACGTTCCCGTCAACATTGTAAAGGTCATTTTGGATATGTTGCGTCAAATTTTATGTTGTTGTTTTTTCAAGACATTGAAGTAAAATAGCAACTAAAGCTCCGTCGCCCATTGAAACCAAAAATATTATTTGGCATGGACGCTCCGACTCGCACCGCTTTGGCTTGGCATGTTTATCAGAACCCGAATGTTATGGTGAATTAGTATATAAATGTAGAAAAATATGTTTGCAACGACTTCAGAACCCAATTTTGTAAAATCGCCTTTCGATATAAAAAGATTGGATACAATATAAATGTTATAAATTAGATTGCATGCATCGCAGTTGACTTAATCACGGTTGGAAACTTTACTTCCCTCTTTGAATGAACAACGGTGGGTCGGGCCTCAGATTTTATGACGGTTCTAGCGTAATAAAATGCTTAGTTATTATGGTTGGTGATTGATTTTCCGTCTTTGGTCGGGCCCCTCGGAGTATAACTGTTCATGCTATCGAGTCCTCCTATCCACACTTTGCCTGGGCAAGTTTAACCGAAATCAGTTATCCAGTACAGTGCACATTCTTTCACCAAAAACTGACAACTGCCCTTGTTGAATCGGAGAAAAGGTGAGAATGACCGTAGAAAAAAAATCCTTGATCAATCTCCACGAACTAACGCTGCCGAGTCTAACCCACGTCCTCCTGATCAATAGTCAGACGAGCATCCGACAGAGCAACCGAGGCCGGCGGTTTATTTGTGCAATTTATTGTTACTAATTGTATGTATCGCTTGTATATTTTTATTCTGGATAGCCAGTTAGTCATTTTTGGGGAAAATAACTGCCATTCTTGTTTTCCCTGTTATTGTTTCCATAAATGTCTAGTCACTCAATGTATGTTTCTTTCCCTTTGGTGTCTGTGGCGGGAGGTGTAAGTTAATTGTTTCGATTCCTGATCGTTGCTTTACTTCTACTTTACTTAGATCCTATAAGATGATTTCTTCACGCGAGTTATAAGCGCTGTTTGTCATAGCCACCATGGCACCAAGTGCGAACATTGTGGCCAACAAAAAATCTATTTATGGCCCAGTAAAATGAATTTTACTAAAATGAATTTTACTGATACCTCTCAGGCGTCTCTTAATGTTTTTATTGTTTAAAGTTGTCTTTCTATGCATGTAATGCTAAAACAATTTTCAATTTCTGAAGTCGTTTAGAAAATTGTATGGAAAGTATGTCGTTTTCTTTTTGTTAAAATTATTTTATGTTTGTGCTTTTTCACATTTGTTTTTATTGGTGACCAGTCGTTCAAAGCCTCATTTCCTAACTTTGAAAGTAGGGGGTGGGGGGGGGGGGGGGGTACTTACATTTCAAGCTATAGAATTTCAACGGTCCAATCGTTCTGACTGATTTTTGTTTATCAACTCCCAATTTATTGTTTAAGCATGTAATAAAATAAATTTCTTAAACTTCATTCGATTTCTCAAAATTTTCAAATTTCTTGGATGTAGTTTAGGTTCTATCTAGCAAATGTGAATTATCTTGTCTAAATCATTTGTGGCGTGAGTTGACGAGCAGTGAATTAACACATCCTCAAAGGAACATCGGAGCCATATCCGTTTGTTTTTGTTTTCAATTAAATCAATGTGAATCTAACATCATTTATGTACGAACCTATTCTGTTACCTCTTTCAATTCCAGAAAATAATATAGAGCAACACAATAATGCAAATTTTGAATACTATGACAATGGCTCTGATTATGAAAGGGCAGCCCTGAATTTATCGGTCGTTTTGTGTGTATATTTGTGTGTCTGGTGGAAATCTATCTATCTGTTAGTTTGAAAATTAGTTTTCGTAATACTGAATTGGATCAAATCAAAATGAAAGGTTCAAGATAAGAAAGACAAAAGAGTTTGCGAGCCACTGCCCGACATAATCAGAGCCGCCAATCGAAGACGTTATTGAAGTAATCGAAATTTGCCTTATTGTGTTATTATTTTCATTCATCTGGAAATGAGAGGGTCGTACATAAATGATGCAAAACATGTCAGTCACAAAAAATCTCTCTTAAGCATAAACAAGCAGACCATAATGCTCTGTATTAGGTTGTTCCCATGTTACAAACCCTATGGCATGGGAGCTTCGACTGACAATTTCATAATTGTAATAATCGCTTACTGTGACCCTATTCCTGAATGAAAAGCCGGCCACGGATAAGGCACTTACGCAATGACATTCTTGATTTCAAGTTGATATATAGGGATTCATAAAAAAGTAAGTAAACAAGTAGTCTAACAATTATTATTCAGTTTCATGCGTGTGTGTGTATCAAAACCAAAGAATAAACAATGTCTGATAGGCTTACAAATCCCTATAAGTACTGTTTAGTACAAAAAAGACAAACTAAGATGAAACTAAATGAAAGTACCATTGTCACCCCATTGACACTTTGTTTTGCTTTTTCAACTGTCACTGGTTCCCTGAATGTCAATAAGCAATTCTAGATCCGTTTAAGTTAACACGTGTAATCAGCATTTCTACTGTAGAGGTTACATTATAACTTAAAGTATATCAAAGAGGTTACAGTGTGTCCTGTTTCGTTCACATGTGTTACTGTCTCTAGTGTTTTCTAAACGGCATTTTCTATATAGGACGGTGTGTGTTTAATATTTCTTAAAATGGTGGTTTTAGAACAAGCTAAAGGTTAAATAACTGTGTTACCAAGAATCGGGAGAAATGTGATGGCGCTTTGCAGATTTGGCGCATTTCAATCCATAAGGATGATATGTATTGCGGTCAGTGTACCTAACTACACTAATTACGGGAAGGCTACACATAAGCGGTTGACAAAGTGCACATACCTTCAACAGTTATTGACAACTGCCCTTTCATCCCCGCCTATCGGGCCTTGGAGGAATAGATCGTGCTGCACGATGCTCCTACTCAGAGCTGATATCGACCGGTCCCCGCCTATCGGGCCTTGGAGGAATAGATCGTGCTGCACGATGCTCCTACTCAGAGCTTATATCGACCGGTCAGCCATTCTGATTTAATTTCAAAATTCAATATTGGACTTACATCTCTTCTGCAACAAGGTCTATCGGAACCCGAATTTTATGGTGACTTAGTATATAAATTCAGAAAAATATATAACCGCAATGACTTCAGCACCCAATTTCGTAAAATCATTCTTCGATATAAAAAGATTGGGTACAACATGGATATTATACGACAGACTGCATGCATGGTAGTTAACCCAATCACGGTTGGCAACTTTGCTTCCCTCTTTAATTGCACGCCGGTGAGTCAGGCCTCAGATTCTATGACGGCTCCAACGTAAAGGCTTATTGAAAATTAGAGAGATAATGTCGGTTGGTGCCTGATGCTCTGTCTCTGGTCGGGCTCATCGGAGTCTAACTGATGGTTTTCTTTTGCTCCAGCATTTCTGTGGTTTCTTGCTGTCGAGTCCTCACCGTTGTCTCACCTCTGTGGTTCTTTGATTTTTGTGTTCACGGAGATGTTGCACTGATGAGTTAGGAGGCCTTCATGCGGACTGAACAAATTATTTGTCTAAATCGCGACGGAAGTGAGGGCGAGGATTGTGGCCACGTAAAATCGATTTAAGCCCCCCAGTGGAAATCTTCCACTGACCGTTCCAAGGCGGCTCTTCTGTGGCGATTTATTTATGTTATTGTTTGTTACTTATTGTGTGTATCACTTGTGTCTTTTGGTTTTGGATGGCCATATGGCCATTTTGTGGGAAAGTAACTGTCCTTATGGCCTTCCTTTGTTTAGGTTTCCATTATGGTCTGGTCGCTTAATGTTTGTATTTCTTTCCCTTTGGTGTCTTTTATGGGTGGAGTAAGTTAATTGTATCAATTCCTGATCTTTGTTTTACTTCTACTTTGGTAATTCGAACAGACGGTCTAACACTGACCAGAAAAAACTGCTGCGAGACGTGTCCATGCTTGTAAACCCTGTTGGTTTCATTGGGCGTCAGGGATTGAAATGTCATTTCATCAACATATCGGGTGAAAGTATCACAAAATTGGAACCAACGCCTCCATAATGACCTAAATTGTGTTTTTTTGTTTGATTTGAGGTTTAAAGTCCCCGTCAACACTATTTAGGTCATTTTGTCCATTTTGGAGACGTTGCTTCCAATTTCGTGGGAGCTTTTACCCGACATTGAGATGAAATGACATCTCAATCCCTGCCGCTCAATAAAACCAATAGGGTTTATATGCATGGACGGGCCGACTCGCAGCAGATTTCCTGGACAAGCTTTGACCTTCCAAGCAGATTACCAGAACTAATGTGCGGTCGGTATCAAAGTAGAAGTGAAACAAAGATCAGGAATTGATACAATTAACTTACTCCACCCATAAAAGACACCAAAGGGAAAGAAATACAAACATTAAGCGACCAGACCATAATGGAAACCTAAACAAAGGAAGGCCATAAGGACAGTTACTTTCCCACAAAATGGCCATATGGCCATCCAAAACCAAAAGACACAAGTGATACACACAGTAAGTAACAAACAACAACATAAATAAATCGCCACAGAAGAGCCGCCTTGGAACGGTCAGTGGAAGATTTCCACTGGGGGGCTTAAATCGATTTTACGTGGCCACAATCCTCGCCCTTACTTCCGTCGCGATTTAGACAAATAATTTGTTCAGTCCGCATGAAGGCCTCCTAACTCATCAGATCAACATCTCCGTGAACACAAAAATCAAAGAACCACAGAGGTGAGACAACGGTGAGGACTCGACAGCAAGAAACCACTGAAATGCTGGAGCAAAAGAAAACCAACAGTTAGACTCCGATGAGCCCGACCAGAGACAGAGCATCAGGCACCAACCGACATTATCTCTCTAATTTTCAATAAGCCTTTACGTTGGAGCCGTCATAGAATCTGAGGCCTGACCCACCGGCGTGCAATTAAAGAGGGAAGCAAAGTTGCCAACCGTGATTGGGTTAACTACCATGCATGCAGTCTGTCGTATAATATCCATGTTGTACCCAATCTTTTTATATCGAAGAATGATTTTACGAAATTGGGTGCTGAAGTCATTGTTGTTATATATTTTTCTGAATTTATATGCTAAGTCACCATAAAATTCGGGTTCCGATAGACCTTGTTGCAGAAGAGATTTAAGTCCAATATTGAATTTTGAAATTAAATCAGAATGGCGCCTATAAAATTTTGAAAAGGCTTTGCGTAGTTTATGGTACCGATAACCCTGATTAAGGAGTTTAGCCGTTAATAATTTATTACGAGTGTTGAAGTCAGTTACATGACTACACACTCTAGCAAATCGAATTAATTGCGAAATATAAACGCCATAGGATGGCGCACGAGGAACATCACCATCCAAAAAAGGAAAATTTACAATCTCAAAATCAAAGTCATCGCGTTTATCATAAATTTTGCACGAAACAAATCCATCTACAATAGACAGATGTAAATCCAAAAACGAGACCTCGGTATCAGAAGAATTTGCTTTATTTAACTGAAGTTCTAGGGGGTAAATCTGACTGATCAAACCATCAAAATAGGTATTATCAATATTTAATAAATCATCTAAATATCTAGAAGTAGAGCTAAACCCTGCGTGGAAGCATCGTGCAACCCATATATTTCTTAAGCCCCTATGGGCGGGGGCGGAAAGGTTTTAAAGAAACCTCGCATTCTGACCTTATTATCGACCTGTCATTACCTTTATTTGAACTAGAAATAAGCATTATTTAGGCCACAGGGGCCAGTTTCAAGTTTTTTTTTAGGAAATATATACTATGCTATAATAATGTACACAAGGGCAGCATCGGCAAAATATGGCAAACCATGAATGAAGTTGTGTATCTATGACAGTTTGTTACAGAACTGTCAGTAGAAGTAAAACAAAGATCAGGAATCGATACCAAAGGGAAAGAGACACAAACATGAATCGACCAGACCGTAATGAAAACCTAAACAGAGGAAGGCCAAAAGGACAGTTACTTTCCCACAAAATGGCCTAATGACCATCCAAAATAAAAAAAGACAAAAGTGACACACACACTAAGAAACAAACAAAAACATAAATCAACCGCTACAGAAAAACCGCCTAGGAACGGTCAGTAGAAAGTATTCCAATGGGGGGGGGGGGGGGCTTAAATCAATTTTACGTGTCAAAACTCTTGCTTAATAATTACACATTACATTCATAGATAAAATAGTACCTGCTGTCTCTAATGTGGTAATCACAGTATCGAGCAACACTAGAAAACACTTTTATGAAATAATAATGGGGTGAGGATCGGCCACTGTGGACCCCACAAGTTGGTGCGACCGATTGTATCTAACTATAAGGAAAAAATTAAGAATATATATGATTGTGTTGTGGAGATCTGAATGGCTTCTATGATATATGGCATTTTATGAAGTGCTGGGGTACATCGGTCCCAGCAAAAAACTGCCCCAGGGCAGGGTTGGTGTGACTAAATGGGTCTTAACATGAACAAGAAAACATACGGTGAAGTGATGGGGATCTAAACCGTTTCTGTGATATACAGCTTTTTTATGAAAAAGAGGGGAGGGGCATGACCCGGGACAAGACCCCAGGCCCCGATATTGGCGTCACTGAATGTTCCTTATCATAAGGAACATAAATATATATAGGATAGGGGTGGGTTTCTGAACAGTTTCTCAGATATTTGGCCTATTGTGAAGTGGAGGGGTGGGGCATGGCCAATATGTTGGCATCATTCAATGTGTCTTATCACAAGGAACAAAAATGGGTTAGAGGCTGGCTTCTGAACGGTTTCTGAGATATTGGGCCATTTTTGAAATGGAGGGGGAGGTTGGTGTCACTGAATGCGTCTTATCACAAAGAACAAGAATATACGTGGTTTATGGATGGGATCTGAATGACTTGTAAGATCTTTGACCTATTCTGAAATGAACGGGTTGGGGCATGGAAACAGCAAACGACAGAAGCCAAAAGGACAGTTATTGTTATTTTCATATAAAATGGCTTATTGGCTATGCAAAAAGATACATGTATAAGCGATACAAGCACTCAAGTACGAGTATCAGCGAAAAACCATGACATAAGAACCGCCTTTGGTTAGTTAGCGAAAACAACTCCACCGGGGGGGGGGGAGGGCTAAATCGGAGCGGGGCGCAATCCTTTCCCCTACTTCTACCACAGTTTAACAACAGGCAACATAAGCGTAGCATCCGTTCGCAACTGTTTGCCTTTAATCAACATCTAATTCCAATATGAATTTGGTTAGAACTATCAGACCTTATAGATTGCCTCTGACTACAAGGAACTGGTGTTTCACTCTTAATGTAGACATTTGAACTGTTGAACTTTGCTTAAGATCAAACGAGAAGTGAACACGTGTAAAAACAATAATGTCAAGTCCATTGTGACCTTGAGCTTTGACATTCAAATCAATAGGATTCTTTGCCACTCTATAGGGTACATTTGTTGAAGGTTATATGGCCCAAAGTTGAAAACCAAGTCTTCTATCCTGTTCCCGCGGTTTTTAAAGTTAGGTCCATTTTGAACTCGAATGAGACTCTTTACCTTGAAAAAACCCATGCAGTGCAATTTCATAGAAGAATTTGTAAGGTTCTCCTTATGTAAGTCTATTTAAAACTTGCGCCCCGGGGCGGGGCCAGTTTTGTTCCAACGGCTATACTTAGTACAATCCTAGTACAAGTCCACTATATGATACTTCATAAGCAATATCAAAGACCTTGGCCTTGTGGTTTCAGAGAAGGCCTCCTTATGTATATTTATGAACAACATGTGGGCCTTGTGACCTGGTCATTTTGGCTCTAGGGTTGTAATATGAACATTCTATAGAGGTCCGCAGCTAGACGAAGCTTAAAACCCAAATATGAAAGACCTGGGTCGTGTGGTTTTGGAAGTGATTTTTAAAGTGTTTGCTCTAATTTGTGTTTACTATGTTACCATGGGACAGAATTCTGATACCAATCTTGAAAAATAGCCATCGGAAGAGATGGCAAATCCCCCGACCAAAAGCCAATATGGCCTTCAGAAGATTGTTCACCAATAGAAAGTGCACCAGAATTAAACCACATATCACAAAAGTATTGCAGTTATGGCCATCGCAAGATTATACTGTCAGGGGAGATAACTAAAAAACCAGGGTACTCAGAAATGTGGTTCTCGCGCATGACATGCCTGCTTAAGCTCATGTATTTCTGCACAAAGTACCATCAATATGTCTCAAAAGGTATTGGAGATATAGTGATCACAAGCTGGTCATACTGTTATATTGGAAGGGTAGATAACTCAAATACCACAGGAACAACAGTTGTGGTTCTTACACATGACATCCCTTCTGTACCTTGTATACAATTGTGCCAAGTTCCTTCAATATATCTCAAAGGGAGTTAAGAGTTATGGCCATCACTAGGTTATATTGCCAGGGGAGATAGCTAAAAAACCAGAGCACCCAGAGTTGTAATTCTTGAGCATGACACACCTGCTTAACCTCATGTACATCTGCATCAAGTACCACCAATATGTCTCAAAGGGTATTGGAGGTACGGTGGTCAAAAGCCTTGTCATACTGTTATATTGGAAGGGGAGATAACTCAAATATCATAGCACCCAGAGTTGTGGTTCTTAGGCATGAAGCGCCGTCTCAACGTTGTATACAATTGTGCCAAGTACCATCAATATATCTCAAAGGGTATTTGAGTTATGGCCATCACAAGGTTATATTGTCAGGGGAGATAATTAAAAAACCAGGGCATCCAGAGTTGTGGTTCTTGCACGTGACACACCTGCTTAACCTCATGTACAACTGTACCAAGTATCATCAATATATCTCAAAGAGTGTTGGAGATGTGGCCATCACAAGGTATTGATTCTATATTATTGGAAGGGGAGATAACTAAAAAAAAAACACGGCACCCAGAGTTGTGGTTCTTGTGCATGACACACTGTCTCGGCCTTGTGAACAACTGTGCCAGGTATCATCAATATATCTTAAAGAGTATTGGAATTATGGCCATCACAAGGTTGTCACTCTATTTTATTGGAAGGGTAGATAACTCCAAAACCATGGCAACCAGAGTTGTGGTTCTTGCGCATGACACACCGTCTCAGCCTTGTGAACAATTGTGCCAAGAACCATCAATGAACCTCAAAGGGTATAGGAGTTATGGCCATCACAAGGTTGTCACTCTATTTTATTGGAAGGGGAGATAACTCCAAAACCGTGGCAATCAGAGTTGTGGTTCTTGTGCATGACACGCCGTCTCAGCCTTGTGAACAACTGTGCCAGGTACCATCAATATATCTCAAAGGGTATTGGAGTTATGGCCATCACAAAGTAATCATTCTATTTTATTAAAAGGGGAGATAACTAAAAAAGTATGGCATCCAGAGTTCTGGTTCTTGCGCATGACACGCCGTCTCGGCCTTGTGAACAATTGTGCCAAGAACCATCAATGAATCTCAAAGGGTATAGGAGTTATGGCCATCACAAGGTTGCGTCTACGGACGGACGGACGGACGGAAGGACGTTCTAACAAATCCGGTTTATGGGCTTTTCCCATTATAAACTCCCATAGAGAAATTAAGCTCCTAAGCCGAAAAATAGCCCCTAAGCAGTAAGGTTTATGAGTTTATAGTGTTAACTTAACGGAATAAACCCATAAGGTTGGACAAAATATAACCCCTAACACTTATATGTTGGCCCGGACGGACAGACGGACGGACGCCAGGCTGATCGCTATATCCCCCGAACCTATTCGGTCGGGCATGTACAACTGTACCAAGTATCATCAATATATCTCAAAGAGTGTTGGAGATGTGGCCATCACAAGGTATTGATTCTATATTATTGGAAGGGGAGATAACTAAAAAAAAAAACACGGCACCCAGAGTTGTGGTTCTTGTGCATGACACACTGTCTCGGCCTTGTGAACAACTGTGCCAGGTATCATCAATATATCTTAAAGAGTATTGGAATTATGGCCATCACAAGGTTGTCACTCTATTTTATTGGAAGGGTAGATAACTCCAAAACCATGGCAACCAGAGTTGTGGTTCTTGCGCATGACACACCGTCTCAGCCTTGTGAACAATTGTGCCAAGAACCATCAATGAACCTCAAAGGGTATAGGAGTTATGGCCATCACAAGGTTGTCACTCTATTTTATTGGAAGGGGAGATAACTCCAAAACCGTGGCAATCAGAGTTGTGGTTCTTGTGCATGACACGCCGTCTCAGCCTTGTGAACAACTGTGCCAGGTACCATCAATATATCTCAAAGGGTATTGGAGTTATGGCCATCACAAAGTAATCATTCTATTCTATTAAAAGGGGAGATAACTAAAAAAGTATGGCATCCAGAGTTCTGGTTCTTGCGCATGACACGCCGTCTCGGCCTTGTGAACAATTGTGCCAAGAACCATCAATGAATCTCAAAGGGTATAGGAGTTATGGCCATCACAAGGTTGCGTCTACGGACGGACGGACGGACGGACGGACGGACAGACGGACGGACAGACGGACGGACGCCAGGCTGATCGCTATATCCCCCGAACCTATTCGGTCGGGGGATAAAAAGGACATTAAAAATCTGCCGATTTGGGAGGAATCGGTTCAGTGGTTTAGGAGATGGCGTTGGAAGAAATGGTTTACGCACCCTCGCATGGATGGACGGACGCACGCAAAACGGAGAAGATATGATCACAAAATGACACCAGACATGTGAGATGAAAAGAGAAAAAAGCTGAAATAAGGCAATATCACTGACAATATTGCAGCTAGAGTTATGTAACTTGCGATGAAACTGTGTATTCTTTTTGTGACATGGCTAACGTTTGAAGTGTATATATATCTAAATAAGAATACAACACGAAAATGTCGACGGACAGATACACACACAGACATACGGATGAACAAACAAGCTGATTACGTAAGGGTACCGAAAAAGGTTTGCTTGCAATAAAGAAACAACCCATAGATTCAAGTTCGTTGCTGTCAAGCTATGGAGCTTTAAATTAGTTATTAAATTATAGATTGTAATGGTAAATGCTATGGTTCAGAAATTTCGGACAGATGCCTATGAAAAGCCAAATTTACAAATTGCTTAGCCTTGGAAAATCACTTGACCATAAATGTTGGAAATGGTAAAGCATGAATGCTTGCATCGAAGTTCCAATTTATGGATGCAAGTTTGTATCAAGCATAATTATTGTGAGGCTATCATAGCCCATGACAATCGGAATGGAACATAAGGATGAAAGCTAGCTTTGTCGTAAATTCTTAGAAATTTGACAAACTGACAAAAAAGGAACCGGTGAACCGTCTAATATTTTAGCATGCTTTAAGCAGGTGCGACATTGAATGATTTGTGTCAGGCATGACAATAAAATGCACATCTTTCAAAAAATATTTTTTTTCAATATTCAAACCAAACGTGCAAACTGTTTTACCTATTCCTCGGTGTGTGTTATAGGTTAAAATTTTAAACCAACCACATCTAAACTTGAGTTATGTTAGTTTTGTTGGACAGTGACAATAGGGTGAGTTTCAAAGCCAATTTAAATAAAAAGAAACAGAAGTTAAAATCAATACATCATATTAACTAACTGGTCACAACAATTCACTTACATTTTTAAAGGATAATGCATAATGTTTTTGTTTTAAATTTTCATGCTATTCTACTTTTCTGCATTTTCCTTATCCCCATTCTTTAGCGCAAGGGATACTTAAATGGCTCTCCGTCCGTCTGTCCGTCAGCATTGCTGTATCCTGCTTAACTATTAGTCGTAACATGAGTCATGTGCGCAACATTTATTTTTGCGACCGGTCCCTAGGGGGTTATACGGGCAAATATGAATAAAATTCAATTTTAAAGTCAATTTTATAGATTAGTATTTGTATTAGTGTTTAACCACCCAGTCAACACTGTTTTGAGTCATTTTAGCTTGCCAGCTTAACTATCAAAACGTTTCCTGGGCAGGCTGATCCGTAAGCGGTTTACCAGTTCAGTGGGCATCCTTTTGCCATAAACTGACAACTGTCCTTCTTGAATCATCGGAAGGGAGAGAGTGACTATAGATTTTTATACCAAAGTTTGCAGAAGTAATGATTAACATTTAACCAGCTGAATATTCAATAAACAAAACCCATATCTGACTTTGAACCAATCAAATTACTTGATGCAGTTTATTTCTACATATTCATAAACTGAATGTCAAACACTGTAGATCCTGATTCAGAAGCCATCTGATCTGGATCTTCACTGTTTGCAAAGATAGGGCTTGTCGCCTACAGCAGGGTAAAGGTTAATGAAATGTTTTAAACGTATTGAACGGGATTTAGGCTGCGACCTCTTAGTCATGTAAAAGTTAGTTATGTTTAAGTTTTATCAATATATTCATGTGGCATATTTAAATCGATTAGAGGTCCTATGGGTCAATGTTTGATTTTGTTTGATTTGAGGTTTAACATCCCCGTAAACACTATTTGGGTCATTTTGGAGACGTTGCTTCCAATTTCGTGGGGCTTTTACCCGACATTGAGATGAAACAACATCTCAATCCCGGCCGCCCAATAAAACCAACAGGGTTTATATGCATGGGCGGGCCGACTCGCAGCAGTTTTCCTGGGCAGGCTTAGACCTTCCAAGCAGATTACCAGTACTAATGTGCGGTTGGTATCAACTCTGCGTGGAAGCATCGTGCAGCTCATATATTTCTTCAAGCCCCTATGAGTGGGGGCGGATCCTATGGGTCAAAAGGTCAACAATAATGTTGTTAAGTACGTAGTCATGTAGCATATCAATAGAATCGAATGATTACTAGAATAATAAACAAGAGGGCCCAGAGGGCCCTAGGTCGCTCACCTGATCAAAAGTATAACAAGTTGGCCCGGGGGCCAGGGCAGGGTCATTTTGGCCCCAGGGCTATAATTCGAACAATCTTAGTAAAGTTCCACTAGATGAAGCTTCAAGCCAATTATGAAAGACCTAGTCTTTGTGGTTTCAGAGAAAAAGATTTTTAAAGCTTTTACCCCAATAAAAGTTTATGTAAAACATGTGGGCCCCAGGGCAGGGCCATTTTTGGCCTCAGGGCTAAAATCTGAACATTCTTGGTAGAGGACCACTTGATAAAGCTTCAAACCAAATATCAAAGACCTCAGCCTTTTGGTTTCAGTTATGGAAAATTTTACAGGTTTCCTTAAGTCTCTCTCTCTCTCTATATATATATATATTATGTAAAACATGTGGGCCCCGTGGAACAATCTTGGTAGAGGTCCCCTAGATGAAGCTTCAAACCAAATATGAAAGACCTGGGCCTAGTGGTTTCAGAGAAGAAGATTTTTAAAACGTTTTCCCTTTATAAGCCTATGTAAAACATGTGAGCCCAAGGACAGGGCAATTTTTTTTGCCCCAGGGCTATGAATTGAAGTCTTGGTATAGGTCCACTAGATGAAGGTTCTTACCAAATATGGAAGACCTGTACCAGAAGAAGATTTTTAAGGTTTTCCCAATATAAGTCTATGTAGAACATTTGGGCCCAGAGTGACGCCCTGCAGCCATAATTTGAACAATCTTTGTAGAGGTCCAATAGATGAAGCTTCATACCAAATATGAAAGACCTGGGCCTTGTGGTTTCAGAGAAGAAGATAGCTAAAGGTTTTCCCTTTGTGGGCCCCAAGGAGGGGCCATTTTTGGCCGAAGGGCCATAATTTGAACCATCTTAGTAGAGGTCCCCTAGATAAAGCTTCAAACCAAATATGGGCCTTGTGGTTTCAGAGAAGAAGATTTTTAAAGGTTTTCCTATATAAGTTTATGTTAAACATGTGGGCCCCGGGGCAGGGCTATTTTTGTCCCCAGGGCTATAATTGAACAATCTTGGTAGAGGTTCCCTCGGTAAAGCTTCATACCAAATATGAAAGACCTGGGCCTTGTGGTTTCAGAGAAGATTTTAATGGTTTTCCCTGTATAAGTTTATACAAGTCCAAAATATGCAATTTTTGCCCTTACAGGGGACGGATCTCCGTAACGCATAATGGGATATGGCTGGTTCAAGAACGGAACCTAGATCTGATGGTTGTGAGTGAGTTTTAGTTTTACGTCCCACCAACAGCTAAGGTCATACGGAGACGGGACCTCGGTTTAAAGACTCATCCGAAAGTCTGGAGAAGCCCGGGATCGATCCTGCGATCCCTGGTTTACAAGGCGAGTAGCGTAACCACTGCACCACGGAGGCTTCTATCTGATGGTTGTACAAGTTGTGTGTAAGTTTGTTTGAAATCAAATCATAAATGAAGATGCAATCGTGCGGACAAGGCCAAAATAAGCAATTTTAGCCCTTTCAGGGGCCGTTACTCCGTAACACATGATGGGATATGGCTGGTTCAAAAAAGGAACCCAGATCTCATGGTGATACAAGTGGTGTTTACGTCTGGTTAAAATCAAATAATAAATAAAGATGCTATCGTGCAGACAAGACCAAAATAGGCATTTTTGCCCTTTCAGGGCCCGAAACGCCGTAACACATAATAGGATATGGCTGGTTCAAGAAAGGAACCAAGATCTCATGCTGGTACAAGTTGTGTGTAAGTTTGGTTAAAATCAAATCATAAATGAAGATGCTATCGTGTGGACAAGGCCAAAATAAGCAATTTTCACCCTTTCTGTGGCAGTAACTACGTAACAGATGATGGGATATGGCTGGTTCAAGAAAGGAACCAAGATCTCATGGTGGTTCAAGTTGTGTGTAAGTTTGGTTAAAATCAAATCATACATGAAGATGCTATCGTGCAGACAAAACCAAAAAAAAGGAATTTTTTCCCCTTCAGGGGCGTAACTCCGTAACACATGATGGGATATGACTGGTTCAAAATAGGAACCAAGATCTCATGGTGGTTCAAGTTGTGTGTAAAGCAGAAGTAAAACAAAGATCAGGAATCGATACAATTAACTTACACCACCCATCGAAGACACCAAAGGGAAAGAAACACAAACACGAATCGACCAGACAATAATGGAAACCTAAACATAAGAAGGCCAAATGGACAGTTTGGTTAAATTAATATCATAAATGAAGATGACATCGTGCAGACAAGGCCAAAATAGGCAATATTTGCCCTTTCAGGGGCCGTAACTCCGTAACAGATGATGGGATATGGCTGGTTCAAGAAAGGAACCAAGATCTCATTTTGGTGGTTCAAGTTGTGTGTAAAGCAGAAGTAAAACAAAGATCAGGAATCGATACAATTAACTTACACCACCCATCGAAGACACCAAAGGGAAAGAAACACAAACACGAATCGACCAGACAATAATGGAAACCTAAACATAAGAAGGCCAAATGGACAGTTTGGTTAAATTAATATCATAAATGAAGATGACATCGTGCAGACAAGGCCAAAATAGGCAATATTTGCCCTTTCAGGGGCCGTAACTCCGTAACAGATGATGGGATATGGCTGGTTCAAGAAAGGAACCAAGATCTCATTTTGGTACAAGTTGTGTGTACGTTTGGTTAAAATCAAATTATAAATGAAGATGCTATCGTGCGGATAAGAAATTGTTTACGGACGGACGCATGGACGACGGACAAAATGTGATCACAAAAGCTCACCTTGTCACTACGTGACAGGTGAGCTAAAAAATGACCTGGGATCAGATTTGGGCGCCGGGTGCGTGCTTTGGATTCTTAGATACTGCACAGAAAGTGTGGATGGGGAAACGCTATGGCGTTTCATCGACGGCATTCAAATTGTTTTTTATCGGAAAATCACTGTGACTATGTTTATCATAGGGTAATGTCCTTATGATATTTTTTTTACAAATTACTGGCAAACAGCATTTTAGTAAGTATGCCGTATTTCCATCAAGAATTGAGACATACAGGGTTTAGCAAACATAGTACACCCAGATCAGATGCTACGAAATGTGTCATCTGGCGTGATTCTAGACCACTTGCTTCTGACTTTGCAGCCCTTAGCACACTGGCAGGCATAGCAAAAGATATGCTAAAAGCTCATTGTTGACAAGACATTCAGGTACACCGTCCAAACAAGTCCGTCTTCTCTGGTTAAAAGCATCCTTTAATATCTAAATTATTTTTACCACATATTAAACTAAATCAACATACATATCTAACCACTGCTACAAGAACATATATGTTTTCATAAGGTATATGGCAATAAACATTATGCCAAGTTTAATGATATTATGTTTTGCAACAAAATGCCATGACATTTACATGCCAAGCTCACAACTAACAAAATCGGACCCGCACATCGGCCTTGAAGAAAGAGGTTGGGCTGCATGAGCATTCCATGCAGTGGCCGAACATGATTACTGGGGAACTGCTCAGTTTCTTTGATTTTGTTTCATTTGAGGTTTAACGTCCCCGTCAACACTATTTAGGTCACGCTCAGAGGGTCGCAGCCCGTCAAGGCAAAGTGGTGCTAGTCGGACAGTCCAGGCATAAAAAACACTTTTGCTTGTTGAGCAGTGAGTTTTGAGATATCATTCCATCGAAAAGCAGGTAAAAATCCCACAAAATTGGAAGCAACATCTAATAAATGACCTGAAGAGTTTTCGCGGGGATGTTAAATCTAAAGTCAACAAAGCAAAGAAATCTTTTATATCCTTGTTTTTATATCATCACTATTATCACCCAGATAACCACAACTTGCATATGCGATAACAGTGGAACATACCAACGTATTTGGTCACTGCCCCTAATAAACAGTTTTTGTCCGTCAGGCCTGACAAAAGGAAACTGTCTTTTTACATCTGGTTAGTTTATCGTGTCTGTATCAAATACTTTCATACTAATTTATGGCTTATAATAATTTTACCTACTTTAACAGAAAAAAAACATCCGTAGCACCGTCACATCTAGCGGCACGTTCCAGCGTCATATCATGTGATGTTACTAGTCCATCCAAATACCAAACTAATGCTATTGCGATGGGTCACGTTTGGTCATTTTCTCGCAGGGTGTATAATCTACACACACCAGATTTGCAGGATGAAAGACCGCACAGCGGTCATGTAATTATGGTAAGGATGTTTGACTGTTTGACCTGCACAGTAGTAAGTAACTCTTCCAACACAGAGGACATCAAATTGAAGCGCGAGCCGAAGGAGACACTAGCATCAGAGGCAGTTGAACCAACCACTGAGGAACCACCTTTAAAATGAACACTCAACAACAGCCAGTAAAATGGAAACATTTCAGAATCATCGTCTTACAGAACGTTGGATCTTCAATGTATGGTCGAAGAGAAAATCGTTTTAAAGGAAGCTCATTCGGGACAACACACATTTCTTGAAGACATAAAAATGAGAACAGAAAAGTTAGACGATCGGGGATGTTCATCTTTAAGAAGCTTGATGGCTGAAAATCACAGTACCGAAAATACAAGAAAACGTCGGTTTGGCGGATCTGCAGTGTAAATGTCTAAGGGGATCAATAACTAAAATACAGAAATAAGTTGTGATAAGATTCTTCCCTAGGGTCGAGTACTGCTTTTAACATAAACCTTCGACCATTATCAACCCTCGATAATGGTGTATCGTATTGATACTGCAGTCGAATTACAAAGTCCCATGTGATCTTTTCTTCTTATCATTAATCACATTACATTATGTCACACTGCCTGCAGTATATCAAGCCCCACCCCATTTATGCTATTGTAACATGCCATCCAATGTAATTGTATATTTAACTGTATGGTTAACAAACTATGTCTCTCAAACCATAAAAGTATCATACCATGCACTATGCCAGGCCTTGTTATCACACTCTCATCCCCCAACCATATCATGCCATGAAACGTCTCCTCATACTAGGAAAGGTTATATGCTGCCATGCCACAATGCTTCATCAAATATCGAATCACTTCACATATTGCTGTTTCGTATTCGTAATTTTAACATAACATACCAAAGAGTACCTCGACACGAAATATATCACTCGATTAAGCAACGATTGAATCATTCCTTGTTATCTCTAAATTAGCACAGCCACCGCTGGTAGACTCGTATGGGGTAACCGGTGGCTATGCACTCAAAATCCTTACGAGACTTTCTGACTATGACTTACGAGACTTCAAAAATGTCAACAAATAGGCGAGTGTTCCCGATTGGTAAGTTTTAGTCAACTTTGTAAACATAGTTTGAAAATTCGGGCAATGCTACTCTCAACAGCATTCATTTCTGCACAAGTAAAGATAGGTGTGGAGATGAAAAGGCAAGTGGTCGATTTTTAAATTTAATTTCCGCCGGTGGAAGGGTGTCAGATATTTCTGTTTGTACATGTATTCTAGTGCAATTTTCAGCTAACGTCTATGCAAAACTTATCTATCACTTTAAATAAGACGTTATTTGAATTACTTCCATGTAGAAAAAATTTGCTACATTATTTTCGCAGGATTTGTTCCAGTGGCCTTAACATTGGTGCCCAGTGTGACTTACGAGGTCGATTACCCCTTACAGGAACATTGCCCCTTACGGGGTCAGGAAAAACAACTTATGGATACCTGAATATAATTCGTTTCTTCATTTAACATTTATCTTAGAATACAATTATATTAGATAAATACCTTAAAATGAAACAAATTGAAATTTTGAACAGTTCGCTTGAGCGCATAAATTGTGATGCATAAAATCTCAGT
Organism: Lucinisca nassula; assembly: GCA_963580285.1. Classification (NCBI taxonomy): domain Eukaryota; kingdom Metazoa; phylum Mollusca; class Bivalvia; order Lucinida; family Lucinidae; genus Lucinisca; species Lucinisca nassula. Next base: position 140,369 of record CAUZLF010000207.1, on the reverse strand, counting down.
TCAACAGCAGACACACCCCATCTCAATAGAATTAATAGTATTTTCAGTCGCTCCGAAGAATTATGGTGATTTCAGAGCTTTGATTAACTGTTTAATAACCTAACTGCGGAAGTTTTACAGCCCATGCATTTCAGCATGGAAGTAATTCAAATAACGTCTAATTTTACATGATAGTTAGTTTTGCATAGCCCCGGTAGCTAAAACTTGTACTTGAAAACAGGCAAAAACAGATATATATGGCACCCTTCCTCAGGGGGAAATTAAATTAAAAATCGACCACTTCCCTTTTCATCTACACGACTATATTTGCTGATGCAGAAATGAATGTTTTTTGGGAAAAACATTGCCCGATTTTCCAAAATATGTTTACAAAGTTGACTAAAACACATCAATCGGGAAACTCGCCTATTTGTTGACATTTTTGAAGACTCGTAAGTCATATTCGGAAGTTCTCGTAAGGATTTTCAGTGCATAACCGCCGGTTGCCCCTTACGAGTCTACCAGCGGTGACAGCGTTCCGTGTTGAATATCTTGGCAAAATATATCTTGATAGTAGATCAAACAATGTCATAACCAATATTCAGTTGATTACGAGTCACGATGTTTTATCAAGAAGGCAAATCGCGTGATTCATCAGGCTGCATGTCATCGATGTTGATTTGTCCATGACCACATTCAGTTTATTATAACATAAGCTGTAATTGTAGATATGTCTGCCAAGTAGTAAACTACATGACGTATACCGTTACAGTCATCCAATAAATACAAAACGTATAAAAGGACACTAGCACTAACATTGTAACACCACAGACTGTTTTCCATAAGCAAAGAACATCTGCATCGTAGTCAGTATGTCATTCGGCATCTCTCACTATATGATCGTCTTTCTACTCAAATGCCTTTCATACTGAACAACTTACACTTTATCACAACCGTGCCAATCTATAAATCTGTGTAAAACTGGCTAACCGTTTCACAAAACGAACTACAAAATCCAGGATGGCTTAGACAATCGTAGGTGCCCATAAATTCTCCTCGTTTTCCATGTCCACCCCAGTACATGCTTGGTTCTTCCTTATAACTGTCACCACAGCTGCGACACCTTTCTATCTTGAAGGGTTTGAACCCTTCAGGGTGTCGCTCCCAAAATGCCTTTGGCCTGATACCTGAAAAAATATATTTGACACTAGGATAGACAACACCATGCCAACAGCTATAATGATACTTATGCAGCAAAAAGAGTACCATATGAACACATACTCCACAATGAAACTACACAAACTACCCTGAAAACGAAACGAGCCATAGATATTTAAAAGCGATTCCAATGACACCATATTAAATGACCTTAAGACCTTGACTTAGAAGTCGACCGATTTTTTAAAACTTTAACATTTGCGTTGTAAAACTCTTAACACTGAGCACACCTTTTGAATGATAGTTGATAGGGATGATTCATATGTGTTTACCTTGGCCCAAGCTCTTTTAGTGGTACAATTACCTCTGACCTTTTGACCTAAACCTAGAAATTTGACCTACTTTTTAAAAACATTAACATTGGCCATCATTTATGATTGGTAATTGATAGTGCTTTCGACTTTCACATGTAAATTCCGTGTCACAAGGCCTTATGACAGTTACCTGGAATTTGACCAATTTTTAAAAAAAAAAAAAAAAACCTTCAATTTGGCCATTACTTTTGATTGATAACAGAAAGTCATTTCATACTACACATATGTACACCTTGTCACAAGTCATTTCCAATGGTACCATAATTTTGACCTCATGACCTCAACCTTGACATTTGGCCTATTTTTAAAATCTTTAACCCTGGCTAGAAATTTTGATTTGCAATGGATATTGCTGTTTAATTCACATATTCATTCATTGTCACATTACCTTTCCTCTGATACCATAATATTTGACCTTATGATCTTGGCAGTGATGTATGAAATACCTAAACACTTTAACAATGGCCATAACTGTTGATTGGGTAGTGATTGGGCTTTCACATTGCACAGTCGCTAACGGGGGCATCGGTGTATCACAAACACATCTTGTAGTTATTTCATTTTAGTAACGTTTGCCCTTAAGTATAGCTCTGGGCTCGGTGACTAGGTCATCATAATAAAGACCAAGAGTATAATATTTAGTGTACAGTGGGGATCTGGACGGTTACTGAGTTTGAGTCCTTTTCATGAAAAGCCTATCACTTACCAATCGAAAATTATGGCTAATGTTAAAGCTCCTAAAAAGTAGGTCAAATGTCAAGGTCAAGGGATAAAAAATATGGTACCGCAGGAAATTTCTTGTGAAAAAGAATGCACATATGACATATGAAAGCTCTATCACTTACCAATCAAAAGCTATGGACTATGTTAAAGTTTTTAAAAAGTAGGTCAAATGTCAAGTTCACGGGTCAAAAATTATGGTACCGCCAGAAAGGTCTTGTGACAAGGAATGCACATGTGAAATATGGAAACCCTACCATTTGACAATCCAAAGTTATGGCAATAGTAAAGTTTTTAAAAAGTAGGTCAAATGTCAGGTCCAAGGTCATGAGGTCGTAAATTATGGCGCCAGTAGAAAGGTCTTGTGACAAGCAATGTATATGTGAAATATGAAAGCCCTACCATTTACCATTCAAAAGTTATGGCCAATGTTAAAGATTTTAAAAAGTAGGTCAAATGTCAAGGTGAAGGTCACGAGGTCAAAAATTTTGGTACTACAAGAAAGGTCTTGTGACAAGGAATGCACGTGAAATAAGAAAGCCCTATCACGTACCAATGTTAAAGTTTTTAGAAAGGAGTTCAAAAGTCAAATGTCAAGGTCAAGGTCATGAGGTCAAAATTTATGGTACCTCTTGAAAGGTCTTGTGACAAGGAATACACATGTGGAATATGAAAGCCTACCAGTTACCATTTAAAAGTTAGGCCCAAAGTTATTTTTTGCGGACAGACAAACGGACAGATGGACAGACCAGAAACTATATGCCCCCCCCCCCCCGAATCTTAGTTTCCGGGGCATAAAAAAGAAAAAGAAAAAAACGATACATAAAATCAGTGTCAAACGATAACAGAAATTAACTGCTACAGAAGAAGCGCATTGGAACGCTCTCTGAAAACGATTCAAATGGAGGGGGAGGGGTGGCCTTAGACAGACATTACGTAGCCATGATCATCGCCCTTAGTTCTGTTGCTGTCTATACAGTTAATTTGTTCAGTCCGCATGAAGGCTTCCTAACTCTTCAGCTTAACTCCGAGAGCATACAAATGAAATAGCTGCAGAGATGAATTAAGGCTGAGGACTTAACAGCAGGAAATAACTTAAATGGTTCAGCAAATGAACGCCAACGGTTAAATCTGGACTTCGACAGGCCCGGCCAAAGATCCAGTTGACACAGCAACCAAATTAAAGAGCCGATTCTCATAAAAACACAAACTTTTAATTACACAGCCCAACGGTGCTACAGAGGCAATCTAATCTCAATCAGTCCATCGGACATGTAATTTGGAAGTGTTGACGCCAAATGACGACAAACGACATTCGACACCCGACTATGACATACGACGACGACGGTCACCTGCCTATCTTTATAAGCTCCAAATTTTAACTGATGCTCCTTTAAAATTTTCGAAAGTTTGTAAGTCAGATGATGCTAATTATATTTTATGTAAAGTATTGAAATTTGACAGGCCGATTCGGTAAGATTGGTAGATCCCCTAAAATGGAAAATTAAATAGAGCTGTCAGAGGATCTGACTAAGGCCCCGCAGCACTATCAGAGGAGATTTGAAAGAAAAAAGCTCAAATAATCATTTTGAACACAATAACTCGGTTTTAGACCTTTGGCCGATGTAGAAGTTTTTAAGTCTAAGTCGATAAAGCAGCATAAGTCAATCTTCAAGCTAAAGATGTCAACCTTGCTTCATATGTGTTTATTATAATTCTCAATAAGTACAGGAGATTGCATTAAAATATCCTTAATGGTTTTGAACTTAAGAGAAAAAAATAAAAATGACGGAAATATGAATTAAATAAAGGGCCATAACTCTAAAAACTTTGTGGCTGGAATAATGTAACTTGGTATAATACTGCATATTGCTGTTGTGATCTTATGTGTAAAGTTTGATGTTCATGTGTTCCAGGATTTGCAAGTTATTAAGAAATTTATGAAAAAATTGCTGGGCAGATGGATGGATAAAAAGACAGATGTCAAAATATATTTTAGCTACAGTTGTTGGACTTTGCTTCACATATGTGTATTATCACTGTAAATAACTACAGCAAGTTTCATTTGGATATCTATATCAGTTTTGAAATTATGATGAAAAAAGACGAAGAAAAGCTGAAATTTTGATTTTTTCAAAGGGCCATAACTCTGCAAATACTGAAGCTAGAGTGACCTTATGTTTAAAGTTGATACCTTAAACGGTTTTTTAGTTATTAAGACAAAACATGAAAAATGGGGACAGACAGACAGACAGACGGTCAGAGAGACGGACGGACAGACCGGGTGATTATTATAGGACACCCGCAAAAAAATTGCTGGGCCCTAAAATACAAAATATCCTTGAGGTGTATCCCTTTACACAATTTTATCACTTTAACATTGAATGCACGGTATCTAAAAGCTGTGGAAACTGGAAGAGTTATAAGGATATTGTTTAATCCCCGTCTTTTCGAAGAAATGATGGGCATTACGAATTTTCCCGCCCTACAATGCAGTTTTCAGTGATCTGATTGGCTTTTGCATGCAATTTCTCGAGCTTCTTAAAATAAAGCTGACTTCTGCTCATTTAGTTCATTGCACAAAAGTACTTACTTAAAAGCCAAGCCAAATGACATCTTGTTCGAAATCTTTCACTTGACACTACGGCATTGAATAACCTCGATACCAGTGCCAGGGTTCTGTAAGCACTATCGCCATCACTTAAAACCACCTCCTGGCAGATGATTGCTAAGACTTCTTCTGGTAAATCACTGATCTAGAATAAGTAAATCGGCAGTAAATAATGGTAAAATTATTAATTTTGGAGTATGCTGCTTGTTCAGCGGTTAATGTCTATTTCCTAGACCTTATATATATGTCGTGATTGGTTACAATTAAGTAAATTATATCATATCGAAAGTGTTGAGTGCCATTGATAACTTCAGCTAAATGTTGCTGCTCTGAGCTTGTCCACAAAGCGGCCAATACATCTTGTCCTCAAAATTTCTCCTCACTATCATGGTTCTTGTAAACGATCCCGTGACTATTAATGTGTGTAAAATAGAACACGTTTCGAAATACAAGCATGTGTGTTTTAAGTAACACAAAACTGGGATGTTTTATGGGTGCAAAAACAGTTTTGTGAAGATGGCTTAGTGTGATCACTTGTTAAGTCCTAACCAAACTTCTTTATACAAGGTGTATATTTTTGTACGCTAATTCATTTGTTTATTTTATTTCCTGTATCGTGCTTTACTTTGTTTCTCATATATATACTTCTACAACAGTGAAACCGCGGTAGAAGTCTACTAAATAATAAAGCATTGTGTGGCGATATCGGACTTTTTTTATTTACGTATTGTTGCCATGTAAATTTTTATGTGTCAAAACAGGGAAACTGCAGTAGAAGCTTGGTAAAAATATATTATTGTGGCGATATCGGACTTTTTGATTTTCTATATAATATATATACCGTATTCGCCCAATTTACCGCACTGTGTGCTTAGTTTTTTTCAAAATAGCAAGAAAAAAGCGATAGGAAAAATCTATCTAATAAGCGCACACCCGGTTCGAAAAAAGGAACTGCCAAAATAACACGAACGCTTTGATATCACTGTTGAAATCGTGATTTCTGACAGAAAATTTTAATTTTCTTTGAGAGCTTTAAAGTGGAAGCACTGTCAAAACAATGTTTTTGAAAAGCTTTGAAATTGTGCTTATAGGGGCATGTGCGGTAAATAGGGCGAATACGGTATATAGAAAATCAAAGAGTTATATAAAGACCGAAGATGTTCGCGAAAAGGGCGTCTTTATATAATTCTTTAAAATTCTAATTTTCCACAGTTAATGTATATATTTTCAGTTTTATGATGCTCCGTCTTTGGTCGGGCCCCTCGGAGACTAACTGTTGGTTTTCTTTTGCTCCAGTATTTCTGTTGTTGGATACTGTTGAGTCCTCTACCTTGTTTCATCTCTGTGGCTTTTGGATTTGTATGTTCTCGGAGATGTTACACTGTTTAGTTAGGAAGCCTTCAAGCGGACTAAACAAAATTAATGTCTACCGCTACGGAAGTAAGGGCGAGGATTGTGGCCACGTAAAATCGATTTAAGCCCCCCAATGGAATACTTTCCATCCCTGATGGAATTCCTTTCCATTGACCGTTCCAAGGCGGTTCTTCTGTGGCGGTTTATTTATGTTATTGTTTGTCACTTACTGTGTGTTTGACATGTGTCTTTTTATTTTGGATGGCCATTAGGCCATTTTGTGGGAAAGTAACTGTCCTTTTGGCCTTCCTATGTTTAGGTTTCCATTATTGTCTGGTCGATTCGTGTTTGTGTTTCTTTCCCTTTGATGTCTTTGATGGGTGGTGTAAGTTAATTGTATCGATTCCTGATCTTTGTTTTACTTCTACTATTATGCCCTTTTTAACTTTTTTTGAGTCTTTTTCACACATGTGAATAGATTTCAGATGTTAAAAACTCTGAAGAAGCCGAAAGCGCTTAGTTTTTCAATTATTTTGTTTGCACTGTTTGTGATTATATCCAACCTTATATATCTACATAAACTTTCTCTTGTAGTTGCACATGTTGATAATAACAAATATGTTCTATGAAAGGGTTATCCCTTGTAAGCATAGAATACACCACAGAACTAGAAAATATGGAGTGTACATATTTTCTGAGCCAGACTTGCTAGTTTCGGCCAATTAGGCCTCATCAGTGACCCTCAGATGTTTTCAAAATTCCACAATGGAATCAATGATCCCAAAGGACAAGAAAATATAATCTACACTATGATGTAGGGCAGGGAGACGTTTTACCGCCGCTACACATTCCCACACACCAGCTGTAGTGTAGTTAAATATGTTCTATGAAAGGCTTTTTGTGCTTTATTTGTTAGATTTCAAATAAAAAAGCGCCAGAAAATAAATCAGTAACGAAAACATGTTTAATGAAAATACGTTTCCAAATAAACGAGTAGAAAAGCTTGTTTTAACAGAGAAACAGAATTGAACAATTCTAGCTCTAATATGAAACGCTCTAAGTTTATGGTAAATGAAATCAACTTATGTGAACTGTTTATACAGGGCTTCCGCTAGAACATAAAACTGAGCGTCAGGACTTGCAGTGCTGACGACTTAGATCTATTTGAAACGACTAGGAATGTGTATTATCAAACATAAGGTATTAAAGGCGCTTTACATCTTACAAGGCTTTGCATACAAAAATGTGTTATAATTTCTTTGGTACATTAAAAGCAAAAAGTTGCTCTAAAAGCATCCAAACACTAAATAATAAAACATCTTTATTGAAGCCTCATCAGCATCATAAACAAAGATTCTAAAGGTTGTTTTAGGATATATATGCGTTCTTAATTTCTTTTAATGGAAGCCCTGTTTATCAATAACGATATAAGCATTAAAAATGCCTACCTTCTGTTGATTCAATTTTACTTTTCCAGTGAGTTAATTGTATATGCTTGAACACAGCATATTTGCGTGTTGGTTTGAAGATCTCTGCGGGGCACAAAGGACAGTGATGGCTTCTGAAGTTCCCACTGCAACATTCAGAGCATCGTGTAACCCGCCTATAAATCTCTTCCACTGAGACAAATACTGGCTCCATCGTGGAACCTGAAACAAACAATTAAGCAAATATCTATGTTTGACATACTGGCATACGTTGTCTCCAAAAGAGATGGAAACCAGAGGACCATTGGTCCTGAAGACGCTCACCTGACAGCCTTAGGTCTAAAGGGCTAAGGGACATGCACCTAAACCTTAAACAAGCAAAGGTAATCCCAGACTCATCACTTGAACAAATAATGATGTCCCTTGTGATGTGTATCTGGTTCTTGAAAAGAATATTACTAAGCATTGATTATTTTTAGCATCTGGCTGTCTGACCAAGTGGTCCTTAATCACATTCCTGACTCTTGAGTTTGAATTTTCAGTTATATTTAGCCAAGATAAAGCCTTAGATGAGCTAAAAGGTCAGGAACAAGAAAATATATGGTTAATGGGTGGAGAGCTTAACCATTTCTAAAGGGGGTGAGGCCCCCAATTTAACCTATGGTGTTCAAAGATCCATGTAACTAAATGCCCCTTATCACAAGAAAACAAGAAAATATATGTTTTATGGGAAGGGATTTGAACAGTTTCTGAGATTTGCTGCATTTTATGTAATGCAGGGGTGGGGCATGCCCCCGGGGTCTCAAGATGCATGTCACTTAAAGCCCCTTATCATAAGCAACAAGAATATATATTGTTTATGGGTGGGGATCTGAACAATTTCCAAGATATTGGGCACTTTTTGAAAAAACAATAAAGGGGTCGGGGCATCCCCCCTACCCGTAACCCCCACTACCCAAGGGTCCAATGGTCTATATGTCTCTGAATGCGTCTTATCATAAGGAACAAGCATAATGGTTAATGGGTGGGGATCTTAACAGTTTCCGAGAAATAAAGCATTTTGTGCAAAAAAGGGGTGGGGCATCCCCCCAGGTCCCAAAATCCAACTCACTTAATGGGCCTCATCATAAGGAACAAGAATATATATGGTTTAGTGGTGTTATTTTGAAGGGTTTGCAAGATATGCGACATTTTGACTTTTTCCCATACAAAAGCCCATGTTACCAAACTTGACCTTGCAGTAAAATAGGTCGAGGTCATCCTAGGGTCACCATTTTTTTCAATTTATGATGGCCCCACATCCCTGCTGCCACATACCAAGTTTCAAGAAATTCGGCCAAGTGAGTCTGAAAAAAAAATGTGTGTGACATTGTAACAGCAAACGTTTTGACAGACTCCACATATGCGCAGACCAATCAGAACGCTGTTACTCGTGAGGTGTAACTTGTACAGCCCAGCTCATCGGGGCTTGAAGAAATGGATTGGCTGCATGACGCTTCCCTGTAGAGCTGGAACCGAACGTACATAAGTACTGGTAAACCGCTAAGGTTCTAAGCCTGTCCATGAACAGGGGCGCGAGTCGGACCGTCCATGGACATAAATCCTAGTAGTTTCATGGGGTGGTAGGGCTTGAGATGTCATTTTATCCAATTATCGATTTCAAGTCCCACAAGATTGAAAGCAACGTCTCCATAAAGATCTGAACTGTGTTTACGAAGTCGTCAAACCTCAAATCAAACAAACTAAACCCGCATCAGATAACTCAAGGACTGTGGCGTGGCTCTGATTGATTACTTGATAAGAATATCGATGTAATGAAAATATGCATGAACCCCTATCACAAACACGTTTGTGAGGCGACTAAATCGGAAATACCATTTAGTATGAAAATCTTACGACCATCTCGGAAAATTTCTATCAAGCTCTTAAATAGGAAAAACGAGAAAATACTACTATATCAGAAAACTATGCCTAGGCATTGATTGCGCCTTTGGAATCGCTCTTAAACACTCATTACAAGTGTTATCACACGCACGAGAGAGAATCAAGTGACTTTTTGCTATTGCTACCCATTTACACATGGATTGAGAGGTGCGGTGTCATTCTTTGTCTCGCCCAAGTAGAAACCGAATCCCGGTGGCCCGATTTGAACTCACAGCCTCTCTATGGTATACAAGAGAGCCCAGAGGGCCCTAGGTCGCTCACCTGATACAAAGTATAACAAGTGGGCCCGGGGCCAGGGCAGGGTCATTTTTGGCCTCAGGGTTATAATTCAAACAATCTTAGTAGATGTCCCCTAGATGAAACTTCAAACCAAATATGGAAGACTTAGCCCTTGTGGTTTCTGAGAAAAAGATTTTTAAAGCTTTTCCCCCATAAAAGTCTGTGTAAAACATGTGGGCCACTGGGCAGGGCCATTTTTGGCCCCAGGGCCACAATTTGAACAATCTTGGTAAGGGTCCCCTAGATGAAACTTCATATCAAATATGAAAAACGTGGGACTTGTGGTTTCAGAGAAGATTTTTAAAGGCTTTTCCTATATGAGTCTATTTAAAACATGTGGACCCTGGGGTGGGGCCATTTTTGGTCCGAGGGCCATAATTTGAACAATCTTGGTAGAAGTCTCCTAGATGAAGCTGCATAGCAAATATGAAAGACCCCAGATTTGTGGTTTCAGAGAAGAATATTTTTAAAGGTTTTCCCTATATAAGCCTATGTAAAACATGTGGGCCCTGGGGCAGGGCCATTTTTGGCCCCAGGGCTATAATTTGAACAATCTTGGTAGGGGTCCCCTAGATGAAGCTTCATACCAAATATAAAAGACCTGGGCCTTGTGGTTTCAGAGAGGAAGATTTTTAACGGCTTTTCCCTATATAAGCCTAGATGTAAAACATGTGGGCCCCGGGTCGGGGCCATTTTTGGCCCCAGGGCCATAATTTGAAAATCTCGGTAGAGATTCCCTAGATGAAGCTTCATACCAAATATGAAAGACCTCAGACTTGTGGTTTCAGAGAAGAAGATTTTTAAAGGTTTTCCTTATATAAGCCTATGTAAAACATGTGGCCCCTAGGGCGGGGCCATTTTTGGTCCCAGGGCTATAATTTGAACAATCTTGGTAGGGGGCCCATAGATGAAGCTCCACACCAAATATAAAAGACCTGGACCTTGAGGTTTCAGAGAAGAAGATTTTTAAATGTTTTCCCTATATAAGCCTATGTAAAACATGTCGGCCCGGGGTGGGGCCATTTTTGGCCCCAGGGCCATAATTTGAACAATCTCAGTAGAGGTCCCCTAGATGAAGCTTCATACCAAATATGAAAGACTTCGAACTTGTGGTTTCAGAGGAGAAGATTTTTAAAGGTTTTCCCTATATAAGTCTATGTGTTACATGTGGGCCCCGGGGCAGGGCCATTTTTTGCCCCAGAGCTATAATTTGAACAATCTTGGTAGAGGTCCCCTAGATGAAGCTTCATACCAAATATGAAAGACCTTGGCCTTGTCGTTTCAGAGAAAAAGATTTTCAACGTTTTTTTCCTATATAGGTCTATGTAAAACATGTGGGCCACGGGGTGGGGCCATTTTTGACCCCAGGGCCATAATTTGAACAATCTTGGTAGAGGTCCCCTAGATGAAGCTTCATACCAAATATGAAAGATCTGGGCCTTGCAGTTTCAGAGAAGAAGATTTTTAAAGGTTTTTACTATATAAGTCTATGTAAAACATGTGGGCCCCGGATTGGGGCCATTTTTGACCCCAGGACCATAATTTGAACAATCTTGGTAGAGGTCCCCTAGATGAAGCTTCATACCAAATATGAAAGATCTGGGCCCTGTGGTTTTAGAGGAGAAGATTTTTAAAGATTTTCTCTAATTTTCCCTTTTCGTTGCCATGGCAACCAGAGTTCTGCACGGAATGGAACTCTTTGAACAACTTTGAGAGAGGACCACCCAAAGATCATTTCTGCCAAGTTTGGTCAAAATCTCTTCAGTGGTTTAGGAGGAGATGTCGTTTGAAGAAATTGTTTACGGACGCACGGACGGCCGCACGGACGGACGCACGACGGACAAAAAGTGATCACAAAAGCTCACCTTGTCAATACGTGACAGGTGAGCTAAAAATTCGAACGCAATAACATTTCTGTCCAAAGTCCAAAGCATATTGGGAATCTGAACCGCCTCGATAGAGGCGATTCTGACGAGTACCAACAATATATGCACAGCGAACACTTTATGTTATTGTCATTTTCTCTCATAATAATAAATGGTTGATGATAATTTACATTTAGCCATATCCACGCCATACCGGCAAGTTTGTACGTTGGATAGACGTTCACTCCACGCCAGCCCCTGACGTCAGATATACGTTGTATTTCGGTTGAATGTACGAAGTACTTACACTTCACGATCAAAAGTCTATACAACGTAAGAATCAGGCATACGTTGGATGGACATCGTAATCTGACGTTGTACTGACACCAGAAAGTGACGTCCATACGACATCTGATTGACGTCATATACACGTCGGATTCTGACATCTAAATAATTTGCAAATTCAACCATCATACAACGTCTATCCGGCGTCTGGATCGGACATCTTTACAACGCCAATCCAACGTAAAATGATTGCTAGGGGTTTTGGGTAGAAATAAGAAAATAATGTATAGTCATGTAAACCCATTTTATATGATCTATATGCCAGTGAGGTTTAAGGGGGTCCGAAGAATACAGGCATGTTCTTGTGATTTGAAAATCGGCTCACAATGAAAATGTTATGCTTTAATTTGGGTTCTGAGAAGAAATTCTGACTTCGATTCTAAATAAAATAATCTTTGATAATAAATTTTATGCGATTGTAAGGCCGTTTGTGCATGTATCATTTGATGCCAATACAGGAGTAGTGAGAATTGGTTTAAACATATTTATTTTAAAAAAAACTCTCATGTCACATACATAGCATACAATGCAAATTTCACATACGGTATTTAGCGGTGAATAATAACAATAATAACCAGAGATTCATCATCGGTGAAGTTGATGTCGCACCTGCTTCCCACCTGCCCCAGACATAAAAAAGTTAATGTAAGGCAGAAGAAATGAGTATTGGGCTTTGAGAAGAATCCATAGCCTATATATATATATAAGGTAAAAAACTGACTTAGTTCACTATACGATAAAATGAACATGTTCTAATATGATCCAAGAATTACATTCAAACCACATCCTCATATCATGGATATATCATGGATACATCCTCATATCCTCACATTCTAAGTTTCAAAATGATTGGTATAAAACTGTAAGAGGAGTTGCGATGACAAGCTGTACAGTCATTTTTAACCTTCAATTGATATTCAATAAGGTCACAAAAAGTGAGGAAAAATATTCTGATAATTATGTCCAAACCACATGCGCATCCTCATACCATGGCCAAAGCACATGCAAAATTTAAAATGACCGGTATAAAACTGTAAGAGGAGTTGCGATGACAAGAGGTCCCTAGCGCATACCAATTGAAGTTTAAAAATGACTAAGTTCACAATGTGGAAAAAAGTGACAAAAATTCATCCGAAGATCATGTCCAAACCACATGCAATTTCTCATACCATGGCAAAAACACATGCAAAGTTTCAAAATGATCGGTATAAAACTGTAAGAGGAGTTGCGATGACAAGAGGTACCTATCCTATCCAATTGAACGTTTAAAAATGACTAAGTTCACAATGTGCAAAAAATGACAAAAATTCATTCGAAGATTATGTCCAAACCACATGCGTATCCTCATACTATGGCAAAAGCAAATGCAAAGTTTCACAAAAATGCCGTCTGAGGGACAGCTATAATCCCCCGCCGCCTTCAGTAACAAAGCTCAAAACCGTGACCTTCACCATGACCATGAATTATCAACCTTATGATGGTTAACATTTCTGCCAAGTAATTTTTAAATCCATCCAGAAGTAAGAAAGTTATTGACAAAACACCCCAAAAAGACCGTTTTTTTCACCTTTTACCTCTAAGTATGACCTTGTCCTTTCAGAAACCAATCTGGGTTTTGCATACAACACATCGTGTCATGATGATTAACATTACTGTCAAGTTATTTTAAAATCAATCCAGGAATCAGGAATAAGAAAGATATTGATCGGACACAATAAAAAAGATGCTTATTTGACCTTTCACCTCTAAGTATGACCTTGACCTTTGAAGTTTTGACCTTGGTCTTGCGCGCAACACACCGTCACATTATGGTTAACATTTCTGCCAAGTAATGTTTAAATCAATCCAGGAATAAGGAAGTTATTGATCGGACATGTAAACTTCCTTTTTTGACCATTAACCTCTAAGTATGAGCTTGACCTTAGAGGTAAGGACCTGGGTCTTGCACGCGACACACCGTCACATTATGGTTACCATTTCTGCCAAGTAAAATTTAAATCCATCCAGGAATAAGAAAGTTATTGATTGGACACAAAACCCATTTTTGAACTTTAACCTCTAAGTATGACCTTGACCTTTGAGGTGCGCACCTGGGTTTTGCACGCGCCACTCCGTCTCATTAAGGTGAACATTTCTGCCAAGTAATATTTAAATCCATCCAGAAATAAGAAAGTTATTGATCGGACACGACAAACCCCATTTTTTGACCTTTAACCTCTAAGTATGACCTTGACCGTTGAGGTACGGACCTGGGTCTTACGCGCAGCACTCCGTCTCATTGAGGTGAACATTTCTGCCAAGTAATACATAAATCCATCCAGAAATAAGAAAGTTATTGATCGGACATGACAAACCCATTTTTTACCCTTAACCTCTAAGTATGACCTTGACCTTTGAGGTACGGACCTGGGTCTTGCGCGCGACACTCCGTCTCATTGAGGTGAACATTTCTGCCAAGTTATATTTAAATTCATCCAGGAATAAGAAAGTTATTGATCGGACACAACAAAACCCATTTTGACCTTTGACCAAACACCCCAAAAGACCCTTTTTTCACCTTTGACCTCTAAGCACGACCTTGACCTTTCAGAAACCAACCTGGATTTTGTGCACAACACATCGTCTCATGATGATAAACATTACTGTCTAGTTATTTTAAAATCAATCCAGGAATAAAAAAGATATTGATCGGACACAATAAAAAAGACGCTTTTTTTTACCTTTCACCTCTAAGTATGACCTTGACCTTTGAGGTTTGGACCTAGGTCTTGCTCCCGACACACCGTCACATTATGGTAAAAATTTCTGCCAAGTAATATTTAAATCCATCCAGGAATACGAAAGTTATTGATCGGACACGCCAAAACCCATTTTTGACCTTTAACCTCAAGTATGACCTTGACCTTTGAGGTGCAGACCCGGGTCTTGCGCGCGAAACTCCGTCTCATTGAGGTGAACATTTCTACCATGTAATATTTAAATCCATCCAGGAATAAGAAAGTTATTGATCGGACACAACAAAACCCTTCTTTGATCTTTTGACCTTGACCTTTGAGGTACAGACCTGGGTCTTGCGCGTGACACTACATCTCATTTAGGTGAACATTTCTGCAAGGTAATATTAAAATCCATCCAGGAATAAGGAAGTTATTGATCGGACACGACAAAACCCATTTTTGACCTTTAACCTCTAAGTATGACCTTGACCTTTGAGGTACGGACCTGGTCTTGCGCGCGACACTCCGCCTAATTAAGGTGAACAACTGACCAGAGTTTAATAAAATTCTATCGAAGGGTATCGGAGTCTAACTGTTGGTTTTCTTTTGCTCCAGTATTTCTGTTGTTGTATACTGTTGAGTCCTCTACCTTGTTTCATCTCTGTAGCTTTTTGATTTGTGTGTTCTCGGAGATGTTACACTGTTGAGTTAGGAAGCCTTCATGCGGACTAAACAAAATTAATGTCTACCGCTACAGAAGTAAGGGCGAGGATTGTGGCCACGTAAAATCGATTTAAGCCCCCCAATGAAATGCTTTCCATCCCCGATGGAATACTTTCCATCCCCGGTGGAATTCCTTTCCATTGACCGTTCCAAGGCGGTTCTTCTGTGGCGGTTTATTTATGTTATTGTTTGTCACTTACTGTGTGTTTGACATGTGTCTTTTTATTTTGGATGGCCATTAGACCATTTTGAGGAGATATAGAGCGGACAAGAAAGTGTTACGGACGGACAGACGGATGGACAGACGGACGGACGGACGGACGGACAGACAGACGAAGGGCATTCCTATAATCCCCGCTCCGCTTCGCGGCGAGGGATTAAAAATGATGGGTATAAAACTGTAAGAGGAGTTGCGATGACAAGAGGTACCTTTCGCATACTAATTGAAGGTTAAAAATGACTAAGTTCACAAACTGGAAAAAATGACAAAAAAGTGACGAAAAATATTCTGACAATTATGTCCAAACCATGTGCACATCCTCATGCGAAAGCACATGCAAAGTTTCACAAGAATGTCGTCTGAGGGACAGCCATAATCCCCCGCCGCCTTCAGTAACAAAGCTCAACCCTGTGACCTTCACCATGACCTTGAATTATCAACCTTATGATGGTTAACATTTCTGCCAAGTAATTTTAAAATCCATCCAGGAGTAAGAAAATTATTGACAAAATCCCCAAAAAAGAACCTTTTATCACATTTGACCTCTAAGTATGACCTTGACCTTTCTGAAACCAACCTGGGTTTTGCGCAAAACACATCGTCTCATGATGATTAACATTACTGTCTAGTTATTTTAAAATCAATCCAGGAATAAGAAAGATATTGATCGGACACAATAAAAAAGACGCTTTTTTTACCTTTCACCTCTAAGTATGACCTTGACCTTTGAGGTTTGGACCTGGGTCTTGCTCCTGACACACCGCCACATTATGGTAAACATTTCTGCCAAGTAATATTTAAAACCATGCAGGAATAAGAAAGTTATTGATCGGACACACCAAAACCCATTTTTGACCTTTAACCTCTAAGTATGACCTTGACCGTTGAGGTGCAGACCTGGGTCTTACGCGCAACACTCCGTCTCATTGAGGTGAACATTTCTACCAAGTAATATTTAAATCCATCCAGGAATAAGAAAGTTATTGCTCGGACACAACAAAACACTTTTTTGACCTTTAACCTCTAAGTATGACCTTGACCTTTGAGGTACGGACCTGGGTCTTGCGCGCGACACTCCATCTCATTGAGGTGAACATTTCTGCCATGTAATATTAAAATACATCCAGGAATAAGAAAGTTATTGATCGGACACAACAAAACCCACTTTTGACCTTTAACCTCTAAGTATGACTTTGACCTTTGAGGTACAGACCTGGGTCTTGCGCGCGACACTCCGTCTCATTGAGGCAAACATTTTTGCCAAGTAGTAATTAAATCCATCCAAAAATAAGAAAGTTATTGATCGAACACGACAAAACCAATTTTTGACCTTTAACCTCTAAGTATGTCCTTGACCTTTGAGGTACGGACCTGGGTCTTGCGCCCGACACTCCACCTCATTGAGGTGAACAACTGACCAAAGTTTAATGAAATTCTATCAAAGGGTTGAGGAGATATGGAGCGGACACGAAAGTGTTACGGACGGACAGTTGGACGGACGGACAGACGAAGGGCATTCCTATAATCCCCGCTCATCTTCGCGGCGGGGGATTAAAAATGATCGATATAAAACTGTCGGAGGAGTTGCAACGACAAGACACCCAGTATAAAATGTTGACGGAATGACTGACGGACCACTGGATGGATGGACAGACAGAAACTTGCACGCCTATGTTTTCCTGCTAAAGCAGGTGCGACAACAATAACAATAAACAATGCTTATATATACGGGCCTCCGTGGCCAAGTGGAAAAGTGCGCTGAAGATCTTTCACAGCTATAGGTTCCAGTCTAGCATGAGTCACATGTGACACAAAGTGACTAAGCTGTGGGCAGCGGGGCAGAAATTAAAAGTGCTATATAAATAAAAGATGTTCCATTCAATTCATGTACATTGGGTATCTTTATGCCTCTGCAATAACAAACTTTAAAAATTTAATCTGAAAGATGAAAAAGAAACTACATGTATATCTGAAAATATTGTCTATCTTAAGATGTCAAGAAAAATTGCATCTGAAAATGTTGTCTGTTTGTGTCATCTGTTGCTATTTTGTTGCAAATATTTCAAATATATTTTACCTACATGCAAACAGCTAGTGTGGACCAAACATTTTCTGGAGGAGTAGTCTGATCTAGGTCTGCAAGTTGGCAACAATGACTTCTGAATTAACTAGGAAAACAAAGCAGATGACAATAATTATTGTTGTGTTTGACACCTTAACGCTTAATCTGTCAACATGCTTGCAAATAAATATAATATAATTGAGCATCTGGTATTTCAAAATCAACCAAAACACTGGCAACACTGGTTGTAGGATAGGGTAAAAGAAGCTAATAATTCTGGACCTATATCTTAAAGCCACAAAGTGACTAAAGTGCGGGCTGCGGGCCACGGGCCACGGGCTGTGGGCCGCTGGGCAGAAATATAAAAAAAAACAAATACAAGTATCATACAGTCAATAATGATAATAATAGTAACTAGAGATGGTGTTTGTGAAACACTATGCCCCCAACCATATGCTTGACCCTAAATGCCAAAATTTTCAAAGGGTTATAACTGAAAAAGACGATTTTATTCAATTTTTCATGGTAAACATCAGCTAATTTTCCGCATGGAATTCATATATGGAATTTCCAAACACTAGCATACATGTGCTATGCAGCACAATAGGGTGGGGTGGGGTGGGGTGGGGTAGGGTAGGGGTGTATGCATGCATGTATGTACGGGACAAATGACATATCACCAACCACTATCAACTTTTGTGATGGGGTGGGGTGGGGGTGGGGTAGGTTGTGGTGGTGTCGGGGTGGGTGTGGAGTGGTGGAGTAGGGTAGGGGTGGGGTGTGGGTGGGGTAGGGTGGGGTGGTGTGGGGGTGGGGTGGGGTGGGGTGGGTGTGGAGTGGTAGGTTAGGGTAGGTCGGGGTGGGGTGGGGTAAGGTAGGGTTGGTGGGTGGGTGTTGTGGGGTGGGGTAGGGTGGAGGTGTGGGTTGGGTAGGGTGGGGTGTGGGTGGGGTTGTGTGGATATGGGGGTGGGGTGGGGTGTTTTGAGCATGTGTGTGCATGTTTGGGGTGTTTTGGGGTGGGGTGGGGTGGGGAGGGTAGGGAGGTGGGGTAGGGAAGGGTGGGGGAGGGTGGTTGGGGTGGGGTGGGGTGGGGTGTGGTGTGGTGGGCTAAGGTAGGGTGGGTGGTGGGTGTTGTGGTGTGGGGTATGGTGGAGGTGTGTGTTGGGTAGGGTGGGGTGGGGGTGTGAGTGGGTATGGTGGGGTCGGGTGTTTTGGGGTGGGGTAGGGTAGGGTAGGGTAGGGTAGGGTAGGGTAGGGTAGGGTAGGGTAGGGTAGGGATGTATGCATGCATGTATATATGTATGTACAGGACAAATGGCATATCAACTTTTGTGTAGGGGTATTTCTGTTTATATGTGTTTATGTAGAAAAAGACAAAATAATAATAAAAAAAAACAGAAAAAGAAAAATAATTCCACTACCCTACCGAGGTTTGAACTCGTGCAACTCATATTCCTTATCAACAAAGGATTCAGAGTCCAGCACTCTATCCACTACAGTGGCACTTCAAAAATGCAAGTTCATTTACCAAAATGCCAAAGGGCCATAACTCACAAAGTATTTTCCGGAATTTTGTCAAAAGTTTATCAGGTCATCTACTCATCACCACCACTATATTCACCAACTTTCAAGGCTCTAGCTCCAATAGTTTTTTAGATATCCTGCTGACAAGATTTTATCAACAAAATTTCAAAGGGCAATAACTCTTGAAAGGGGCATAATCCTGATAAGAAAAAAAATACACGTCAGCTAATTTTCCATGAGGAATCCAAATATGAAATGTCAAAACCCTAGCATACACGGTTCTTAAGTTATGCTATGCATCACTTTTACCATACATTACAATGGACAAAAATTACCAAAGTTACAAAGGGCCATAACTAACAAAGTATTTTTCAGAATTTTGTCAAAAGCGTAACGGACGGACGAATGACGAACGGACGAACGAACCAGAACCAATATGCCCCTCCAACTTTTTCAAAGTTGGGGGCATAAAAATAATAATGATAATAATAATAATAATAACAGAGTTGTTCAATTCAATTAATGTACATTGGGTATACCTGAAGATGGTAAGAAAAACTATACTACTGAAAATGTCATCTGTTTGTCATCTGCTACTATTATTTGCAAACATTTCATTATGTATTACCTACATGTACATGCAATGTAGACCCTGATCAGACTTTTCCTGGCTGAGTGGTCTGATCTGGGTCTCAGTGTTTTCAACAATGACTAGACAACAGCAAAGAAGATGACAATTGTTATGTTTGGCACCTGAAGCTTTCAATCTGTCAATATGCTTGCAAATAAATATAATTTGATTGGGCATCTGGTTTTTCAAAGTAAATCAAAGCACTAACAGCACTGGTGGTAGGATAGGGTAAAAAAGTTCCTTAACCATGACATATACCATTAAATTTTCAGTACTTTAAGCCAGTAGTGTAGATCCAGATTTGATACCAACATCATATTAACACATCTGTGTAATGAGCACCCCTCTAAACCTCAATTCATACAGAGAAAACTGGGGCTAACAGGGGCATACATGTTTTTTTTCTACTCATGAATGTAGGTTGTGGGTACTCGTTAGACTTGCCTCATTAGTTTTAATGAGAACCCCTACCTAAGTTTGAGGTATGAATAAGAAACATATTCAAATACTTTCATCCTTATCCTGCTGAATATTTGATTTAGCCACACCCTTTTCTATTTTTGAAACATTCAGATTTCTTGATTTAATTTTTTCCTAAAAATCGTAAATTGTAAGTCATACAGTGATCAGATGGCTTTGTAACTCAGTAACATAACTAAACTGTGAGCCGCGGGCTGCGGGGTAGAAACTAAAAGAAGAAATACATTTATGTAGTATAAATAAGAGATGTTCCATTCATTCATGTACATTGGGTATCTTTATGCCTGCAATAACAGATTTTAAAAATTTTAATCTGAAAGATACCAAGAAATAAGGGCTTGAAGAAATAGGCTGTAATACATAGGGCTTCCTGGCAGTGCTGAAACCCATAGCACATAAGAACTGATAAATTGTTTCTCTACTTCCTGCATATCATAAACTATATTTGTTGTTTTGGCAGCAGTCTAAATGTCAGTCTTTCCACTGATACGGCAGCTTGTCCCATTTCTTCTTCTTCTAATTATTCCAGTTTAATGAGTGAACAGGGCCCATACTATGGCATAAGCCAAGCAGGGAAAACACGCCTGTTCAAATATATTTAATATTTTACCACAAAAAATGAATATTTTGAGAAAAAAATAATTCTTCTCGAAATATAGATAGTGCGCACCAATGTAAGAACCACCCTGTGACAAAGAGGTTTTTTTTTATTTGAGGTTTAACATCCCTGAAAACACTATTTAGTTCATTTTCGAGAAATTGCTTCCAATTTTGTGGGACTTTTAACCGACATTGAGATGAAATGACATCTCAATCCCTGTCGCACAATAAAATCAAACGGGTTTATAAGCATGGCCTACTCAGGCATGCTAAGACCTTCTAAGCAGATTAACAGTACTAATGTGTGGACAGGATCAGCTCTGTGTGGAAGCATCCTGCAGCCAATTTATATCTCCAAGCACGGGTGGGCAGGGCGGTTTGTGACTAGCGAGTGAGTTTTAGTTGTATGTCCTACCAGCAGCTAAGGTCATACTGAGACCTTTGTTTACAGACTAATTTCATTAAGCATCATTTTTTGTATTTTTTTTTCCTGTTAGCATTTGTTGTGTTCTAGTTAATATTGTACAAGTTTAACAAATTTACTCCCATTGTCTCATTTTTTCCTGTGTAATGCACATACATGTAATGTCCTTCCCCTATGTTACTACACTTACAAATCATGTGAAATTAATATTTTTACATAAAACTCTTATCACGAGAGTGCTAAATCTTCTCTCCAGAGACTTAAAATTTTTCCAAAACTGGTCCCTTTGTCAGGCCGGAAAACAGACGTCTAATTTTTACTCTTGATGCTAACTTCTTCTGCAGTGAATTCCAAGACCGCAGAAGAGTTCAAAGCTCGCACGGTATAAGATTGAGACTCAGAGGTATGCGTTTTAGGATACCTCTGTTGTTCGGATTGTAAATAGTTTTAAGAGCTCATCCAGCAGTGATGATTTTTTTTTTTAAGCTAAATTCTAAATTTAACCACCCAACCAACTGAGGTAATGGCCAAATAATGACCGACTCAGTACAAGAAGATAGATAGATTAGATAGATAGATAGATAGATAGATAGATAGATAGATAGATAGATAGATAGATAGATAGATAGATAGATAGATAGATAGATAGATAGATAGATAGATAGATAGATAGATAGATAGGCAACTGAAATGGGTCATTTATTGTGCATCAGGCATCATCTGAGAGTCTGGAGAAGCCCAGGATTGAACCTGAGATCATTGGTTTACAAGGTGAGTAGCATAACCACTGTATCACAGGGGCATCAGGTATGTGATGAACACGCCCTCACAGGTACCCACATTCTATATTGTTGAGCAGAATAAAGACAAAGGTATATACCCATGTAGGCCTAAACCCCAGTTTTACTGTGAAAGTGTAGTTCCAAGGGGTCAAGATTATAAAGGCATGTTGTGGACATAGATTTAGTACATATATTAAGATAATGAGTTCCCACTTAAAACCCAGTTTTACTACATAAATGTTGGATTTAATGGGATCAAAATCTTATAAATATGTTTTCGCGATGACAAGTTGACCATGAAAGACTCAGACAATCCTGCCTAAGTGTAATGTGAAGTCTAATGAGAATATTCAAAGATAGAAAGCTTATGCAGCCAATTTTGGGGTTTATATGCATAGACGGGCCGTAGCAGTTTTCCTGGCAAGGCTCAGACCTTCTAACCAGATTACCAGTACTCGTGTGTGTGTGTGTGTGGGGGGGGGGGATAAATGCAGGCTGGTTTTGTTCATTGTTAATAGATACTTTGTTGCAATAAAAGCTCTGCATAGCTTATGTTAATTGTTTATAATATGCTACGTTAAAAAAAATGTTGTCTATCTCCAAATACTGAGTCGGTCATACTTGGCCATTACCTCAGTTGGGTGGGTGGCTAAATTTAGAATTTAGCTTAAAAAAGAAGAAGTTTTTTTCATCTTTTCTCCTCATTAAAGCAAACTAGAAAAGAACTTTTAAAATAAGTTCTGAAAGTTAGATGGACAAGTCTTCTTTTGGGTTACTCGTATCATAACCGTTGCTAACATGGTAGGGCGCTGAAATAATATTCCAATAATTTTAATAATTAATATTTATTTTCTAATATGCTGAAAATAATGCTAAATATTGAAAACCGGCCGAAAACGACCCAGACCGAAACGACTTATGGCCGAAATGACCAACCAAAGTAGGCGCCGAAACGTTCAGGATTCCCTGAATGTAAGACCAAAATTGTGTTTACAGGGGCGGAAAAAGTGCATTTCAATCAAACCAAACAAACCTCAGAGCACATCAACAATGATTAAAACTTATCCTAATCAGTCTATACTCGCTTCTCATGGTACCAAGGGTTCCATGGTACCGGGGTAAACAATATTTTGCTGCATTTTGAATCTTGTACAATTCACATGGGCTTGATATCCTCATATCAATGAAGTAGGAAATATATCTTTCCATTGGTATATATATCATTACATTTTTATGATAAATATCTGGATAAATATCTAGAAAATTGAAAAACAGGTGAAATCTGATTTTTCACATTTTCTCTTCACCCCCTGGTCTTTAAATTTGTCTTTTATTTATTTTTGAAATACCCAAGGATTTTTCTTTTGTGGCTTAAGTTTTTCTCGGGTAGGTCATATAAATTGAAACATGCAAGAACAATCCTGTTTGTTTCCGGCTGATATATACTGCCTTCTATATGCATGGGTATTCGTTTAGGATTGAAAGTGAATTTTAGCCCCAAGTGCACAGGCAGTCTATGCATGTGTTCTTTAAATTACTTTAAACTATCCCAGTGTTTCTGTGCCCCAATGACACCTCTGAGTATAAGCTTAGAACGTAAAGTTAAATGATGAATCAAACTTGCTTGTCTTTCATACAACCCTCGTGATAAATTGTACCCCCCTGTGTCTCAACTGTAGCTTACTTTATTGTACCAATTGCAGGATTAAAAGCAGTCAATTTTTTTTTTACATAATTTTTGCAGTTTTCCCTATTTGAAATACAAGGAAGTTCTAACGAGTACCCACAATCAATGTTTTTGAGTAGAAATAAGAAAAATAATGTATACCCCTGTGAGTGAGCGAGTGTTTGGGTTTTACGTCCCACCAACAGCTAAGGTCATTCGGAGACGGGATCTCGTTTTAAAGACTTATCCGAAAGTCTGGAGAAGCCCGGGAAGCCTGCGATCCCTGGTTTACAAGGCGAATAGCGTAACCACTACACCACGAAGGCTTCCGTATACCCCTGTAAACCACAGTTTTACTATATAAAAGTGGGGTCTAAGGGGCATAGTTATACATGCGTGTTTTCGTGATGGAGGCAAGGCATTATTGAACAATAATCATTCCAAAGGCTTAATATGAAAATGGTGGCATTGATTTAATCCTCAAGGCCATAGTAATGCAAAGAATATCACATGTTGCCTTGTCTGAACGATAGTTCCTGAACCAAACGATGAATTTGGACCAACTTTAGTGTATTACACCTATCGATACAAAACGTTCAAACTCCTATGAAATAATTTTCAATGAAATAACTTTCCTATGAAATAACTTTGCATCAAGTTAGTTTGACAAGCAAATGTCATTCATCAAAGGATTCTAACACTAGATCAAGCAATTGATTGGTCTCATTTTGGCAAACACTTTCTGATTGAAATTTGAGATGTATTTTGATTGGACAGTGCAGGAGTCAGCAATGAAATATACACCACCTTGTGTTTTGAATTTATTTCTATCTGGCAGTTGACGGATAGGGTGTTAGGATGTATTGAATGATGTTTCAGGTCAGAATGAAATGAAGCTCATCAAAGTTTGAACGCTTTTGTGTCCACAGGTGTATGTCATTTCAAGATACAAGACTTAATAAGATTTTGCTGACCTTGACCTAGTTTTCAATGCCATACTGGAAAAATATTGTTCAATTTTTGCTTATCAGTACCATATCCATTGAGCCGACGGAAAAAATCTAGCGAAACTATTAGTCTATGTCGAATGGGACAGAAAACCTGTCCCGTGCAAATTTCATGACGATTTTTGGCGACCTATATCACATTAAACTTTGGGGCATGTGCAACAATGTCAACCAGTTCGGCACTCTGAGGTCCGCGTCTGAGCTGAATAATGACGTCATCAAAATGGCGGCTATAACGCTGTCTATATATATGTTTATAAATAGTAATGGAATTTCAAGTAATCGAGTCTAATTGAGATTGAAAAGTTTTAAAAGTCTTTGCCTTCTAAAATTTTATCAAAGAAACGACAGTTATACAAAAATGACTTTTTTAATGCAAGAGAACATAGGGCCTATATGAGCCGGTGCATGACAAAACATACAATAAGAAGATACTCGATCAACCTGCGCACCCATCCACTATGACAAGACCATTTGCTTATGTATCTCTGCATAGATCGTAGCCTATAGTAGGTACATGCAATCAGCGAACGGGCAGGCTGATCTGAGTCTTCGCTGGCCGCTCAAACCTTCTTATATGTTTTGTCATGCGCTGGCTCATATATTATATAGGGGTATTTTTGGGTATCTAGAACGTTAACTTGCCACAAATCTTACGGTGACAATATATGCACGATGTATTTTCACCATCTATTAATAGCCGGATATTGTTTTCTCTGCGTGACGTAATTCACTACGCGTTTGTTTTGTCTGTTGCCACGAGCCATAGACCACGCTTGTAGCCTTGTAATTGATTGATTTCAATCCTTTTGTTTGACAAATAACCACGCATTGAAAGTGTTATTTCGCTGTTTATGTTTCATTTTCGTGCTGTTTTTGTGACAGTTTTGTCTACCTACATTATTCGTTTAATATAACTTACTCTTTTATCAATATTTCTATATGTATGTCTATCTGTCTGTCAATCTGTCTGTCCGTTGTACCTTTTTCTATTCCTATTTCCTGTGAGCCTGTCTTCCCCAATCTGATTAGTTGAACTAGTTTTTGTGTATGTTTATTTCCTGTTGATTCATATTTGTTCTGAACTATGTCCGACGTCGACGAGGGTGGACCAAGTGACCCAAAGAGGCCGCGTATGGAAATTGTTTGGAACCTTTGTATTGTCTGTCAAACAGACGATAAAGCTTAGCTTCTGTGGGAGAAACCGAGCTCTTACGAACAAATACTTGATTCCATCCATACTCGCGGGAAATACGGGGATGGGATATACCCAGAGAGAAGTAGGCAGCTTGGTGATATATCAACCACTTTGCTGAAAGAAAAAGGTGTAACTTGGCATAAAGAGTGTTACAAAAACACCACAAGTAAAAACAATATTGCAAGAGCGAAAGCTCGATATGAGAAAGCGATAGCAAGCCGTGCTGGACCAAGCTATGTTGTAGAGGAATCTAAACAAAGTCGGGCTAGCCCGATACTAACCCGTCGGTCTGCTGAACCTTTTGATAACAGAGTATGTTTCTTTTGCCAAAAGGGCGAGACAAAAAAGCATGCATTGATTAAACTGAAAACAGACAGTGCTGGTAAGAAATTACGCAAAGCAGTGGAGAAGTCAGGGAATGAAGTTTTCCGTGTTCGTCTTAGTACTGCCATCAATCCTGACGATGCTCATGCAAATGATGTGAGGTACCATAACAACTGTTACGTTAACCATGTAACAAATGTATTGCGGGCCGAGCCCCAAGACAGTTCGAAGTCTAAAACGGTCGAATCTGAATTGGCAGCCGAAATTGAATTTCTTGGCGAAGTTGAGAAAAGTCTCAACAGAGGCAAGATTTTAACAATGAACGATTTAGTAATAAAGTTCCGATAAATTAGAGAAAGCAATGGGGTTGAACAATCAGGAATTTCGAAAATTCAAATGAAACAAATCTTGACAGAAAATATTGATGACATACAATTCAGTAAGCCCAGCAGATTAAATGAATCTGAAAGGGTAACTCTGAAAAAGACAAGTGACAGGGCCATTCAGGCTTTTGAGGAAACCAAATTAGAAACCGACATGCAAAATATGTTCAGTGTTGCCAAAACCTTACGTAAACAATGACGACAATGTTGATGAGCAGGTTCACAAATTTGACCCTAGCTCAGCATGCAATGTATGCTTGTTTAACAAGAAAGCAACTCAGTGAAAATAAGAAAACCCTAACATTGCAGCATTCTAATGAATGGCCATTACAATTAAGTGTTGGTTTGACGGTACATACAACATTCCGCAGCAAGGAACTTATAGACTTTCTGCATGGACTTTGCCTATCAGTAGATTACAAGCGTATCATAGCAGTTGAAACTCAGCTCGCTAATCAAGCTGTAGTAAGCATGTATGGCAACGAAGGAGTCTATGTCCCTAGAAGCTTCATTCCTGGGAGACATATTTTCTTTGCTGTAGACAACTGTGACTTTCAAGAAGATACTGCGGATGGAAAAAATACATTGCATGACACAGTCATGACTATATATCAGAGAATCAGTGACAACGATGGAGTAACCAGCTTTGCCTTTGATGGCAAGATTGAAGATCGCCGGCTTTACGACCTCCCCAAAACCATCACTGAGATTGAAGAATGCAATTTATCAAACGATACGAAGCCAAACTGTGAAATATTTAGCACATTTCCAAATCAGATAGGAACTGAGATTGCAAATACCAAAACATTGTGCTGGCTTGCAGCAGCTTTCGTTGGTCTCTAAAAACAAAATGGAACCGGAGTTAGAACCGGACTCTGGGACTCTACGGCAAGCTGGTTGTCCACCAACATGGTCAGCTCTAAATTCTATTTTGAACAAGCAATTGCCTTTGACCAGAGTTGTGATTGCTGCTCCAGCACATGAATTTTCCACACTTCTCACGGTTCTAAAACAAGCTCAGAAGATAAACACAGTTCTTGTTGGAGATGAGCACAAGACCGTTGTAACACTTGACATGGGTCTGTACAAACGTGCTCAAAAACTGCTCATGGCAAAGAAGAATGAACTCAAAAATATTGTGCTACGTCCGGGTGAACTCCACATAGTTATTGCTATGCTACGGACAATTGGCTGTTTCATTGACAATTCGGGAATTGACGCACCTTGGCTTCATGCCGACCTGTATGGTCAAACGACTATAAAACAGATACTAGATGGTAACCATGTGAAAAGGAGAGTGAGAGCACATACCGTGACCCTCCTGTCGTTGTTCACTATGAATATGGAAGCATTTTCTATTTGAGCCCAAGAAGTCGTCGATGAATGCAAAGCTGAGTTCAGGAAATTCGTTGAGAACTGCAATGATTTGTCATCCCTTGAGAAAATTTCAAGCGGGTATGAAGTGGTAAAAGACTATATCAGATCTTCAGACTTTGAGGCAAATTTTGCAAATTTTAACAAGGAAGGCAATTTGATGCATCAAGTCAGTTTGGTGTATATGAGAATGGTTACCCTGATGTTACAATTTATCAGAGCAGCTCGTAATGGTGACTGGGAAGGGCATTTGTATTTCCTCGCAGCATTTGTCAAGTACTTTTTTGCATTTGACAAACTGAACTACGCTAGAATGACGCCACTCTATATTTCAGAAATGTTTGCATTACAGGAAAGCGATCCCGCGTTATGGCACGAGTTCTCAACAGGAAATTGGGTGGTGAACAAAACCCAAGTTGCTTCTTGTGCGCTTGGTGCAGATCATGCATTGGAGCAGGTAAATCGTTGGATGAAGGTATCTGGTGGAATAGTAGGAATAACTCAGAATCAGACCGCAAGGACAAGGTTCTTTTTGGTAGCCCCGGAGTTAGCGAGACTTAAGGCAGAGTCAAAACAATTAGCCAACCTTGACCAAAAGCCCTCATCAAAGCATTACGAACTGTCAAACACAGCTCGTTGTTTTTCTCAGCTTTGTCTCTTTCAACGACATTACAAGGTTTTACAAACCGTTTGAATACGAGGGTGATGACATTGTCAATATAGTAACAAAAGCTGTAGTTCCTGAAAATGTCCAAAGTGACCTGGCAAAGATCGAGAAAGTAGGATCAGAAAGTCTTGACTTTCTTGAATCAAGACTGAAGACACAGCGAATAAATGTCTGGGACCCCATGAAAAAGATTTCACTTAAAACATGGAAGGCTTCATTGAAGGAAACAAAGCTTAAAGTTGGCGACAAAACTGTGGAGTTGAAAGAAGACAGGGGTTTGTTTGCAAGAATGCTCATTGTCGCCAATTCTAGACCTGACATAAGCCTGGAGAGAACTATAGGCACTTATGAGCTATCAGTTGTGCCGAGGTCGTTGTTTGCAGCGGATGGATTAATGAATCATTGCTCTGACAAAAGCCAACTAATGGCTATTCTGGAGAAACAAGCGGTGCAACCTGTTTTGTCAAACGACGCACCTACTGTAACCAGCGAAACAGGCAGAGTTGCAGTTGTTGACGCGATGGTTATAGTGCAAGGCCTGGACAAGCCCAAGTCCATCAAGACATGCAAAGATCTTTCACATCATTTTTGTCAGAAAGTAACACGATTTTACAACCGTTACGAAGAAGTGCATTTGATTTTTGACAGATACGATGTTGAGAGATCACTCAAGACAGAAACTCGAACAAGATAACTTGGCAGTAAACAAAGCATTGCATATCATATCACAGACTCAAGTCGAATTGAGAATGTATCTATGAAAGTGCTGCTGTCAAATTCAACAACAAAGGATATTTTGACAGCTTATCTTTCTGTCAATCTGATAGAATATGTGAAAGAAACAGACAAATCATATGTGGTAACGTATCGGGACAAGGTCGTAGCTACTAAAGGCGACTATGAGCACCTCGCCAGTAGTCAGGAAGAAGCAGACACGAAAATAATCCTCCATGCAGTCGACGTGTCCAGACAAGGAGTATCTAAAATTGATATTCATTCAGCTGACACGGATGTCTTCATTCTGTGCCTTGCCCATTTTGACAAATTACCAGAAGATACACTCTTTGTCACAGGAAGTGGCCAGAGGAGAAGGAAAATAAAGCTAGCAGCTATATGCGATGCCCTTGGTGATCTCAAAAGCAGAGCTCTTATTGGATTGCTTGCCTTTTCCGGTGCAGATATTACTGGGTCAATGTCAGGCAAGGGTAAAATATCATGTTGGCAGGCATTCAGTAACGCAGAATCCTCTATTCATGAAGCATTCAACAAGCTTGGCCAGGTCCCATTGGAGGACGACACTAGGACAGCTCTCGAAAAATATGTTTGTCTGCTGTATCAACCAGGAACTTCAATAAGTAA
Source organism: Lucinisca nassula (assembly GCA_963580285.1). Classification (NCBI taxonomy): domain Eukaryota; kingdom Metazoa; phylum Mollusca; class Bivalvia; order Lucinida; family Lucinidae; genus Lucinisca; species Lucinisca nassula. Next base: position 110,173 of record CAUZLF010000207.1, on the reverse strand, counting down.
TCTCACTGAGTTTAGGTGGTGGATGTTTCGTCGAAAACAGGCCGAATCCAACAAGTTACACCAACTAGAGCTGTTTTCCTGGAAAGTGTAGAGAGGTCCCACTATCAGTACATCATATGGAAATCTGCAACTGAACCTACTCCCAATATACCATTGCCTGAAAACCATTGTTGGAGACGGGATGGTGACATTTATATCCCTAATATGACTACCTTGCCTCCTGCTCCAGAGACCCTGCTCCAGCTGGTAAAATGTGGTTGCAGTAAATCTGCTTGCGACACTTCGCGCTGCAAATGCAAGTCCAATAATTTGTTTTGCACTGACTTGTGCTCTTGTGGAGCTGAAGCAGATGCATGCAATAACATTGTTGCTGAGTTTTATGACGGCGACTTTTGAGGAGTCTAGCGTGCCGTTAGTTTGGCAAGTTATATCCTTTCAGGGAAATGTATCTTAATGATAGCAAAAACTTCGGTCATTAATCAAAATAGTATGTAACTGTTTTGAGTGACTGGAGTACAACGTACAATACTGTGGTAATGTACCTGTGATAGCATACTGTATTCATCTCGGGCATCGCCCCTGCTTCTATAAGCGCCCCTGTTTCCCAAGAAAATGTAAGGATAGCTCTTTCCGCATTTAAAGAACAATTTACTTACTTAACCAAAAGTGAATATTTCTGAATCAGTAGCCTTAATCTACTTTAGAATTTATCATGCAAGGAATGTTTGTGTCCCCCCCTATATCTCAGGGTCTCTGCATTCTATGACCAAACCATCCCAATGAGTCTGTGTTTACTGTTTCTCACTTGATATGCGTAAACATCAAAATGCTTATGACAAGTGACATTTTACTAAGTTCCCAGTCTAGAATGTGCATTCTGGTAGGAGCTTTCTTCATATTATGGACCGCTTCTTTTTATCAAATGTTAAGCGCACGGGGCGTTTTTGGAGCAAATATGGTATTGGATTCTAAAGCAACAAAATTGCAATGCTGTTTAGATAATTGCATTTTTTTTTACATTTTAACAGACTTAAATGCACAATCTGGTAGAAGCTTTGTGTATATTAAGCACCCCTGCTTTTTATCAAATTTTAAGCGCCCAAGGCGCTTTGTGGAGCGAGTACGGTATTGCGTTTTGGTGCACATGTTGATGATACGAACAGTTTCGTATCACACATAAGGACCCACAAAGACATTTAAAGTGATAAAAATAACTTTTATCAAGCTTACATACTTTCAGTTTCATTAAATATGAATGTGTTTAAATAGCGCAATGGCCGCCATTTTGATGACGTCATTATTTTTCCCAAACGCGGGTCTCAGGGCGACGAACTGGTTGAAATCATTTCATATGCCCTAAAGTTTAATTTGGTATAGGTCATCAAAAATCGTCATGAATTTTGCACGAGATTCCCATTCGACACAGACTATATGTACAGTTTATCATAGCAACAAAGACTTGATTCACCGTTGGTGTCCTTAATGTCATATTTAAGGTCAAAAATCATATTATCATATGACGTCGCGTCTGAGAGTGTAATAACGCCATGTAATATTTTCGATAATCCACTAGTGGATTGAATATGCAAATTAGCTAGATACGTCCCGTAACGTTACATGTACGACGTTCTTAATGACGTCGCGTTTACTAATGGCGGAATACTGATGTTTTTGTAAACAATCGAGAATAAAATGCGTTTTAAATGTCATACGATAATAGAATCTTGCATTCGTGCTCATGTATTATTGAATTTATTAAACTCGTTGAGGAAAAGGGATGAAATGCTCGGCAAACACTCGCATTTTATCCCTTTTCCTCAACTCGTTTAATAAATTCAATAATACATGAACACTCATGTAAGATCCTCTATTTAATAGTGGGATGACAAAGCTTTAAGTTTAACGACCCAGACATTCTTTATGTCAAATGGAGCCGGTTAGTTTACCTAACCACACTTTTCCGGGGAAGGTTTAGACCTCAGGGACTAGCCAGTTCAATATACAGTCGAACTTCAATGGCTCGAACACCTTTGGGACCTCGATAATCTGTTCGAGACAGAAGTAGTTCGAGCCACTGAGGTTACTGTCAGGAGGCATAACGAGATACTTTTAGACATCTTTTCGGTGTTCTATAATGAAAATGCATGTTGTGTGTACTCATTAGAATCGCCTCATCGAGGCGATTCTAATGAGTACACACAGCATACATTTGCAAGATAAAAGACTAAAATCTCCTTAATTATCTCCCACTATTTCTTATGTAGAGGATTTCGCTAGGGGCTCAAGAATAGGTTCGACACATCCATGGTGAACGAGCCATCGGTGTTCGAGCCATCGAAGTTCTACTGTAAATTCAAAATCCAGCAGTTTATCAAACAGCGCAGACTCTGCCCAGACGCGTGTCTGCCCCTAGGTTATGCGTTTTGTCATTATCATTATCAACTTTAAGGGACAATATGTATATTTGGGTTAAATTGTTCGAAATATATGAGCACGAATACAAGACGGCATTTAAAACGCCTTTAATTCGCGATAAGGACGTCGTACGTGTTACGTTACGGGGCTTATGTAACCAATTACCATACCATTACGAAAACACGCCTATACTAATACATTGTAACCTTTATCGCCGAAAAAATGAAAATTTTAAGATGAAAAATTGTGATATTTTTCTTATTTCTGCTCAAAATATATGTTGTGGGTACTCGTTAGAAAAATATTTTTCTTATTTCTGCTCTAAATATAGATTGTGGGTACTCGTTAGAACCGCCTCATTGAAGCGGTTCTAACGAGTACTCACAATCTATATTTTAGAGCAGAAATAAGAAAAATAAGGTTTACCCCTGAAAACCTCAGTTTTACAATATAAAAGTGAGGTTCGAGGGGGGTCAAAATTATATAGGCGTGTTTTCGTTATGCTAATCCACTGTGTATTACCGAATTTAATACATAGAGGATCTTACATGAGTGTTCATGTATTATTGGCTTTATTAAACGAGTTGAGGAAAAAGGAAAAATTCGAGGCTTTGCCGAGCATTTTATGCCTTTTCCTCGACGAGATTAATAAATTCAATAATACATAAGCACGAATGAAAGATTCTGTTTATCATATGACATTTAAAACGCATTTTATTCACGATTGTTTTACAAAAAATGTCAATATTCCGCCATAATTAAACGTGGCGTTTGTTAAGGACGTCCTACATGGAGCGTATCTAACTGATCTGCATATTTAATCCACTCGTGGATTACGCATTTTTGTTATACTCTGTAGTGAAATCAATGCATATCTGAAACAAATCCCACTGAAAATTTATCACTGTGAAAAATAACATGACCTTGTTTTTTATACAGTAGCAGCTCGGACTGCTTTTTTATCGCCAAAATTCATGTTATCGATAAAATAATTCTGTAAAATACCTTGAAAAGCACAAATGGTGTATTGAAAATTGTGACATGTTTATGTTTTGAAACAGACAGTTTTAACTTCATAGCCAGGTTAAAATTGTGACGCACGATACGTAAATATAATATACCGTAAATATAAATTATGAAATAAAAAGAAAATTTACTTTTTACGACGGACACCAAAAGTATTCCATTTTGTGTGTTGAAAACATCCGAATTATCACTCGTGCTTCGCACTCGTGATAATTTGGATATTTTCAACACACTCGATGAAATATTTTTGGTATCCACTTCAAAAAAGTAAATATCCCTTATTTATTACATTGCGTTATAACATTCTCAGACGCGACATCATATGATTAAAATTAATGCCGTTATTACGTTCTCAGATGCTACAGAAACCTCCGTGGTGTAGTGGATAAGCTACTCGCCTCATAAACAAGGGGTCGTGGGTTCGATCCCGGGCTTTTTCCAGGCTTTCGGATGAGTCTTTAAACCGATGTCCCGTCTCCGTATGTTGGTTGGGACAAAAAAGTCAAACACACTCACTCACTCTCAGACGCGAGGTTATTTGAAAAATTAAATGGCAGTATGCTGGGTGTACTCATTACACTCGCCTCATTTCCAAGATGAATTCAGAACATAACTTTCTAGATCAATTTTATAACGTTACTTGCTGGGAAGTAGAAGTGAATACGATGAAATCGCTAAGGACTTGAAACCAGCTTGAAATCGCCAGCGACTCAAGAACGAGTCTGAAATCACTAGCGACTCAAGACAGACCCTGCAATCACCTGCGACTCAAGAACGAGCCTGAAATCGCTAGCGACTTAAGAATAAGTTCAAATCAGCCATGACGGGCCTCCGTGGCCTAGTGGATAAGAGCGCTGACTCTTAGTCATTAGGTCTCTCACCGCCGTAGGTTCGAGCCGGGCCTCGGGCCTCGAGACGCCAAGTTCTGCAACGGAAGGTCATGTGGTTTTTCTCCGGGTACTCCGGTTTTCGCCCACCTCTGATTAACGATCGGCTCGATATGAGTGAAATAATCTTGAAAGGGCCGTAAAACCCAACCCCCCCCCCCAAAAAAAAAAATCAGCCATGGATGCTCGAGTCAATAAAGTTCTACTGTTACCGTCGAGCTGGTACTGGCATTTGTATTTTCAGGGCAACAACTGCATTTGAGGCATCGAGCGAATCATTTAGGATTTGTTTACTCGTTGCTGTTTGTCGTATACTTTTCCGATATGCACATGCTGAAGACGTTTAGATTTGTTTGGAGCTCGGCCGCCCGTCGTGTCTATAGATGCCAAACACTTAATGCTAGACCTTAACAGCAACAACTTGAAACACCTTAGTTTTCATGTCGAGTTCTCTACCAAAATTTTCATTCCATTTCCTTTGACTTTTTTATGCAATTCTTTTTTCATTTATTAAATTGTAAATATTTTGCTTCTTTTTATGTTTCCTTATTTCTTTTATCCCATATGAGAGACAGCAATTACTCAATGGTATGAAGGTCAATCTATTATTGTCATTACTGACATAATTTTGCACAGATAAGATTATGCCAAAATAATAATGTTAATAGAACATTCTAAAGGCAGGTGCAAACGATAGCTCCGCCTAGTCAATCTTATCTGCGACTACTATACTTCAATCCAAGCCTCTAAAACACCATTCCAAAATGGACTTGTATTATTAGTTTTAATTTGTTTTACAATTGTTTTCCACGTTTCAATAATTTGTATAGAGTGGCGTATTTAGATTTGAAAGGTGTTTTATATTTAGTATCGTTATCAGAACAGACCGGCCCCGATAGCTCAGTTGGTAGTGTGTCCGCTCCGGTAGGTCACGGGTTCGATCCCGGGCCGCGACATACCAAAGTCGTTAAAAATGGTACTAGCTGCTACTCTCTTGGCACTCAGATTTACGGACTAGAGCTAGGACTGGTCGACCCAGTGTCGGGATAATGTGAATGGGTGTGGTATCATGTAATGTGTCTGGGACATGATACTTCAGTGAGGCAGCACTATAAAAGTGAGCATTGAGCTCCCTGTCACAACCAGACACCTTCGTGATATGACTGAAAAATTGTTGAAAGCGACGTTAAACCCGAATTCACACACACACACACACACACACACACACACACTTATCAGAACAGAACAGAACAGTAACTTTATTAAATATTCTCGGGCCACAATAATACATGGCATAGAGACATACAGTCTTTGTAAAAATGTTATAAACATTATCAATTTATCTACGTACCTAAGCGTATTTTAGAGCTTTTATATAATTTACTAAAGTGTATGTAATATACACCTGCGGTAATGGTCAAATGTGACCGACGCAGTATCAGAAGATAGATAGATAGATAGATAGATAGATAGATAGATAGATAGATAGATAGATAGATAGATAGATAGATAGATAGATAGATCATCTTTAAACCACCATATTCAGTACCTCTCTTTTCACTCTATGTATTCCAGATAGCTAAAACGCGGCGTCTGATCTGGGTCTACACTGTTTGCTGAAAGTGTATGTATTTTTGCAAAACACACCGCTAACAAGACAAATCTGGCACCCCTATACTTGGAAATGGACCACTCCAAACTTATTAGATTGGAGATTCCATTGTCATGTATGGGTTGACTACATTTTAACATCACATTAAAAGACCAAGATATTACCAAAGTTCCGTCATTATTATAGTGGTGATAGATACCTTTCAGTATTGCACGCTAGACGACCTTTATCTGAATCATCTCATTCCAAGTCATTCATGCAAGTGTGGAGACATTCGAGAGATGTGAGAACGCAGAGCACTTCTTTATTTGTATGCCACACATACAACAGAGAACGTATCATTTTTTTTCTGACTACCCGAATTTTCATCCTATAAACCTTAATATAAGTTACTGTATGGTGATGAAAAGCAAGTTGAAAGTAACAATACTATACTCTCTGATGCAGTTCAGAGATATATAAAAGACACGAGAAGATTTAGCAATATCAACTCGTTACAATCCCATTTGTTTGTTTGTTTGATTTAAGGTTTAACGTCCCCGTCAACACGGTATAGGTCATTTTGGAGACGTTGCTTCCAATCTTGTAAGATTTTAACCCGACCATGAGATGAAATGACATCTCAAGCCTGTCGCCCAATGAAACCAATAGAGTTTATAAGCATGGACGGTCCGACTCGCACCGCTTTGCCCGTGCAAGTTTAGATCCTCTAAGTGGTTTAGCAGTACACGTATGCGTTGGGTTTCAGCTCTGCATGGAAGCATCATGCAGCCCATCTACTTCTTGAAGCCCCGATGGGCGGGGGCTAAACAATCCTATTTAATATGTCATTAAAATATAAACATGCGATGGCTTAATTCTGCCTGAAATATCGATGACAAAACTTATATTTATTTATAGAGGATCTGGTATGAATGTTCATGTATAATTGAATTTATTAAACGAGTTGAGGAAAAGGGATTAACTGCGAGGCTTTGCCGAGCATTTTATCCCTTTTCCTCAACGAGTTTAATAAATCCAATATTACATGAGCACGAATGCAAGATTCTGTTTATAAAATGACGTTTAAAACACATTATATTCACGATTGTTTTATAAAAATGTCACTATTCCGCCATTAGTAAACGCGACGTCGTTAAGGACGTCGTACATGTAACGTTACTGGGCGTATCGAACTAATTTGCATATTTAATCCACTAGTGGATTATACAATTTTTAACATAGCGTTATTACACTCTCAGACGCGACGTCATATGATAAATTTATTTATTAAATAGGTGCAGTTTGTCATGCCATTTTCATATGTATCAGATGTGACCATGTATGGGGAGGACCTAACAGGTGTTGTGAGAACTTTTGCCCCAAACCTTTTGCGTGTCTTGCAATACAATATTATTAAACTAAACGACTGGTGAAATTCAAAAATAACTGTTAACTGGAAATAAGAGAAAACAAAAGAGGAAACTATATGTACTCAAAGAGAATTTATAATTATATACATGTATAACTACAGAAATGTTAAACACAAACTTGATACTCTGCCTGCCGATATTCAGGGTAACTGGAACAATTTCAATGAAAATATTATTCTATCAATAGAAAGAAATACTACAAAATCTATTGAACGTTTCTAAACACAAAAATCCCTTTGTAGATGGTTCCTTTCGCTATATAGACCAACCGCTCGTGCCCTGCAGTTGCAGCCTGCAGTTGCAGCTATCCAAGATATGGATCGGTCAAAATGTTGAAAATGTAAACCGGATGTGTTTTCATATATGAACAGTGATGAATTATGACAAGAACCTTCTTTTCTTGAAGGAAATTTTCTAGGAAGCAGTTGGAAATGTTGAAAGGAAAATTACATAAATTCATATGGTCATGTTAAAATATGTTTTTTTTTCTTTGAAGAGAATAAATGAATTTTAAGTTGTTTTATACTTTGTTTTGTTCATCCAAATAAACTTGCAAATAAAAATAACGGTCAAATCCTATCTGCAGGGAATGCAGAAATGAAATGCAGGGAAAGGAAAGGAAAACTTCTTTCATGAAATGATTTTGGCTATGAAAGGAAAGTACATGTACCAAAAATAGATATTAAATAAAAACAACAACAAACACACACACACACACACAAAACGCAACATAATATTCAAATCTTCTTCTTCTTCTTCTTGTGTCGTGCAGGGCTGCAAATCTGCTAGCATACTCGCACCATGGTGACTATGTACATGTGTGAGGGAGGGTCCAAAACTTAAAAAACAGGTTAAAAACCGCCAGCTGGATTAGAAGTGGTGGGCTGCGGCGATCCCAGACTTGAAGGTCTCCAAGCTGGGGGCTGCGACAAGGCCGTCAGGGAGTTGGTTCCAGATGAGGACTGCCGTGGGGAAGAAGGACCCCTTCATCGTCTGGGTTCTGCAGAAAGGAGGGATGAACCGGTTGCAGTGTCCTCTTGTAGTTACGCCTTGGTGGTGTATGGAGGTGGGGACACTGACGGCAACAAGTCCGTTTACAATCTGGTACATCATTACAGCCTTGGCTTGGCTTCTGCGGTCTTGGAGGCTTTCCCAACCCAGGCTGTCGAGCATGGTACTAACGCTGCTTGTTCGGCGGTAATCCCCAGAAACAAATCTGGCAGCTCTGCGTTGTACCATCTCGACACGATGTGTGAGGGCCTTGGTGTAGGGGTCCCAGACGGTGGATGCATTTTCTGTCTGTGGCCTGACGAGGGTTTTGTAGCATTCCTCCTTGGTGGACTTGGGGCATGAACCTAAATTTCTCCTTAGGAAGGCTAGTGTGTTGTTGGCCTTTTGGGTGACCGAGTCGACATGAGCATTCCAAGACATGTTTGAGGAGAGTACGACGCCCAAGTACTTGGCCTTCTTGGTCTCCTGTAGGGTCTGGCCATGGATGGTGTAGGTGGCTTCGACAATCTTCCGCTTGTTGGAGATTCGAAGGACCTCCCACTTGTCAGCGTTGAATTCCATCAGCCATGTCCTCTCCCAGTCCTGTAGTCCATCTAGATCCTCCTGGAGTAGCTTTGCATCCTCTGCTGTGTTGATCTCTCTGTAGAGCAGGGAGTCGTCAGCAAAGAGGCGACAGATGGAAGCTTTAACACGCTCAGGCAAGTCATTTATATAGGCCAGGAAAAGGAGAGGTCCTAGTACTGTGTCTTGGGGGACTCCTGAGGTGACTGGTGCAGATCTCGAAGAGGTCCCATCTAGTAGAACTTGCTGGCTGCGATGGCTCAAGAAGCTGCGGATCCACTTAAGTGTGTTATGTCTGACTCCATAGTGGTGCAGCTTCAGGAGCAGACGCTCGTGCGGTACCTTGTCAAAGGCTTTGGAGAAGTCCAAAAGAATTGCATCAATCTGTTTGGACTTATCCAGGCCAGTGACAAGATCGTTCACTGTGGTGATGAGCTGTGATTCACAGGAGCGGCGCTTCCTGAACCCGTGCTGGTATTCACTGATGATGTTGTGTCTATCGAAGAACATCATCAAACAGCTGTGTATGACGTGCTCGAGCAGCTTGCATGTTACAGAGGTGAGACTGATCGGTCTGTAGTTGGAAGGCTTGCCCTTATCGCCCTTCTTGTAGATAGGGGTGACGTTTGCGGTCTTCCAGTCAACTGGGATTTCCCCCTGGTCCAAAGATGCCCGGAAGAAAAGGGTGAGTGCCGGAGCTAGAGGCTGTGCCATTTCCTTAAGGAATCTGGATGGGATGGCATCTGGTCCGGTTGCCTTGTTCGGATTGAGGCCTTGTAGGAGTTTGAGAACTCCGTTTTCTGTGACACTTATGGGAGGGGCGTCTGGGTATGGTGAGGGACCCAGATCTGGAAGGGGCGACTGTGTGTCTTCGTTGGTGAAAACTGACGTGAACTGATCATTCAGTATTTCAGCCTTGGTATTGGCGTCTGCATGGTTTATTCCATCTCGCTTCAGAGGTGCTACCCCAGAGCCATCACATTTCTTGCTTTTTACAAAAGTGTACAGCTTCTTTGAGTTTTAACCTGAGGCTAGGTCACTGACGTACTTGTTGTGGGCTGATTTGCACTCTTGTTTTGTGGCAGTCTGTAGGTTTTTGTAACTGACCCAATCTTCTTTCTTGTTTGATTTCCGAGCTCGCTTGTATGCCCGCTTCTTTCTCCGTGAGAGTTTGCGGATGGACCTGTTGCACCAGGGTTGGCTAAATCGTGTTGAGGTCATCTTTGATGGGACACACTTATTTATGGTGGCTGTGCACTCTTTCTTGAAGTCGTCCCAGAGCTGGTTGATTGGGGTAGAAGCACTGTTGATTGTTGTAAACATAGTGGCAAAGTCTGTGAGGCGTGAGGTCATTGCATCCAAGTCGGCACTTTTCCACAGATGGACGAGTCGAGGTACTGGTTTCCTCCTTGCAGGCAGTACGTTAACATCAGTGAGGACAATGTCATGGTCACTTATCCCTGGTATAGGGGTGCACTTAGTGACTAGGGAGGGCCTATTTGTTGCAAACACATCGAGAGTGTTGTCTAGGCGTGTTGGGAACGTAACCATCTGTTCGCAGCCAATGTCGTTGAAGAGGTCAACCAGAGTACTGCTGATGGAGACCGGGTACCTATTACCCGAGATACTAGATGTCTTCCAGTCGACATCTGGGAGGTTTGTATCCCCACCAATATATAGTGGTTGGTTGCGGTGCCGAGTTGCGATGAGGGATGCACAACGCTGCAGTTCTTGCATGGTCTCAAGATTATTGTCTGGGGGACGACTACAAGGGATTGACGCCGCTACTATTTCGGCGCAGGTATCAATCTCTATTTCAGAGGCGTCAATGTCAGCACTGGTGACGATAGCAACCCCGCCATGGGGACTGGATTTGCGGTCTCGCCGGGCTGCAAAGCGGTAGCTGTCGGGCAGGACTTCCTTCTCATAGATATTTGGGTGGAGCCAGGTTTCTGTGCAGATTATGATGTCAGGTGCTGAGTATTGGAGAAGGGCCCAGAATTCTTCACGCTTGGCTCTCATACTTTGGAAATTTACAGTGATGATTTGAAGAGACTTTTTGGACATGGGCATTGGTTTACTCCTTATTGGAGAGGATGTTAGTCTTGGCGAGCCAATGTCCTGATTGTAGCTAAAAGTAGTGTCAGCTGAGCTCACGTTGGATGGTGTGGCGCTGTTTTGGTTGAGGATTAGAGATGACGAGTCTTCGAAGAGGCTAGAGTGGAAGTTTGGAAGGCCACAGTTGCAGCAGTACCAACTTGTTTCACTGTCGCTCAGTGTCTCATAGATGAGAGTGCTCATTTTCATGCAGGCTGTGTGGTACCAGAGCTCGCAATTGCTGCAAGCAACTGAGTGAATGGTCTTGGACAAAATAAATAATACAGACGATTTTTCAACATGTGTGTCTTTCTGTAATATGAAAAAAGAGTGTTAAGAATCTTCCTTTATGATTTTTAAAGCCTAAACCAACCGACACGACTTAAACAACAGTTGTCCAGGTACATAAGAAAAACATCTCACTATTTTCAAGGGATAATGAAAGATAACTGCCAACTATTTGGGGCTGTACATTGATATTGTGTTAACAAGTCAACGTATTGCATACCCTAGCAAAATGGAAGTGAAGGCAATGATAAGGAATCGATAGAATTACCTCACACCTCCCTTCCAAGACATCAAAGGGAAAGAAACACACAGATAAAATAACTTCACTATAATAAAAGCGTCACAAATGGAAAGCCAAAAGGACAGATAATTTCCCACAACAAGGCCAAACGGAACACAAATGACATCACGTAATCAACTGTTGTCCAGGTCTATAATAAAAACATCTCACTATTTTCAAGGGACCATGAAAGATAACATCCAACTATTTAGGGCTGTACATTGATATCGTATGAACAAGTCAACGTTTGCATACCCTAGTAAAATGGAAGTGAATGCAGTTATCATGACTCGATACAATTACCTCACACCTCCCATCCAAGACATTAAAAGGGAAAGAAACAGAGACAAAAATAACTTCCCTATAATGAAAACGTCACAAGCGGAAAGCCAAAGGACAGTTACTTTCCCACAAAATGGCCAAACGGCTATCCAAAATGAATTGATTTTACCAAAACATACATGCAAAGACTATAACAAAAATAAACCACGACAAAAGAACCGCCTTGGAACGGTCAGTAAAAGTTATTTGCTGGGGTTTAGATTGATTTTTATCATATGACGTCGCGTCTGAGAAGGTAATAACGCGATGTATTATTTTCGATAATTCACTAGTGGATTAAATATGCAAATTAGCTAGATACGTCCCGTAACGTTACGTGTACGACGTCCTTAACGACGTCGCGTTTACTAATGGCGGAATATTGACATTTTTGTAAACACTCGTGAATAAAATGCGTTTTAAATGTCATATGATAAATAGAATCTTGCATTCGTGCTCGTGTATTTTTTAATTTATTAAACTCGTTGAGGAAAAGGGATAAAATGCTCGGCAAAGCCTCGCATTTTATCCCTTTTCCTCAACTCGTTTAATAAATTCAATAATACATGAACACTCATGTAAGATCCTATATTACGTAGGTTCTGTCGTAGTTTAGACAAATAATTTGTTCAGTCCGCATGAAGGCTTTCTAACTCATCAGTGCAGCATCTCCGAGAACATAAAAATCAAACGACTACAGACATGAAACAACAATGATGTTTCGCCAGCATGAAATAACTGAAATACTGGAGCAAAAGAAAACCAACTATCAGACTCAGATGGGCTTGACCAGAGACCCCTTCATTCACGGAAGGTGGACAATACTTTATTTTCTTAATCTCTGATAGCATTGTAATAGTAGGCTGTTGCTGGTATTTCATTTACAGAGGGTATCAAAACGTTTTCACTGCTCCCTCTGCTATAAGGGAGATTGACATTCGAGACTCTAATGAAATGCTCTTACAAATAAGGATGTACTGCCTCAGGGTGTAAATACACTCATCTTACAGTCAGGTTAACCACGATCGTGTGATGCAGACAAGGGGTAGGGTGAAGACAACAGGAACCTGATTCTGTTTCTACGTTTATCCCATATCTCAACACAATAGTCGATAATGTGTGCGTGTGTTTGTGGTAAAAAGCTGAAAATGGATGAAAGAAATTGCCTCACTAATTTGTCAAATATGTCTGAATACAAATATGTAAACACAGACAGCGAATGTTCACAATTACAACGGGTCGGAAATTCACCGAAAAGCAATAAAGTGCAAATTCTGATAATTACAAGGGTTCAAAAGTCATGAGGAAAAAGGGACAGGGACTACACTTATCACTTACACAGTGGGGACTCTCGAATACGGGAATAATTTGGCACAGAGCCGCAGAAAGTATGGTTTCGTCGAACTGCTCAAAACTGACGCGCAAGCTATTAGCATGAATGACTATTAGCATGGAGAAACGAAGCCGAATTACCGAATCTGTCAAAACAACCGACAAGCGACTGGGCAACACCTGCGTAAGCGAGAGGCAGAACACTCCCCGTCTGATGGCGTAAGCTATCACTTAATAATCAAAACACAAAATACCCTGTAATACACACAAATGGTTAAATGTGTTCTTTAATCTTCCGACAGAAGTAAAACGAGTTCTGTAACTGGACGGGTGTATACTGTCCGTTTACCGTTTTTGAAAGTGGCGACTTCGACCTTGCGAACTTTACCATCTTGGCTGGGTAACGCGTTATCAACAATCCCTAACGGCCATTCATTTCTACAAAGTTCATGGTCCTTTAAGAGGACGATGTCTCCATTACTCAGGTTAGGTCTTTCGGATTGCCATCTGTGGCGTCTTTGAAGAGTGTTCAAATATTCATGACGCCAACGAGTCCAGAACAAGTCTGCCAAGGTTTGCACCCTCTTCCATTGTGATTTGTAAAGGTTTTTCAGATCTATAGGCCCAGGAGATTCAATGGCGACATCAGTTTTTTGGGTAAGGAGCAAGGAAGGACTCAAAACTTCGGGAGCCTCAGGATCATGTGAGACAGCCACCAAGGGGCGAGCATTGATGATGGCACTCACTTCCGCAAGAAGGGTGGTCAGCACCTCGTGGGTAAGTTTAGAAGAATGCTCCGATAGCATTGAATCCAAGATTCTGCGTGTAACACCTATCATACGTTCCCAAACTCCTCCCATGTGAGAGGAGTGTGGCGGATTGAAACGCCAGATCATTTTCTTGCTGTTCAGGAATCGCTTTATGAAAGTGTCTTCAACATTGATACACACAGCACCAATAGCATCCACCGCACCAATAAAATTGGTCCCACGATCTGACCGTAGCTCTTTAACATTTCCCCTTATTGCAACAAACCGCTTGAGGGCGTTAACAAAAGACGACGCGCTTAGTTCCTCGATCACTTCTATATGTACTCCACGGGTGGTCAGACAAGTAAAGAGCAAGGCCCATCTTTTACTTTCAGAGAAACCTCCCCTGGTACGTCGAGCAACAATTGACCATGGACCGAAGGTATCGACTCCAACTGCTGTGAAAGGGGGACCAGGCTTAAGCCGATCTGGGGGGAGGTCTGCCATCTTCTGAACCTCATACTTGCCACGTAGTTTACGACATTTAACGCACTTATGGATAATTGAAGAAATCAGCCTCTTGCCACTGATTAGCCAATAGCCAGCAGACCGTATGGCGCCTTCAGTCAAATGGCGTCCTTGGTGTTCTACAAGGAGGTGATAATGCCTAACTAGCAAGGTAGCAATATGATGTCGACCGGGAATGATGATGGGGTGTTTCTCATTTTCCCTAAGTTCAGACTTTGCTAATCGACCGCCCACTCTTAATAAACCCTTACTATCGAGGAAAGGGCTCAGAGTGGCAAGTGTGCTACTGAGAGGTAGCGTTTTTTGTTGACTGACATAGACAAGATCCTCTTCGAAAGCCTCATGTTGGACGACCTTAATAATGAAATGTTCTGCTTCAGAAAGCGCAAGTACTGATTTGTACTCAGAGCATACGTGCCACCCCCTACATTTCTCATTGTCCTCACTGAAGGACGAACATATGTGTTTGAGAAAGGCTATGGCTTCAATCAGGTCCGCCCAAACAGAAAACTTCTCGAAGCGGTGAGATCCTATGGAGCTATTAGGTCCAATGTAAGTCTTGAGTGACTGGACAGAAGGTCTGACCTCCTTATCTCCATCTGGATCGATAAGCTCGTAAGGTTGGTTTTCAGACGCATTCTGGGTTTCCACAAGATGAGTGGGGCCGAGGAGCCAACCACTGTTCTGCATGCTAGCAACGTGGTTGGATCTGGTTGCTAAATCAGCTGGGTTTCTATCAGAAGAAACGTAAGACCATTGATCGGGACTAGTTAACTTACGTATGCGCTGAACTCTGTTGGCAACGTACACGAAGAACCGCTTCGAAGTATTATTTATATACCCGAGAACGACTTTGCTATCAGTGTAGAAACGCATGGCAGTCGTGGGTATGTCTAAATTGTCTTCAATGATTTCCGCAATCTGAACCGCTAAGACTGCGCCGCAGAGTTCCAGCCTGGGGATGGTATGTCCATGGAGCGGTGCAACTTTGGCCTTTCCAAGAACAAAGCCTAGCTCACTTGAACCATTCCGATCAGATAGTTTGACATAAGCTACCGCCGCGATGGCCTTCTCAGAGGCATCTGAAAATATATGAATTTCCTTTCTCGAGGCGCCACTGTAGGAAAATGAAGAAAATGTACGAGGGATACGTAGTTCTCGAAGAACATGCAGTGACTCCCTCCAGGATAGCCAATCAGTCAAACGATCTTCAGGTAGGGAGTCATCCCAGTCGATCGTCTCTGAGAGAAACTCTCTGAGGAAGAGCTTTCCCTCTATAGTTATGGGTGCAACAAAACCTAAAGGATCGAACAAACTATTAACGACAGAAAGTACGCCTCTTCTGGTGAATGGTTTCGTGACTTCAGAGGTTTGGAAGGTAAAGGAGTCAGTTTGAAGATCCCAGTTTAGCCCAAGGCTATGTTGCAGAGGTAGGCGGTCATCATGAAAGTTTAGATCTTTTAAACTCTTCGAAAGGTCTTCCTCAGGGAAAGCCTCTAAGACTTCTGACTTATTTGAGGCTATCTTGTGTAATCGCAGGTTGCCGTTTACCTTCAAAGCCTCTTGAGTACGGCGCATCAGATCTATTGCCTCTTCAGTAGTTGGGACAGAGGTAATGCCATCATCTACATAGAAGTCCCGTTCTACATAAAGCTTTACATCCTCTCCGAAACGATCTATACTTTCGCCAGCTGTGCGACGAAGACCGTAAGTGGCAACAGCCGGAGATGGGCTGTTCCCGAAAACATGTACAGTCATTCTGTACTCTATAAGCTCCTTATTGATGTCATTATCCTTGTACCAAAGAAATCTCAGAAAATTTCTGTGATCTTTCCTGACAAGAAAGCAATGGAACATCTGCTCTATATCAGCAGTAATGGCTACTGGTTCTCGCCTGAATCTTAGGAGTACACCCAAAAGGTTATTTGTGAGGTCTGGACCCGAAAGCAAGACACTGTTCAAAGAAATTCCATCGAACTGGGCCAAGGAGTCAAACACACCACGGATCTGACCGGGTTTTTTCGGGTGATAAACACCAAAAATGGGCAAATACCAACACTCCTCCCCGGCCGTAAGGGGTGGTGCTATTTCAGCGTGACCTTTATCGAAAATCTTCTGCATGAAGGTTATCATATGGGCCTTTTTCTCGCTGTCTTTCAACAGACTGGTGTGCAAGGATTGTGCCCTTTTAACCGCTAAAGGTCTGTTGTTCGGGAGTCTAGGACGGGGTGTCCGAAAGGGAAGGGGTGCTACCCAGTTACCTGAAGGACCTTTATGAAGGCTTTTATCCATAAGAGTGATGAACTCATGGTCGTCATTGGACAAACCAGGTTTATCATCGTCTTTCGTACGATAAAAGACAGTTGCTCCGATGCTATCGACCTCGGGGTGAGTTTCACTGACAATGAATTCACTGTCACAGGGCTTAAAGATAGTTCCACGACCACCTTTTAGTATATATGTTTTCTTTACACTGATGGAGTCTGTTTTATGAATTTTACCCAAGCAAGATTCCCCAATAATTGTCCAGCCAAGTCTTAACTTTTGGGCATACGGGGAGTTACGAGGTCCCACGCGCTGGTCAAGGACATAATGGGCCTCTACGAGATCTCTTCCGATCAACAGAAGAATGTCTGCTTGGGGGTCTAGAGGAGGAATGTGTGCGGCGATGTCATTGAGGTGAGAGTGGTATCGCGCCACATCAGGGGTAGGAATCTCTTCCCTAATATCTGGCATGTAGTTACATTCGATAAGAGAAGGGAGTGAAAGTTGAGTAGCTCCATCAAGCGACTCCACAGTAAAGCCGGCTGTCTGTCTACCAGAGGTAGTGCGGAGCCCAGTACACGTGGAAATCGTGTACTCAGTTTGGCTATTACCAACGCCAAAGAGAGAGAAGAAATCTGACCTTGCAAGAGATCGATTACTCTGGTCGTCGATCATTGCATACATACGCCTGCCTTCGTCAGGACGTCCATCGGGATAAACGTTGACAAGTAAGGTTTTGGCGCATGATTTTCCACCGAAAGTTTGATGGCATATCTGGGTGCATTTAGTTGACACAGGCGAGACTGGAATCTCTGACCTTGTGGTCTGCTCCCCGCCGTGGTCGGACACAGGTAGAGAAGAAGAAACTTTTTTCTCCTTAGCTCTGTCGATGTGCATAGCTGAGGCATGAGTACTTTACTTTACTTTACTTTAGGCTAATGGGGGAGTTAATTAATGGGCGATGCCCCTTGTGCCCCATATCTGGATTGGAGGTATCGATCCAGTCGATTCTTGAAGGTATTGACTGAGCCAGCTGAAATCACGTATTCTGGAAGCGCATTCCAAGAATTCACTACACGGTTACTGAAGAAATTAACTCTTTGTAGAATACTCTTGTTTAGTCTAGGTTTATATAATTTCATAGAATTGCCTCTTGTTTTACTGCACTGATCTGATGAAAACTTGAAAAATTTATCTCTTTTTATATTCTCCTTTCCAGTTATTATCTTATAAGCCTCTATCAAATCACCCCGTTTGCGTCTATCTGTTAAAGAAGTTAACTTTAATCTATTTAATCTTTCACAATATGATAGGTTCCTCAATTCTGGTACCAACTTGGTTGCTCGTTTCTGAATTTTCTCTAAAACTTCTATATCTTTCTTGTAATACGGATTCCATGCCTGTACACAGTATTCCATATGACACCGAACGTATGTCTTATATACTAAGGCAAAACTAGAAGCGTCAAAGTTAGTAAAAGATCTCTTAATAATACCAAGAGCAGAAGATGCTTTCTTGGCTGCCTTAACACATTGTAAACTAGGCTTCAAGTCTTCTGTTATATATATTCCTAGGTCACGTTCTTCTGATATCTGTTGTAATATAGTCCTTCCTATTGTGTAATCTTTTCTTGGATTATCTCTGCCAATATGCATTATCTTACATTTTGATTCATTAAATCTTAATAGCCATTGACTGGACCATTTATAAAGTATATCTAAATCTTTCTGAAGAGAGTCTTTATTGTAATCTTTATCAAAAATCTTTGCATCATCTGCAAAGAGCTTAGCAGTACCTTGGACTAGTTCCGGTATTTCATTTACATATAAAATGAACAAAAGGGGTCCAATGACTGACCCTTGAGGGACTCCACTTATTACTTTCGCTGGATGAGAAAAATGACCTCTGATATACTACTCCCACAGGCACTACATTTGATCTCAGCGGTGCATGCACGTCTGTTATGAGTACTAGACTCACAGCATTTGAAACAAATGTTTCTCTCTTTCAAGAACTTTCTCCTATCCTCTAAGGTTTTGCTTCTGAAACCTCTGCAGTTATTCAAGGTGTGCCCTGTTCTGTGTAATGGACATAACTTGTCTGGCTCTGCTGGTTCTGAAGTAGAAGTTAATTCAGTCTTCTTAGCAGAAAGTACTCCACCAGCATTGGAACCCCTAGGAGGTGGTTTCTCTCTACTTAACCTGGCACAAGTATTATCGTAATTCAGGCCGGGATCATTCTTGATCCTGCTCATATCACGAATGAACTCAGCAAAGACTGTGAATGGGGGAAAGGCAAAATTCTTTTGTTGTTTATAGTGGACTGCTTTGGTGATCCACTTCTCCTGTAACTGATAGGGGAGTTTACTAACAATAGGGGCAATTCCAGAAGATGAGTCAAAATTGGCCAGGAGAACCTTATACTTCTGGTCTTCTTTGGCCGCCTCTACTTCAGCCAGAATGTCTGCCAGTTCATATAGTTTTTTATTGTCTTTATTGGACAATTTCGGGAAATTAGCCAACTTGGAAGTAAGAGCGAATTCAACTAGTTCGGGGCAACCGTAGCGCTCTTCCAAGCGTTCCCAAATACGCTCGAGTCCACGGGCTGGGTCATTGGGACTTGAAGCTCTAATGCTGAGTGCATTGCGTGAAGACTCTGGACCTAGCCATTTCATGAGAAGGTCAAGCTCCTCAAAGGGTGTGACATTTAGTTCATTCATGATACTCTTAAAACTTGCCTTCCACACGGTGTATGCTTCTGGCTTATCGTTAAAGTTAGACAAACGTGAAAGAAGCAGGTCTTTTTTCAAAAGGAAACGGGTAAACTCAGAAGTTATAGACTCATTCTGGAATGGCTGGTGCTGGACAGATGTTTGACAAACATGGACCTGAGGAGCCACATTTCGGTTAAGTGAATAGTCTGCATTGATGGTATAGTTAGGGCAGAATGGAGTGGCATCAGCATTCAGACGTGTAGGTTTCACATCAGGCGCTGAAGCAGGCATTTGGACTGCGTGGGGAATATGGTTTGGACAGCCAGGGTCTACAGGACCCCCCATGTGAAATGGTGCTTCTGTTTCAGATATATCATTTTTTATACCCTCTGTGTAATTTGCCTGCTGAATGACATACTTACAGGTAAGCTCTTCAGCCTTTACAGAACCCAACTCCTCGAGTAACGGAGACACATTTTCATCTGCTAAAGCATTGGCCTCAGCTTCCGCGATGGCTACTGCCTTCCTTTTCGAAATAAGGTCAAGGTCAGCATCTAATTCTGCAGTTTTGCGGGTCGCGAACGCGCTTTGTAATTTCTCCTGTTCTGCTATAGCCGCCTGCTGTTTACGAATATCAGCTTCCTTTTCAGCGAAGTGAATTTCGGCGCGAGCAGCTTCAGCTTTCGCACGCTGTAATGCAGTCACAGAGCTCGATTTACTATGGTTGGAAGGTGTATAATTGCTTAATGTCTCAATCAGTTGCTCTTTCAAACGTGCGATTTTGGACTTAGCCTTGTCAAAAATATCCATGTACTCTTGGAAAATTTCTGCATATTCTTCCAAGTCTTGAATGCTTTCAGCCGAATTGGTACTCTTAATAAAGGTAAGAAGTTCAGTCTGCAACTCACAGTATTTAGAGTAATTAAATTTAAGATCTGCATCAGTTTGACGCAAGGATTTCATACTACCGGAGCAACTATCAATGCGTGAAACAATAGAAATTACTGCATCCCAAGCCTTCGCAAGTTTTGCCCGACGCTTATCGCGATTAGTTTGGTATAATTCTAAACCTTTCTCGTTGAGTTTTCTGACTCGCTTCTCAGAACCGAGTGGGTGGGGTAAGCTGTGGGTGTCAGTTTTATCATGTGGTTGGTTGTCAACCACTAGCTGTTGATCAGTCGACGTTTCCCGCCAAGGGTCAAGATCATGGATTGGGGGCAGTTGGTCTTTGTTTCCAGACATTTTGACAAATTATTGAATGCTTACGCAACTAGACCCTAGAATGTTCAAAGAAAATTTCAAACTTATTTTTTATACTCTAGTCATAACTTGGATAAGTTCTTCTGACTCATAAGGCATTAAAATAGTAATGTTTTTGCTAGAATGTGCATACAGAATGCTGAAATTCAATTAACACATTAAATGCAGCACTTTGAAGTTTGTAAAGAGAGACAATCACTGTTTGATCATCTAGAAGTCAAAGTTGTCCCTCTCAACATATGGCACTGAGATTTAACCATTACAAATTCAGGGCAACAGTTGCAGAACTGCACAGGTAGATTAGAGACATCACAAAGTCTCTACAAGCACAAACCGGAGTTTGACAGGTACACATAGCCGTTACACAGTAACTAGAAGCTAAAATTGAAGATTCTCGTTCTTTGTAAGTGTTGATTATGTGTAGAAATATAACTAGCAGATTGGTGATCTCCTAACACAACAATCATTGGTCTCTTTATCAACTTTATGAAGACAACCAGGAAACTTTCTCCGTATCTCGAAGTCCAGGATAGATCCAAATGTCTTTTTACTGTACTGCCTCAGGGTGTAAATACACTCATCTTACAGTCAGGTTAACCACGATCGTGTGATGCAGACAAGGGGTAGGGTGAAGACAACAGGAACCTGATTCTGTTTCTACTTTTATCCCATATCTCAACACAATAGTCGATAATGTGTGCGTGTGTTTGTGGTAAAAAGCTGAAAATGGATGAAAGAAATTGCCTCACTAATTTGTCAAATATGTCTGAATACAAATATGTAAACACAGACAGCGAATGTTCACAATTACAACGGGTCGGAAATTCACCGAAAAGCAATAAAGTGCAAATTCTGATAATTACAAGGGTTCAAAAGTCATGAGGAAAAAGGGACAGGGACTACACTTATCACTTACACAGTGGGGACTCTCGAATACGGGAATAATTTGGCACAGAGCCGCAGAAAGTATGGTTTCGTCGAACTGCTCAAAACTGACGCGCAAGCTATTAGCATGAATGACTATTAGCATGGAGAAACGAAGCCGAATTACCGAATCTGTCAAAACAACCGACAAGCGACTGGGCAACACCTGCGTAAGCGAGAGGCAGAACAAAGGACATCAGCCATTGAAAATATTGTACACGTAACTAAGTCTCATCTGTTTGGTTCTTATATTGACATTAACATACCAAGAATGTCAAGTTCTGAAAAGCAAATATGAGTTCTAGGTCCAATATTTTTATGAAGCGTATAGATTTATTCTGCGATATCTGAAGCTTTTTTCTGCAATGTTTTTGTCAGACCTGAATACCAACATGTGCAATGATAGTCCAAAGTAGAAGTAAAACAATGATCAGGAATCGATACAATTAACTTACTCCACCCATCAAAGACACCAAGGGGAAAGAAACACAAACATGAAGCGACCAGACCATAATGGAAACCTAAACAAACTGCATTGAATAAGAGTAGAACAGATTCCTTTCCTAAGGTTTCCTTCCAAAACTGTGCATTGTCTGTGCAGAAACTTAAGTCGCCATTTACTTTTTGGATGATATTGTTTACAATAGCCTCGTCAGATAAGAGATTATCTAAATTTAGTTCAAGGTTTTGGGAGCTGTGGGTTAATTATATCGATACCTGATCATTGCCTTCACTTATATTTAACCGAATTTTGTGTCATCAAGTGATGGCATATCCATTTTCATTCAATAGAAAGTTCCTTGACATTCCTAAGTTTTCCCTTGGATACAAATAAAATACTCACTGTTTTGTCCATATGCAACGGCAGCTTATTGACAATCAAACTATTGCTACAAAATTCTAGTTCTTAGCCTGGTTTCCTTGAAATTACACCCGGATCTTTATACTTAAGTAGATAGCACTACAACAGTTTCCTTCCTAGACTGATGCTTTACTCCATGCCATTAACATAACAAAGAAACAGAAGAGGGCACAAAATGTTCCCTTCGAGGAATATCACAAGTTACACGTGCAAGATCTGATTTTGTACTAGTAACATAAACGATCTGATTTTAGTTGGAACGATATGACAAAAAAAAAAAAAACAAAAAAAAAAAAACTACCTACTTGTAACCCACATAGCTTTCAATTTCTTACACAAAATAGTATGATCCAACGTGTTAAAAACTTTTCGAAGGTCAAACATGATTATTTATTTCTGTGTATAAAATAGAAGTAACGGCAATGGTCAGGAATCAATGCAATTTACCCACAGTTCCCATCAGAGACACCAAAGGGAAAGAACCACAAACATGAAACAACTAGACCGCAATGGAAACTTAAATAGCGGAAAGCCAAAAGGACAGCTACTTTCCCACAAAATGGCCAATTGGCTATCCAAAACAAAATAATATCAGAAAGTTCCTTGACATTCCTAAGTTTTCCCTTGGATACAAATAAAATACTCACTGTTTTGTCCATATGCAACGGCAGCTTATTGACAATCAAACTATTGCTACAAAATTCTAGTTCTTAGCCTGGTTTCCTTGAAATTACACCCGGATCTTTATACTTAAGTAGATAGCACTACAACAGTTTCCTTCCTAGACTGATGCTTTACTCCATGCCATTAACATAACAAAGAAACAGAAGAGGGCACAAAATGTTCCCTTCGAGGAATATCACAAGTTACACGTGCAAGATCTGATTTTGTACTAGTAACATAAACGATCTGATTTTAGTTGGAACGATATGACAAAAAAAAAAAAAACAAAAAAAAAAAAACTACCTACTTGTAACCCACATAGCTTTCAATTTCTTACACAAAATAGTATGATCCAACGTGTTAAAAACTTTTCGAAGGTCAAACATGATTATTTATTTCTGTGTATAAAATAGAAGTAACGGCAATGGTCAGGAATCAATGCAATTTACCCACAGTTCCCATCAGAGACACCAAAGGGAAAGAACCACAAACATGAAACAACTAGACCGCAATGGAAACTTAAATAGCGGAAAGCCAAAAGGACAGCTACTTTCCCACAAAATGGCCAATTGGCTATCCAAAACAAAATAATATCAGAGAAAATTGTTTTTAAGAAATTGGTGCGATATGAACATAAGAGTAATTTATGATCTTATTAGTGAAGAAGGGGTATTTAATAGTGTTGAACAGTTGAAAGCGAAATAAAACACAAGGGGCACATTTTAGACTATCAGCATGTAGTAAATAGTATTTCTCAAGTATTGGAAGATCAAATTCACATGGAACGTATATTTGTTGTTGAATCTAAACAAAATTTAGTCTGTAACATATACCTTCAATACTTAATTAGTTTAAAGAAAGGGAGTAGATTTTTAGCTCACCTGAGCCGAAGGCTCATAGGTGAGCTTATAGTATGGTAAGGCTCCGTTGTCTGTCTGTCGTCTGTTTTCTGTTGTCTGTTGTCTGTCAACATTTTCAACCTCTTCTCCTCTGAAACCACAAGGCCGATTGGAGTCATATTTCATGTGGAGCATTCATTGGATAGGGGAACGAAAGTTTGTTCGCAGGGTCCAGGTCACATGACCAAGATGGCCGCCATACCCATATAAGGTAAAAACCTTTCAAAAATCTTCTTCTCCGGAACCAGTGGGCCGATTGGCCTGAAACTTGGTATGTAGCATTGGGGACTCGGGCCCATCATATTTTGTTCAAATGATGACCATTGGATGACCTTGACCAATTTTAGGCCAAGGTCAAATTTGGTCGCATAGACTTTTGTATGGGAAAGAGTCAAAACCGTGTATTTTTTTGGAAACTATTGCAGCCTGTGATCTGAAAATTAGTAGATGCAGTAAGCTAAATGGGTGGATGAAACTATATGAGTATTCAAGGTCAAGGTCATTCTTTGACCTTTGTTCAAGGTCATTCAGATATAACTTATTTTTCTCAGAAACCACAAAGCCATTTGTAACGAAATTTCATATAAAAGCTTTTAAAAACAAGGAAATGACAAATAATCAATATGAATTTGGTCACATGACCAATATGGCCGCCATGCCCATATAAGGTACAAACCCTTCAAAAATCTTCTTCTCCAGAACCATTGGGTCGATTGGCTTGAAACTTGATATGTAGCATTAGGGACTCGGGTCCATCATATTTTGTTCAATGATGACCCTTGGATGACCTTGACCTATTTTAGGCCAAGGTCAAATTTGGTCGCATAGACTTTTGTATGGGAAAAAGTCAAAACCGTGTATTTTTCGGAAACTATTGCAGCCTGTGATCTGAAAATTAGTAGATGCAGTAAGCTAAATGGATGCATTAAACTACATGATTATTCAAGGTCAAGGTCATTCTTTGACCTTTATTCAAGGTCATTCAGATATGAGAATTAAAACTTATTTTTCTCAGAAACCACAAAGTAGAAGTAAAACAAAGATCAGGAATCGATACAATTAACTTACTCCACCCATCAAAGACACCAACGGGAAAGAAACACAAACATGAAGCGACCAGACCATAATGGAAACCAAAACAAAGGAAGGCCATAAGGACAGTTACTTTCCCACAAAATGGCCCAAAGGCCATCCAAACAAAAAGACACAAGCGATACTCACAGTAAGTAACAGGCAACAATATAAATAAACCGCCACAGAAGAACCGCATTGGAACGGTGAATTCCACTGGAGGGCTTAAATCGATTTTACATGGCCATAATCCTCGCCCTTACCTCTATGGCGGTAAACACTAATTTTGTTTAGTCCGCATGAAGGCTTCCTAACTCATCAGTGTAACATTTCCGCGAACGTACCAATAAAAAAACTACAGAGATGAAACAAGGTTGAGGACTCGACAGCATACAAAAACAGAATTGCTGGAGCAAAAGAAAACCAACAGTTAGACTCCGAGGGGCCCGACCAAAGACGGAGCATCAGGCGCCAACCAACATAAAGAATACTAAAATAAAATAAAAATCCATTGTTGTTTTTACGCTGGAACCGTCATATAATCTTAAGCCCGACCCACCGGTGTGCAATCAAAGTGGGAAGCAAAGTTGCCAACCGTGATTGGGTTAACCACCATGCATGCAGTCTGTTTCATAACATTTATGTTGTACCCAATCTTTATATATCGACGAACGATTTTACGAAATTGGGTACTTAAGTCATTACAGGCATGCATTTTTCTAAATTTATATACTAAGTCACCATAGAATTCGGGTTCCGATAGGCCTTGTTGCAGAAGTGTTTTAAGTCCAACATTGAATTTTGAAGCCAAATCAGAATGACATCTATAAAACTTAGAAAAGGCTTTACGTAGTTTATGATACCGATACCCATGACTAAGAAGTTAAGCGGTTAATAATTTATTACGAGTGTTGAGGTCGGATACATGACTAGACACTCTAGCGAATCGAATTAACTGCGAAATATAAACCCCGTATGATGTCGCACGAGGAACATCACCGTCCAAAAAAAGGAAAATTTACAATCTCGAAATCAAAATCATCACGTTCATCATAAATTTTGCAAGAAACAAATCCATCTACAATAGATAAATGTAAATCCAAAAAGGGGGTCTCGGTATCAGAGGAATTTGCCTTGTTTAACTGAGGTTCTAGGGGGGATAAATCTGACTGATCAAACCACCAAAGTAAGTATTATCAATATTTAATAAATCATCTAAATATCTAGAAGTAGAACTAAAAGCTTCAATAATTTCAGATTGGTTATCAATGGAAAGCGACAACATGAAGTCTCTTTCATAACAATACAAAAACAGATCAGCCACAAGAGGTGCACAATTCGTACCCATCGGATTACCCACAATGTGTCTAAATAACTTAGTACCGAATCTAATATAAATATTGTCAAGTAGAAAGGTGAGGGCATCGCACACTTTCTGACATGACCAAAGTGTATAATTCGTATGCTCTTTAGAAGTGAAAAATGCATTTCTGACATTACATGCGAGATAGAGAGAATCTTCTCTGTGAAAAGCCCATTCAATTAAATCATTAAGCTTTTCTTTTATAAGATTATGAGGAAGTGTAGTGTAAAGAGTGGAATTCTCTTAATATTTGGTAGAGGATATCTCTATAGCATATCCTTTCATATGGAATATCTAAGCCCCTGGGTCAAGCCCCTGGGTGGGCTGTCTGTCAGTTTGTCAACTTTTACGTCAAAGTTTTGTGTTAAACCTTTTTGATTGCTTATATCTCTGTAACCTCATGTTAGATTCTCTTCATATTTGGTACAGAATATAGCTATAGTATTAACTTTCATATGGAATACTAAGCTCCTGGGTCATGCCCCTGGGTGGGGCTAGGGGTCAATAATTAGGACTTACACATTTTGATTACGTCCAAGTCTTGTGTTAACTGTTTTGGTTTAAACAATATTTATTAGAATAAATTCAAATGAATACATCGCATAATAGTATATGGTACAGAATTTGATAACTGTTTTCACTATACTCCTTGCATACAAAGTATATCAAAGGTTATAGTTTTTGTCTTTCCATTTATTCATTATTCGTTAGTTTGTTCTTTCTTTATGCTGTGACCCTTGTCAGATTTTTCAGCTTATGTATTGATCCTTGTGATCTTAGAAACTACAGCGACTAGAACTGTTAAATTTTGCATAATATTTTCTCTTGAAATGCAGACAATAATAAATGCAAGTAATAATAAAAAAATGCATTGCTTTATTATGTCATTATACAGCTACTTTAATTCAGCAAATGTTCTGTTACAGCCTATTCTATGTTTGTTGTTTCCAGGTTTTGTTTGATTTGAGGTTTATCGTCCTCGTCAACACTGTAAAGGTCATTTTGGAGACGTTGCTTCCAATTTTTTGGGACTTTTACCCGACATTGAGATGAAATGACATCTCAAGCCCTGTCGCCCAATGAAACCAATAGGGTTTCCTCGTGCGCCATCCTATGGCGTTTATATTTCGCAATTAATTCGATTTGCTAGAGTGTGTAGTCATGTAACTGACTTCAACACTCGTATTAAATTATTAACGGCTAAACTCCTTAATCAGGGTTATCGGTACCATAAACTACGCAAAGCCTTTTCAAAATTTTATAGACGCCATTCTGATATAATTTCAAAATTCAATATTGGACTTAACGTCTCCCTGCCCTACACCATAGTGTAGATTATATTTTCTTGTCCTTTGGGATCATTGATTCCATTGTGGAATTTTGAAAATATCTGAGGGTCACTGATGAGGCCTAATTGGCCGAAACTAGCTAGTCTGGTCCAGAAAACATGCACACTCCATATTTTTCAGTTCTGTGGTGTATTCCTTGCTTCCAAAGGATAACCCTTTTATAGAACATATTTAACTTCACTACAGCCGGTGTGTGGGAATGTGTGGCGGCGGTAAAACGTCTCCCTGCCCTACACCATAGTGTAGATTATATTTTCTTGTCCTTTGGGATCATTGATTCCATTGTGGAATTTTGAAAATATCTGAGGGTCACTGATGAGGCCTAATTGGCCGAAACTAGCTAGTCTGGCCCAGAAAACATGCACACTCCATATTTTTCAGTTCTGTGGTGTATTCCTTGCTTCCAAAGGATAACCCTTTTATAGAACATATTTAACTTCACTACAGCTGGTGTGTGGGAATGTGTGGCGGCGGTAAAACGTCTCCCTGCCCTACACCATAGTGTAGATTATATTTCCTTGTCCTTTGGGATCATTGATTCCATTGTGGAATATTGAAAATATCTGAGGGTCACTGATGAGGCCTAATTGGCCGAAACTAGCTAGTCTGGCCCAGAAAACATGCACACTCCATATTTTTCAGTTCTGTGGTGTATTCCTTGTTTCCAAAGGATAACCCTTTTATAGAACATATTTAACTTCACTACAGCTGGTGTGTTGGAATGTGTGGCGGCGGTAAAACGTCTCCCTGCCCTACACCATAGTGTAGATTATATTTTCTTGTCCTTTGGGATCATTGATTCCATTGTGGAATATTGAAAATATCTGAGGGTCACTGATGAGGCCTAATTGGCCGAAACTAGCTAGTCTGGCCCAGAAAACATGCACACTCCATATTTTTCAGTTCTGTGGTGTATTCCTTGCTTCCAAAGGATAACCCTTTTATAGAACATATTTAAATCTCTTCTGCAACAAGGTCTATCGGAACCCGAATTTTATGGTGACTTAGTATATAAATTCAGAAAATTATATAACCGCAATGACTTCAGCACCCAATTTCGTAAAATCATTCTTCGATATTAAAAGATTGGGTACAACATGGATGTTATACGACAGACTGCATGCATGGTAGTTAACCCAATCACGGTTGGCAACTTTGCTTCCCTCTTTAATTGCACGCCGTTGGGTCAGGCCTCAGATTCTATGACGGCTCCAACGTAAAGGCTTATTGGGAATTAGAGAGATCTAATTCCAGGTAATGTTGGTTGGTGTCTGATGCGCTGTCTCTGGTCGGGCCCATCGGAGTCTAACTGTAGGTTTTCTTTTGCTCCAGCATTTCAGTGGTTTCTTGCTGTCGAGCCCTCACCGTTGTCTAACCTCTGTGGTTCTTTGATTTTTTGTGTTCCCGGAGATGTTGCACTGATGAGTTAGGATGCCTTCATGCGGACTGAACAAACTATTTGTCTAAATCGCGACGGAAGTAAGGGCGAGGATTGTGGCCACGTAAAATCGATTTAAGCCCCCCAGTGGAAATCTTTCCACTGACCGTTCCGGGGCGGTTCTTCTGTGGCGGTTTGTTTATGGTGCTGTTTGTTACTTACTGTGTGTATCACTTGTGTCTTTTTAGTTTGGATGGCCATATGGCCATTTTGTGGGAAAGTAACTGTCCTTATGGCCTTCCCTTGTTTAGGTTTCCATTATGGTCTGGTCGCTTAATGTTTGTGTTTCTTTCCCTTTGGTGTGTTTGATGGGTGGAGTAAGTTAATTGCATCGATTCCTGATCTTTGTTTTACTTCTACTTTTTTTTTATTAGCATGGACGGTCCGCCTCGCACCGCGGTTCCTGGACAGGCTTAGATCCTTTAAGCGGTTTACCAGTTCCAGTGTGCAGGCCGGATTCAGCTCTGCGTGGAAGCATCATGCAGCTGTTGTTTCCAGGAAAAAATGTTCCAAATTGCAACAAACTTTGAATTTTTATTATGCAGCAAAGACAAGCAGTTTCATCTTTGGATATGATAAAGTAGAAGTAAAACAAAGATCAGGAATTGATACAATTAACTTACTCCATCCATAAAGACACCAAAGGGAAAGAAATACAAACATTAAGCGACCAGACCATAATGGAAACCTAAACAAAGGAAGGCCATATGGACAGTTACTTTCCCACAAAATGGCCATATGGCCATCCAAAATTAAAAGACACAAGTGATACACACAGTAAGTAACAAACAACAACATAAATAAATCGCCACAGAAGAGCCGCCTTGGAACGGTCAGTGGAAGATTTCCACTGGGGGGCTTAAATCGATTTTACGTGGCCACAATCCTCGCCCTTACTTCCGTCGCGATTTAGACAAATAATTTGTTCAGTCCGCATGAAGGCCTCCTAACTCATCAGTGCAACATCTCCGTGAACACAGAAATCAAAGAACCACAGAGGTGAGACAACGGTGAGGACTCGACAGCAAGAAACCACTGAAATGCTGGAGCAAAAGAAAACCAACAGTTAAACTCCGATGAGCCCGACCAGAGACAGAGCATCAGGCACCAACCAACATTATCTCTTTAATTTTCAATAAGCCTTTACGTTGGAGCCGTCATAGAATCTGAGGCCTGACCCACCGGCGTGCAATTAAAGAGGGAAGCAAAGTTGCCAACCGTGATTGGGTTAACTACCATGCATGCAGTCTGTCGTATAATATCCATGTTGTACCCAATCTTTTTATATCGAAGAATGATTTTACGAAATTGGGTGCTGAAGTCATTGCGGTTATATATTTTTCTGAATTTATATACTAAGTCACCATAAAATTCGGGTTCCGATAGACCTTGTTGCAGAAGAGATTTAAGTCCAATATTGAATTTTGAAATTAAATCAGAATGACGTCTATAAAATTTTGAAAAGGCTTTGCGTAGTTTATGGTACCGATAACCCTGATTAAGAAGTTTAGCCGTTAATAATTTATTACGAGTGTTGAAGTCAGTTACATGACTACACACTCTAGCAAATCGAATTAATTGCGAAATATAAACGCCATAGGATGGCGCACGAGGAACATCACCATCCAAAAAAGGAAAATTTACAATCTCAAAATCAAAGTCATCGCGTTTATCATAAATTTTGCACGACACAAATCCATCTACAATAGATAGATGTAAATCCAAAAACGGGGCCTCGGTATCAGAAGAATTTGCTTTATTTAACTGAAGTTCTAGGGGGTAAATCTGACTGATCAAACCATCAAAATAGGTATTAGCAATATTTAATAAATCATCTAAATATCTAGAAGTAGAGCTAAAAACTTCAATAATTTCAGATTGGTTATCAATGGAAAGCGACAAAATGAAGTCTCTTTCATAACAATACAAGAACAGATCAGCCACAAGAGGTGCGCAATTAGTACCCATCGGAATACCCACAATTTGTCTAAATAACTTAGTACCGAATCTAATATAAATATTGTCAAGTAGAAAGATGAGGGCATCACACACTTTCTGACATGACCAAAGTGTATAATTCTTATGCTCTTTAGAAGTGAAAAATGCATTTCTGACATTACATGCAAGATAGAGAGAATCTTCTCTGTGAAAAGCCCATTCAATTAAATCATTAAGCTTTTCTTTTATAAGATTATGAGGAAGTGTAGTGTAAAGAGTGGAAAAATCGTGGGTAAAATTATACTATACTTGTTGAAATGCAATAGTTATTCTCGGTGGACTAAATGGAATGTTTATATGGAAAGGTTCAATGCTACAAACAAATTTTCATTTCCACTAAAAGGGGATGGCACTGGTCGGGGGTATACGTGCCCCACTGGGCACTTTCTCTAGTAGCTTATATTTTCCAAACTTTATAATGGATTTGCTTCACATTTGGTATGAAAATAGTTGCAGGTCCAAAGTTTCATTTAGCCATACCGCCCCCCCCCCACCCCTTACCTCAAGGCTACGGTCACAGACATATATTTTTTTATTATATTTTTTGAGAGTTCATATTTCCTGAACCATGTGATGGATTTGCTACATATTTGGAATGATGATAGATACAGGTCAAAAGTTTCATTCAGCCATAACCTCGCCCCTGTCCGATGACCTTAAGGGGGGTGAGGTAGGCCCCTAGGCGGGGGCATTTGTGTTGTATTGACACATTTCTAGTTGGAAACTATTGCAGCCTGTGATCTGAAAATTGGTAGCTTCAGTAACCTAAATGAGTGGATAGAAATAAGGTCAACATAATTCTCTGACGTTGGCCAAAAGTCATTCAGATGAAATTAATATTTATTTTTCATAGAAACCACTACTCCATTTGTAGCCAAATTTCACATGAAAGCTTTAAGGAACAAACAAATGAACATTTATTAATATGAATTTTGTCACATTACTCAAATGGCCGCCATGCCCATATACATGTATACCCTTCAGATTTTTTTTCTTCGAACCAATGGGCCCATTATCAAGTCACATGACCGAGATTAATACTTGGTAAAAACCCTATAAAATCCTCTTCTCAGAAATGAAATGTCTCCATAAGCTCTCAGCACTCAGGTGAGCGGCTCAGGACCATTGGTCCTCTGGTTTCATTATTTGTTGGTTAGAGTAAACGAATACATTCCACAAGCGGAGATAAGAGATATAGGGGAAGAAGAATAGAAAATGTACTATCGAACATTAAAGATATTTCACGAGACAAAACTACGCGACTTTCAATACAAAATCAATAATAAAATTTTAGTATCAAATTCATTTTTATTTAAAATTAATAAAACTGACAATTTCTTAGTTGCCCAAAAGTAAGAACTTTTTGGACTGAACGCAAAACATGGTTGATCACAAATATAAATCTAGAAATATCACTAGAGGATCGTAAAATACTATTTTTGACATGAAGGTAAAACAGAAGTGGTCAATTACATCTATGGTTTAGCAAAATATTATATATACAAAAACAATTTTGTTTCAAGAAATCTAAGCATCCAAGGATTTATCAGCCTTATAAAGAAGGAAGTGCTTAGCGAGAACTACAATTCACTCATAAACAATAGGTAAGAAATGGACTTCTATATATAAAGTAGAAGTGGAGGCAATGATCAGGAATCGATACAATTAACCCAAAGCTCCCATCAGAGACACCAAAGGGAAAGAAACACAAACATGAAACAACAGACCCTAATGGAAACATCAATAGTGGAACGCCAAAAGGACAGTTACTTTCCCACAAAATGGCTAATGGGCTATCCAAAATAAATAATATAAGCGACACAAACACCCAAAGACAAACCATAACAAAAATAAACCGCGACAGAAGAACCGCATCGGAACGGTCAGCGGAATCGAATTCCACTGGGGGGAAGGGGCTTAAATCGATTTTACGTGGCCACAATCCTCGCCCTTACTTTCGTCGCGATTAAGACAAATAATGTGTTCAGTCCACATATAGGCCTCCTAACTCATCAGTGCAACATCTCCGTGAACACAAAAATCAAATAACCACAGAGATGAAACAACGGTGAGGACTCGACGGCAAGAAATCACTGAAATGCTGGAGCAAAAAAAAAACCGACAGTTAGACCCCGATGGGCCCGACCAGAGACAGAGCATCGGGTACCAACCAACATAAGCCTTTACGTTGAAACCGTCATAGAATCAATATTGAATTTTGAAATTAAATCAGAATGACGTCTATAAAATTTTGAAAAGGCTTTTCGTAGTTTATGGTACCGATAACCCTGATTAAGAAGTTTAACCGTTAACAATTTATTACGAGTATTTGGCAGACATGTGCCTAGATAATATACATATTCAATGGTGCTGTTACATTTACAATTTTATGTTGTTAATGAATATACTAACTATTTTCCGTCGACTATCTACCACACATATAGTGAAGTAGACTTGTGGCCACGTAAAATCGATTTAAGCCCCCCAGTGGAAATCTTCCACTGACCGTTCCAAGGCGGCTCTTCTGTGGCGATTTATTTATGTTGTTGTTTGTTACTTACTGTGTGTATCACTTGTGTCTTTTGGTTTTGGATGGCCATATGGCCATTTTGTGGGAAAGTAACTGTCCTTATGGCCTTCCTTTGTTTAGGTTTCCATTATGGTCTGGTCGCTTAATGTTTGTATTTCTTTCCCTTTGGTGTCTTTTATGGGTGGAGTAAGTTAATTGTATCAATTCCTGATCTTTGTTTTACTTCTACTTTGTATTATAAGTCATTGGCTATAGAAGGCACATATCGTAGAACATACATTGAAACTACAGTCTGTTTTCTGCTGCCCCATAGAAAGTAGAAGTGAAACAAAGATCAGGAATCGATACAATTAACTTACTCCACCCATTAAAGACACCAAAGGGAAAGAAACACAAACATGAAGTGACCAGACCATAATGGAAACCTAAACAAAGGCAGGCCATAAGGACAGTTACTTTCCCACAAAATGGCCAAATGGCCATCCAAACTAAAAAGACACAAGTGATACCAACAGTAAATAACAAACAACAACATAAGTAAACCGCCAAAGAAGAACCGCCTTGGAACGGTCAGTGGAAAGAATTCCACGGTGGGAGGGGGGGGGGGGGGGGGGGTCAAATCGATCCCACATGGATCGAATATAAGAGTTTTATTATTATTATTATTATTATTATTATTATTCAAATTGATTATCATCGTCCAGATACAGCTATTATGAGGACACACCCGTGTGACTTAGTGCATTCTTTCATATCTCAATAATATTTATTTTTCTGGTGAGGGTGTGTTATAGTTTTCCTAGTTATCCTTCAGGCATGTATGTTGGTGCTCGTTAGAACTGCCTCATTGGAGTGGTTCTAACAAGTGCCCGCAGCATGTGTCTTGGGGCGGGGATGGGAAAGGTATTGTATACCCCCGCAACCACAAGTTCTCTCCCTACAAAGTGGGGTTTAATGGGGTGTTCATTGCACGGACCTGTTATCGTGATGAATTGTCTTATCATTAACATTGTTAGTGATACTCGCCTACCAGTCGAGAAAGGCAGAAGACCAACTTCTATCGTACATGTAGTCTACACTGAATAGTATTCCAATAACCATCTTTACTTAATTTCTCAACAATTCCCTTTTCCTTTTCTGTACTTTCTCTCATATACTTACTACTAAAGAAAATGATTTTCGAGTGTGACGTATCAGATTATAATGTATTTAAAATATCTATATCTGGCATAGAACTGTCAGTATGTATGTATTTATGATGTTTACACTCTTGTTTAGTCTAAATAAAAAAAAAACTGCTATATCCAAAAAAAATAAAATAATAATAATAATATAAGCGATACACAAGCTCAAAGACATACCATATCAGAAATAAACCGCGACAGAAGAACCTTTAGAAGTGCGGGGCATGATAAAAATAAAGTGGAGGCAATGATCAGGAATCGATACAATTAACTCACAGCTCCCATCAGAGACATCAAAGGGAAAGAAACACAAACATGGAACAACAGTCCTTAATGGAAACATCAATAGCGGAAAGCCAAAGGGACAGTTACTTTCCCACAAAATGGCTATCCAAAACAAAATAATATAAGCGACACAAACACCCAAAGACAAATCATAACAAAAATAAACTTCGACAGAAGAAACGCCCCGGAACGGTCAGTGAAACGAATTCCACTGGGGTTGGGCTTAAATCGATTTTACGTAGCAACAGTCTTCGCCCCTTACTTCCGTCGCGATTTAGACATATAATTTGTTCAGTCCGCATGAAGGCCTCCTAACTCACCAGTGCAACCTCTCCGTGAACACAAAAAATCAAACAACCACAGAGATGAAACAACTGTGAGGACTCGACAGCAAGAAACCCCTGGAATGCTGGAGCAAAAGAAATCCAACAGTTAGACTCCGATGTGCCCATCCAGAGACAGAGCATCAGGCACCAACCAACATTACCTAGAATTAGATTCTCTCTAACTCTCAGTGAGCCTTTACGTTGGAACCGTCATAGGATCTGAGGCCTGACCCATCGGCGTGCAATTAAAGAGGGCAGCAGAGTTGTCTGTCATATAACATTTATGTTGTGCCCAATCTTTTTATATCGAAGAATGATTTTACGTAGTCGGGTGCTGAGGTCATTGCGGTTATGTATTTATTTGAAATTATATGCTAAGTCACCATACAATTCGGGTTCCGATAGACCTTGTTGCAGAAGAGATTTAAGTCCAATATTGAATTCCTTTTTTTAGGTTTCCATTAGGGTCTGGTCGCTTCATGTTTGTGTTTCTTTCCCTTTGGTGTCTTTGATGGGTGGGGTAAGTTAATTGTATCGATTCCTGATCTTTGTTTTACTTCTACTTTGAAATTAAATCAGAATGACGTCTATAAAATTTTGAAAAGTCTTTGCGAAGTTTATGTTACCGATAATCCTGATTAAGAAGTTCAGCAGTAAACAATTTATTACGAGTATTTGGCAGACATGTGCCTAGATAATATACATATACAATGACCCTGTTACATTTACAATTTTGTTGTTGTTAATGAATATACTAACATTTTTCTCTCCTATGACAATATTTGGAAATATCCAAATTTTAGCCGTCATGTCTCCAAAACCCATGTAGATATTGTTTTTTTTTTTTCTTCTAAATTTCAGGATTTTCTAAATATGTTGATCACGTTTAAGTTATAATAGACTGAAAGCCAAATTTGTAAAGGTTACAAATTTTGCATTTGCCGGAGTAGGTCTATTCGCCCTAAAATTCGGGTCCCGATAAGCGATTTCGCATGTTGCAGAATTTGCATTACATATCGTCATCCCATCTAGCCACGCTCACAGATAATTTTCCTACTTGTTTAGCATAGGATGCAGCATCAGTTCTCGCGAGTCCTATCCGGCATATTTTGATTCTTTTTATCGATCAAAACATTCTCCCGAACTAATAGAGAAATGTTTTGGTTGTAACTTTGGTTTAAAAGAATAAGAGGTGTGAAGTTGGTAATTCAAGGTCCGTGAGTGTACTGTTGTGTAAAAAAAGTCTTGGAAACGGCTGTTGAGAGTTGCCTCTAAAACCTGACTGGAACAGAAGCTTTTCCTAGCAAGGTATTCTTCCAACTGGGCATATACAGTCCTTTCCAAGAATGGGCCTGATAGGACTCGCGAGAACTGAAGCTGCATCCTTTGCGTCGGTGAATTGTCTCCAAAAACCGTGTCGTTGAGTTGTCTCCTGTCGGCGAACTGT
The DNA here is from genome assembly GCA_963580285.1 of Lucinisca nassula. Lineage (NCBI taxonomy): Eukaryota > Metazoa > Mollusca > Bivalvia > Lucinida > Lucinidae > Lucinisca > Lucinisca nassula. Next base: position 73,077 of record CAUZLF010000207.1, on the reverse strand, counting down.
CTTGGTTCCCCATATACCGTTCATCTAAAACAAACTCGACCGTAAATTGGATAACTGCAACTGCAGAGCAGCAGTCTTCCGACCAAAAATAACAGGTTAACGTATGTCAACTCATTTTGTTTTCTAATAATTTCTTTGTCAGAGAAAAATTACACTCGTCAGTTTTCTGGGTGATAGCTCAGTGGTAAGGCTCTGATGCTAGAGGCCCCGGTTCGATATCCGGCAACGGTCTGTCCATAGGCGCTTGAAGTTTAGTCCATCAAACGTACTGAAAATACAAGATACAAGAAACTTTATTTAGAGTCGGTATTCATAGTTAAACACATACAACACTAGCCACCAGGGCTATTTTACAGACAAGATATATAACTGTACAAGTAATAATAATAAAAGTAAAATGACCAAATACAAAAGCTCTTGAAGCAATTTCAAAGATAGCTCAGTGGTTAGTGCACTTGCCTCTGATGCTAGAGGTCCCGGGTTCGATCCCCGGCAGCGGTGTGAAAATTCCGGTGTCCGAACACGCTCCATTGGCATCATTTGCAGGGATGATGTCATAAAGTGCACCGTCCTTCGGATCGGGACGTTAACTGGAGGCCCCCTGTGCAGGGAGAACCATCCCCTGTGCAGGTTAAAGAACCCTACCGTAATTACATGATTACTGTGTAGGCTTTCATCCTGCAAAACTGGAGTGTATGTAATACACCGTCTGTGTCCCCTCCGGGGGTTAAGGCGAAACCGGAAGAAGAAGAAATTGCCAGGTATTCAAGCACTGTTTCGGAGCCATTCACGATATCTGCATTATTAAATCACGCTCTCGTTTCCAAGCGAGATTTTAAGCTCGGGGGTGGGGGATCACGTGATTATCTAATATAGTCGCCAACGTTAATTCCTAGTTATCCCCACGTTTTTCAACGAAAAGTGGGGATATTGTTATCGCCTCCGTCCGTCCGTCTGTCTGTCCGGCTATCTCCTCCTAAACCGTTAGCCGGAATTCAACCAAATTTGGTATGCGAGTTGCTTACATGAATGGCTTGCGCAAGAGCACATTTTTTTTTGTCCCCGCCCCCAGGGGCCCTGGGGAGGGGTCAAAAGGTCAAATTTTTTTATTTTTTGTTTGTGTTTTATGGCAGGAAATATATATACATGAGAAATATGTTATCTGGTACTTGGCTACTGTGGAGAAAACGTGGGGATTTGCGATGGCTTGCCATCGACTGCACGCTCTAGTTAAACAAGTTAAAGTCGTTGTAATTATTTACGATTTTCTCTAAATTTTGCCGACCAAATTAGATAAATAGTGAAGTGATAATTCTGAATATTTTTTTATTCCCATTTGCTTGATGTTATTTAAATAAAATATTGATTTTTCTAACGATAAGACAGTGGCTGAAATTGGTGAGCTGTTTGGCATGTATTCCGCAACAACAACGAGTGATTGAAAATGTGGTCGTGCAAACAATGCATTCCTTAAGTGTGATTGCCATGGAGATGATCATGTATTCACTTATGATCTTTTGAAGTGACTTTTTTTAAGTTTCTATGGGTCTATAACGGAAAAATAATGCGTCAGAACTCAGACCCATCAATACTAGTATTGATGGGTCCGAGGTCAAAATGACTTCTGTTGTGCTCCAGGTTGTTGCCATGAACGCTCAAATGGAGCAGTTTGTTCATTCTACAGGTTTCCAGAAAAGCCTGATTGGTATAGAAAGGCATAGCTTTCAAAAGTATCACGAGTTATAAAGGTTGAGAGGAATTGAAAGACTGCAAAGTCTGCTTTTGCCAGGTTTCCATGGCTTTGTTAAGTCTTTCCATTCCTCACAACAGAAGTCATTCTGACCCTTAATTTTCCCGTTATAGACCGATAGAAACTTAGAAAAAGTCACATCAAAAGATCATAAGTGAATACACGATCATCTCAATGGCAATCACACTTAGGGAATGCATTGTTTACACGACCACATTTTCAATCACTCGTTGTTGCGAAATAAGTGCCAAACAGCCCACCAATTTCAGCCACTGTCTTATCGTTAGAAAATCAATATTTCATTTAAAGGCATTTATTCTTGATTATTGAGGACTATCATTCCATTGCATAATATTATGTAGCCCTCAGTGCTGAATGAAGAGATCCCCTCTGTATTCAACAGGTAAGGGACCACCTTGGGGCAAATCAATAGTTTCCTAAAGGTTGACTAGAGTGTACATTATTGATTTTCCCCTTAGGTACCTCATGCAGGGGATTCAACAAGAGCTAGTAATCACCCTATTAAGGGCAGCCTTTGATCTGCTACAGACAGAATAGCACAGGGGGCAATAAAACAATTATGAACACACAGTGTGTCTTACTGTAACAAGAATAAATGCCTTTAAATAACATCAAGCAAATAGGAATTGAACAATATTCGGAATTAAAGACTGTCTGTAAATTTAAAGACTTTTTAGTGTGTAGATTTAAAGACTCACACAACAGTGCACAATGAAAATCATGAAAATGATGAAACAGGAAAAAATCACATTCTCATACGCAGCCTCATTCTTCATCTCATTAAAAAATAAGAGTTGCTGGAGGCTGCATGTATTTTATTGTCTATAAATATTGTTTTAACGATAGAAAATAATGAAGAAATAAAACAACAGTGACGCGCTAGGATTTTTTTTTCTTTCGCCATCACTTTCGCCAATTTAATTTTTTTTGAGCCAAAATCTTAAAACCTGAGCCAGTTGAAGAAACTTCTTTGCAAAATGCAGAACATGGATAAAAAAGATCTGCTCTACAATTTTCTTTGGCACTTAAAGGGTTGAAGCTTAAATGCACAGAATGTCCTTTTGTGGCCTTTATGGACGTGTGTAATGGGCTGTAGGTGCGCCTAAAGACCCCAGGTTTTTTTATCAAACCAACACGGTCACACGTCAAACCAGTCATCTATGCTGTCTTGCCGACAGATAGCTTAGCAAAATCCATAGACCAAAATCATTGAGATAGCTTGAGTTTTCCGACTTCCAGCGGCATTACCTTCTCTCCCTAAAATGCAACAAAACCTTGCTTAAATGCTTTTGTTTTTGCTCCAACAAGTAAGCGTTGTTAGGTCATGGAGGCTGCCATTTTGGTTGATCACATGATCACATTACCGTAAAAATTCGGCTATAAGACGAGGATTTTTCCCTCCGAAATGAGCCCCAAAAATGGCCCCGTCTTATAGCCGAGGTCATGGACTGCATGCTTTTTTCCGGCAATGTCCGGCGAAGACCAGACATACGGAAACAGCCGATCGGTAATTTTTGAATTGATATAAAGCGCCGCGCACAAACCACCGCTACCATTTAGCTGCACAGGATTGGTAAATGACGTCATCCGACACCAGCACCCCAACACGTATTTAATGTCATTGTGTGTATCTATTTCATTAAAAAAACGTTAGGAACAGGGTAGAAAATATTTTCTCGATAGTTAAACGGTTGTAAATAGAGGTGGATAGAAAACCAGCGCTTTGCACAGCTTCCGAATTATCCCCAGAAGCTCCGTGTCAATAACCAACAACCGCGCTCGATTTTCCGGCTCAGCGTCTGCTTTTTGGCGCCAAAACATAACCATACATGAGATCGTAGAAAAGTCCATTTTTATTACCGTTAGATGTAGCTAATTGTCTGAGGAGCGATTAAATCATTTTCACATTGATTGTGGATTAAATTTTATGATTGACATAACTTGACCATATTTTCACACCTTATCGACACGCACCGCATGGTGGCAATTAAAAGGGATTAACAATAGTGTCATACTTGAACCGTAATAAATACACAAATGGTTTGTCTTTGAATTGACAGTGCAGCAATTAAAACACACGTTTCAGTAAACGGCTTAAATCGGCAATAACCGGGATGGGACTTCTTTTTCTTTTTTATAGTTTTTTTTCGCCACTAGTTTTCGCCAAATGACACAGATTTGCGCCAGCTTTATTTTCTTTTCGCATTTGGCGACTTTGGCGACCGCTAGTTCGTTACACAGTTCCTTCCCTTAGACCACAAATGTGGCGAAACACGGCAGTACGGGAGGAATTATCTGTCAAAGGTCGAACATAAGATGAGTTTCGTACTGACATCATTTGGTTTTTGGACATTTTACTGTCAGAAACTTCCATGAATTTTTAGTTGTCAGAAAATTTCTCTGTCTATGGGAGTGATCAGTATGTTGGCAAAATAATAAAAGCGTTACAACCTTCATTTCTTAGCTCATTTTACATATGTATCTCTTTACAAACCTGATTTTCTGAGAACTCTTCAATTATGGTTGAAGGAATTTAATTAAATAAAGACAACTATAATTATAATTTGCAGTTGCACCTAATAAAATATTCCACAGATAACATTCAATTACTATAAAAAGCAAAGTGTGATTTTTCCGTTTCACACCATTTTCATGATTTTATTTGTGTCAGTCTTTAAATCTACAGACTAAAAGGTCTTTAAATTTACAGACTGTCTTTAAATAAAACAACTTTTTCTACCTGATTGAGCCTCTGACTTCCATAACACCACAGCGAATGATGCACGGCAATGTCATGAACATCAAAATATTCAATGTAAACATGACGTAAAATAAAAATGGAGGACTGTCATGCAAAGATGCTCAGAACTAGCATTGATGAGACAAAACCTGCGTCTGCATGTTGTGTAATGGACAACAGCTTTTTATCCCCTGACCGATTAGGTTCGGGGGATATAGCGATCAGCCTGGCGTGCTTCTGTCCGTCCGTCCGTAGACGCAATCTTGTGATGGTCATAAGTCCTATACCCTTTGAGATTCATTGATAGTTCTTGGCACAATTGTTCACAAGGCTGAGACGCCGTGTCATACGCAAGAACCAGAACTCTGGATGCCATACGTTTTTAGTTATCTCCCCTTTTAATAAAATAGAATGACTACTTTGTGATGGCCATAACTCCAATACCCTTTGAGATATATTGATGGTACCTGGCATAGTTGTTCACAAGGCCGAGACGGTGTGTCATGCACAAGAACCACAACTCTGGCTGCCATGGTTTTTGAGTTATTTCCCCTTCCAATAAAATAGAGTGACTACTTTGTGATGGCCATAACTCCAATACCCTTTAAGAGATATTGCTGATACCTAGCACAGTTGTTCACAAAGCCGAGACGGTGTGTCATGCACAAGAACCCCAACTCTGGGTGCCATGGTTTTTTAGTTATCTCCCCCTTTCAATAAAATAGAGTGACTACATTGTGATGGCCATAACTCCAATAACCTTTAAGATATATTGATGATACCTGGCACAGTTGTTCACAAGGCCGAGACGATGTGTCATGTACAAGAATCACAACTCTTGGTGCCATGGTTTTTGAGTTATTTCCCCTTCCAATAATATAGAATCACTACCTTGTGATGGCCACATCTCCAATGCTCTTTGAGACATATTGATAGTACTTGGTACAGTTGTACATGAGGTTAAGCAGGTGTGTCACGTGCAAGAACCACAAATCTGGGTGCCCTGGTTTTTTAATTATCTCCCCTGACAATATAACCTTTTGATGGCCATAACTCCAATACCCTTTGAGATATATTGATGGTACATGTACTTCGCACAATTGTATACAAAGTTGAGACGGCACTTCATGTCTAAGAACCACAATTCTGGGTGCTATGATAAATATTTGAGTTATCTACCCTTCCAGTATAACAGTATGACCAGCTTGTGATCTCCAACACCCTTTGAGACATATTGATGGCACTTTGTACAGAAATGCATGAGCTTAAGCAGGCATGTCATGTGCAAGAACCACAGTTCTGAGTACCCTGGTTTTTTAGTTATCTCTCCTGAAGTATAATCTTGTGATGGCCATAACTGCAATACTTTTGTGATATATTGCTGGTTTAATTCTGGTGCACTTTCTGTTGGTGAACAATCTTCTGATGGCCATATTGGCTTTTGGTCGGGGGATTTGCCATCTCTTCCGATGGCTATTTTTATAAACTGCTATAAAATTACAAGTTGCCCCTTTCGAGGTTTTCACCTGTCTCACCATCTTACTGCACAATGTGATGATGATTTTGTTTTTAAGGTAACCGGGCACCAAGAGCACATAGGGGCTATCCCCTGTTCGCCGACTGGGATAAGATATTGGTACCGCTCTTTTCCCTAGGCTGCCAATGTGCTGACTCCTGCCAATTTGACAGTTATTAGCTAGCTGTTGGGGAATGAGGTGACCTCTTTCGCGGAGGACGTGGAAAGCTGGTTAATCCGGCCCTCCACCTCCCCCCTGAAGATGCCATGGAGGCACAAATTGCACCAAATATAAAGCGTTTGTCCTGTAAACTGAATAGTCCGCTGGCGATTTTTGAATTTTGAATGCAGATACCGACCAATGGTCGAGCTCTAGAATGTGGTGACACGTTGCCAATCCGGCAGCAAAATGTGCCAGTGCACTGCCTTTTCTCTGGCTGTGGCAAAAAAGCTTGCATGCATTATCAGGTTTGGCATCCATTAGACTCTACCCCCACCCCTATTATTGGTAGAGAAAACATCCTCGGGCACCATGCTTTTTAAAGGGTAATAATGCATGAAATTTGGAATTTTGAACGGCGGCAAAAAGTGAGCCAGGAAGGGTTACTATTAGACCAGCTAATTTCGGCTATTGCAAAATGTCCTAGTACCCGTGCTCTACAACCCTGAAAACGCCTATGCATTGTGCCATCTTAAGCCGCTAGTCTAGGAGGGTGATCTTGGTAATGTCGTATACTACTGGTCCATGTTTGCATTGTGTGAGAATGTCCATGTGTCTTTATTGTTTTGTGTGTTGCTTCTTTCCCATTATTTGTGATTAATTTAGTTAGTCAGAGTGTAGTATGGGTGACTTCTGTCGCGGAGGATGTGGAAAGGAGGTCAATCTCCTTATCCTTCCTTGCCTTCTTAGTTTATGAGAAAGTGGTGCTGTCATCGACGTAGGATGCCATATTCTTAGGAGATCTTTTGTGGGTCAGTTGGGGCCACCATGTATGCATATCATGATCTCATCCTACGTGAAGGAAGACACCATAGAAGCCAAGGAATGTATAGGTTGTGATGCAGTGTAAGGAAGCACTAAGTGTGCTTGTTGGCCGTCTTACATGTATGTACAGGGTCTATAAGGTCAGGCTTATAATGTTTTTGCATATGCATATCTTCATAGTGGTGGAAAGTTGTGTGGTTTGGGAAATGCAAGTATGAGGCTAACCAGCTGTTGTGCAATCCCGCTTTTATTATACCCGCTTTTTCAAAGAAAAATCGGGTATTTTGTTTTCGTACGACAGTTCACTCCGGCGTCAGTTCGTCCGTCTGTCCATCCGCACCAACGAAACAACATTTAGGGGGCAAAAAATTTGGACAGTTTGACACTTAAGTATATATTCATGAGTCCAAATGGACTTTATTCCGTTATTTTGGTACTTAAGTGGCAAAAATTGTCTCTTAGGTGCCTTGCTGCTTAAGTAGTCAATATGCCGACGCCTAGCCACTTAAGTATCCATTCGTGAGAACGTTCGTCTGTCCGTCCATCACGTTTCTTGTGATTGGATCTCCTCTGCAACCACTGAAGTTACACTTTTGAAACTTTGCATGTGGATAGTAGATGGAATGTAGATGGCAGTGGGCAACTTTTTTGTGACCTTGACCTCAACATGACCCCAAGGTCAAAGGTCAAAAATTATGATTTGCCATATCTCCTAAACTATTGGAGTTACACTTCTGAAACTTTGCTTATTGGATGGTCCTTGGAATTTAGAATATGTCGGGTTACTTTTGGTGTGACCTTGACCCAAGGTCAAAGGTCAAAAAGTATGATTTTGCCATATCTTCTAAACTATTAGAGTTACACTTCTGAAACTTTGGTTATTGGATGGCCCTTGGAATATAGAATAAATTTGGATATTTTTGGTGTGACCTTGACCTCAACATGACCCCAAGGTCAAAGGTCAAAAATTATGATTTGCCATATCTCCTAAATTATTGGAGTTACACTTCTGAAACTTTGCTTATTGGATGCCCTTGGAATATAGAATATGTTGGGCTACTTTTGGTGTGACCTCGACCACAAGGTCAAAAAGTATGACTTTGCCATATATCCTAAACTATTGGAGTTACACTTCTGAAACTTGGTTATTTGATGGCCCTTGGAATGTAGGATAAATTGGGATACTTTAGGTGGACCTGAACATAACCCCAAGGTCAAAGGTCAAAAAGTATTACTTTGCCATATCTTCTAAACTATAATAGTTACTTTGAAACTTTGCTTATCAGTTAGAATGTTCTTTGCAACTTTTTTTTTAACTTACATGTAGTTTTGGCTAGATTATACATAGTCATTAGTGTTATTAATAGAAAAAGCGGGTATTTGCGATGGTACACCATTGACTGCAGATCTAGTTTCATTTGGAACTATCGGTCTAAAAGGCTTTTAAAGGGTCTTCCTGAATCCAGATCCCTATCAAAATTGGTCATTACCGTTGCCCCGCCCAATGAATTGGTCTGCACGTGACCTGTTCCGGATATGTATGGTCTGTTCTGGCTAGCTATGTTGCCTACACTTTGCATACTTCGGGATTTCATCAGGAGGGTATCCCCGAAGGGGGCATCAGCGAGTCCCCCTGCTGGGCACCCGGATGATTACTTCTCGGTAGATGTCCTACACGAGGTGGGGTTCCCCATCAAGAATCCCTGCGTACCTGAAAGAGAAATAATGATTAGTATATTGGGGTTAGGGTTGGGATTGCATAATGTTTTTTTAAGCACCTTGCAATTTATCATGCTGATGTGTCAGAAAAAGTTATCCATGCCTCGAATTATAATTTGATATATATTTTCACGATACACAGTCGGTACTTGCCGAGAATGTGTGGCTGAAGCATTTCAAAGAGGCAGCAAAACTGCTTGCACTCCTGGCCATTTCATTCGAAATGGCTTACTATCACTTTTGTTTTTGGTCATTATGAATTATTTATGGAAAGAACTTCAAGCTCCTGTGGTCTGTTGGTGCCCCAACTAGCCCGTGTCTTCTCAGACTCAGTGCTTTTCTTGGTTTTGACTGGTGGTAGGGCATTCCAGAGCCTGAGAGGTGATTGGTGTTTGGGAAGGAGAAATCCGTTCAGGCAATGATGGAGAGTGGTAGCTCAGTGGTTGGTGCAGTTGCTTCTGATGCTAGAGGCCCCAGGTTACACTTGCTAGACGTTTCATTTGCTGGAAGTATTGTACCCTGAGTATTTCACTACCCTAAGTATTTCACTACCCTAAGTATTTCGCTACCCAAGGTAGTTTGCTATCCAATGTAAGATGTTTTGCTGCCCAGTAGTTTTCCCACCTTTTCTGAACAACAGACTTCCCTACCCTACCTCATATGATTTTCGCATTGATTTTGCTCTTCTAGAATTAATGATAAGTGCACTAATCAGGCTTTTCGGGGACGAATGATTCTGCATCCTGGGATGCATAAAGAAACAGTGGCATTCATAAAAATTGTCATAGACACGTCCACAGACGCATGTTTTTTCAAGGCTGGGCTCTCTCAAAAGTGTCTATTTGAGTCATTCACTTAGCTTTGACAAACAGTTGACAGATTTGGCAGATAATACCTGTATTCTTTATCAATCTTAATCTGTTTCTACAAAATGTCAAGACGCCTGTCGCATCCCTGCGCATCAAGGCTTGGAGAAATAGATCGGGCTGCATGGTGCTTCTGCACAAAGCTGAAACTGACTTAACCCTTGTCCTGCTGAATATTTTAATCTGCCACACCCACTATGGATTATCAACCAATCAGATTACTTGATGCAACTTATTGCAACAAATTCACGATCTGAATGGCAAACACTGTAGATCCTGATCAGATGGCTTCAGAAGGGTCTCCGGACGTTTGCCCCCACAATGACTTAATCTAAAAATGGACATTTGCCCCCCAGTTGAAAATGCGACCCGGACATTTGCCCCCAGAGCTTATTTTTGGTATGGACATCTGCCCCCCAGTGCTTATTTTACAGGTGGAAGATTGCCCCCCACTGCTTATTTCAGAAAGGGACATTTGCCCCCCAACCTGGATAGACAAGGATATTCATTACACAGACTTACATATAGCTACATAATTTACAATTAAGTTTTACAGCCCATTCAAGATCATTTCAATTTCTTCAAGAATTAACCATCAGTGTATCCAGTGTAAAAACCCCTTGAGTATAGGCGTCTGACACTGGACCCTCAGTGAGGCATAAACTCAATATATGGTTCTGTAGCTGACTTGCTTAACCCTTATCCTGCTGAATAAATTAAGCATCTCCAATTGTTGACTATTAACCATCACATTCTTGGTATATTTTTGTTAACTTAACAAATTGCATGACAAACAGTATAGATCCCCATCTGATATGGCATCTGATCGGGATCCATACTGCTTTCTAAGGTAGGGGTTGTCCATAACAGCAGGTTATTATGGGATTCATATTTATATAGATGGAGTAATTTATTGCTTAACATTTTGTATTTCTGGTGATAATAAACCAATAAATACATTGTTTTCCTCCTTTGTGTTAGCTCTGGTCTATCTGGGGGGCAAATGTCCTTTTCTGAAATAAGCAGTGGGGGGCAAATGCCCACCTGTAAAATAAGCACTGGGGGGGCAGATGTCCATACCAAAAATAAGCTCTTGGGGGCAAATGTCCGGGTCGCATTTTCAACTGGTAGGGGGGGGGGGGCAAATGTCTATTTTTAGATTAATTCATTGGGGGGGGGGGGGGGGGGGGGGGGGGCGGCAAATGTCCTTGGGGGCAAATGTCCTGGAATCCTTCAGAAGCCATCTGATCTGGATCTTCATTGTTTGGAAAATAAGGCATATCCGGGCACAGCAGGACAAGGGTTAACATGAGTAGTTGTAACCTGCTTAGAAGTTCTAAGCCTGCCCAAGCAAAGTGGCGTGAGTCTGACTGTTCATGCAAATTAACCCTACCAGTTTCTTTGGTTGGTAGGGCTTGAGATGTAATTTCATCTCAGTGTTGGGTAAAGGTCCCACAAAATTGGAAGCAGTGTCTCCAAAATGACCTAAATAGTGTTGGCTTGGATGTAAAACCTCCACACAAACAAATCAGATTACCTGGTCACAGTCCCCAAAGACAGGTTGTTTCATTGTAAGGCTCATAGGATAGTTTTTGGCTCACCTGTCACGTTGTGACGAGGTGAGCTTTTGGGATCATTAGCTCACCTGAGCCGAAGGCTCATGTGAGGTATTAGTATGCCAATGATCCGGCGTCCGTCGTCCGTTGTCCGTTCACATTTTCAACTGAGTATATCTTTTAAGCCAGTGGGCCAATCATGATTAAATTTCATGAGAAGCATTATCAGGTTGGGGGAAAAGATGCATTATGTTTTGGGGCAGATCAGATGGAAACTCTTGTTGCCGTGACAATATATAGCTCCCATAGACTTACAATGGGAAAATCTTAAAAAATCTTCTTCTCTGAAACCTATAGGCCCAGAGCTTACATATGAAGCATGTAGCAATGTCAAGCGGTCCCCTACATAAATTGTGCCAATCATGCCCCTGGGGTCAAAACTGGCCAGGCCCCGGGGTCCCTTAACCCCCCGTAGAAATAAAAGCTTAAAAAATCTTCTTCTCTGAAACCGCTAGGCACAGAGCTTACATATTAAGTATGTAGCAATGTCAAGTGGTCCTCTTCATAAATTGTGCCAATCATGCCCCTGGGGTCTAAACTGGCCACGCCCCGGGGCCCCTTAGCCCCAATAGACTTATAATGGAAAAAAGCTAAAAAAATCTTCTTCTCTGAAACCACTAGGCCGTTAGCTTACATATGAAGCATGTAGCAATGTCAAGTGGTCCCCTACATAAATTGTGCCAATCATGCCCCTGGGGTCTAAACTGGCCACGCCCCGGGGTCCCTTAACCGCCATAGACTTATAATGGAAATAAAGGTTTAAAAAATCTTCTTCTCTGAAACCGCTGGGCACAGAGCTTACATATTAAGCATGTAGCAATGTCAAGTGGTCCTCTACATAAATTGTGCCAATCATGCCCCTGGGGTCTAAACTGGCCACGCCCCGGGGCCCATTAGCCCCCATAGACTTATAATGGAAAAAAAGCTAAAAAAATCTTCTTCTCTGAAACCACTAGGCCATGAGCTTACATATGAAGCATGTAGCAATGTCAAGTGGTCCCCTACATAAATTGTGCCAATCATGCCCCTCGGGTCTAAACTGGCCACGCCCCGGGGTCCCTTAACCGCCATAGACTTATAATGGAAATAAAGGTTTAAAAAATCTTCTTCTCTGAAACCGCTGGGCACAGAGCTTACATATTAAGCATGTAGCAATGTCAAGTGGTCCTCTACATAAATTGTGCCAATCATGCCCCTGGGGTCTAAACTGGCCACGCCCCAGGGCCCCTTAGCCCCCATAGACTTATAATGGAAAAAGTGCTAAAAAAATCTTCTTCTCTGAAACCAATAGGCCGTGAACTTACATATGAAGCATGTAGCAATGTCAAGTGGTCCCCTACATAAATTGTGCCAATCATGCCCCTGGGGTCTAAACTGGACACGCCCCGGGGTCCCTTAACCGCCATAGACTTATAATGGAAATAAAGGTTTAAGAAATCTTCTTCTCTGAAACCGCTGGGCACAGAGCTTACATATTAAGCATGTAGCAATGTCAAGTGGTCCTCTACATAAATTGTGCCAATCATGCCCCTGGGGTCTAAACTGGCCACGCCCCGGGGCCCCTTAGCTCCAATAGACTTATAATGGAAAAAAAAAGCTTAAAAAATCTTCTTCTCTGAAACCACTAGGCCCAGTGCTTACATATTAAGCATGTAGCAATGTCAAGTGGTCCCCTACATAAATTGTGCCAATCATGCCCCTGGGGTCTAAACTGGCCACGCCCCGGGGCCCCTTAGCTCCAATAGACTTATAATGAAAAAAAAAGCTTTAAAAATCTTCTTCTCTGAAACCACTAGGCCCAGTGCTTACATATGAAGCATGTAGCAATGTCAAGTGGTCCCCTACATAAATTGTGCCAATCATGCCCCTGGGATCTAAACTGGATACGCCCTTGGGCCCCTAAGCCCCCATAGACTTATAATGGAAAAAAAAGCTTAAAAAATCTTCTTCTCTGAAACCGCTAGGCACAGAGCTTACATTTTAAGCATGTAGCAATGTAAAGTGGTCCTCTACATAAATTGTGCCAATCATGCCCCTGGGGTCTAAACTGGCCACGCCCCGGGGCCCCTTAGCCCCCATAGACTTTTAATGGAAAAAGTGCTAAAAAAATCTTCTTCTCTGAAACCAATAGGCCGTGAGCTTACATATGAAGCATGTAGCAATGTCAAGTGGTCCCCTACATAAATTGTGCCAATCATGCCCCTGGGGTCTAAACTGGCCAAGCCCGGGGGTCCCTTAACCTCCATAGACTTATAATGGAAATAAAAGCTTAAAAAATCTTCTTCTCTGAAACTGCTAGGCACAGAGCTTACATATTAAGCATGTAGCAATGTCAAGTGGTCCTCTACATAAATTGTGCCAATCATGCCCCGGGGGTCTAAACTGGCTACGCCCCGGGGCCCCTTAGCCCCAATAGACTTATAATTGAAAAAAAGCTTAAAAAATCTACTTCTCTGAAACCACTAGGCCCAGAGCTTACATATGAAGCATGTAGCAATGTCAAGTGGTCCCCTACATAAATTGTGCCAATTATGCCCCTGGGATCTAAACTGGCCACACTCTTGGGCCCCTTAGCCCCCATAGACTTATAATGGAAAAAAGCTTAAAAAATCTTCTTTTCTGAAACAGCTAGTATTGTTAGCTCACTTGAGCCGAAGGCTCATGTGAGGTATTGGTATGCCAATGATCCGGCGTCCGTTCACATTTTCAAATAAGTATATCTTTAAAGCCACTTGGCCAATCATGATTAAATTTCATGAGAAGCATTATCCAATTGAGGTAGAAGATGCAGTATGTTTTGGGGTAGTTCAGATTGAAACTGGTGTTGCCATGGCAACATATAGCTCCCATAGACTTACAATGGGACAGACTTAAAAAATTTTCTTCTCTGAAACCACTAGGCCCAGAGCTTACATATTAAGCATGTAGCAATGTCAAGTGTTCTTCTACATAAATTGTGCCAATCATGCCCCTGGGGTCTCAACTGGCCACACCCCGGGGCCCCTTAGCCCCCTTAGACTTATAATGGAAAAAACAAACTTCAAAAATCATCTTCTTTGAAACCACTAGGCCCAGAGCTTACATATTAAGCATGTAGCAATGCCAATTGGTCCCCATACATTAATCCTGCCAAACCTGCCCCTAGGGTCCAAATTGACAATGCCGTGTTCCATTAGGAAGAACTTCCAAAAAAAATTATGCTCAAAGACCATGAGTCAAACAGCTAACTAAAATGTTCCTCAGGTGAGCGGTTAGGCTCATTGAGCCTCTTGTTTTTTTCCGTCGTGCGTGCGTGCGTATACTTTTTCTTCAAACAACATCTCCTCCTAAACTACTGATTGGATTTTGATGAAACTTCACAGTATGATCCATAGGTGGTCCCATTTCAAAATTGTTCAAATGGTTCCAGTCTGTTGCACATCTAGGTCGCAGGAGCTAAAAATAGATTTTTTTAAATGAAAACTTTACAAATATTCTTCTCTGAAACCGCAATCTTCACCTTCCTTTTCAGCATGTAAATAGTATGTCAAGAATCAACTTAATCATGTAAAACTGCTAACTTCCATGAAAAACTATGTTTTCATACGGTTTTCATTCTGATTATAATAATCATATTTTAAGCCTGTATAATAATCATATTTTAAGCCTGTCTTTTCTTAGTATAATCTTCACCATCGTTTTCAGCATGTGAATAGTATGTCTTCATCATTATTATTATGATTGTCATCTTTTACTATTACTATTATCATTATCATAACCATTATTATCGCATATCATGTGTTGTCTCAGTGTTGAAAGCAAGACGTGCGACCAGTCTTCTTCCTCTGAACTTTAAGCAGTGTGTGTTCCTGCATGGAAATCTGAATAGGCATGCTCCATTTGCAGCCTTAGTCAAATGGCCAATATCAAGCGGCAAAAAGAAAGAGCACTATTGAATCACTTATCGCTCATGAGCAAAGTATAGAAATCACGATCTGCAGTCGTATTGGCACTGATTTCTACACATTTTCGGCTCATTTTCGATCAGCCTTTTAAATTAAAAAAAAAAAAACAGGCAGTGCTTCATTTTTCTATGGTCGGGCACCGGCAGCTCAACGCCATTTGCTCTTGTTGGACAAACTGCCACAATTTGCAGCCCAGAAGCACTTAACATATGTCTTGTTGTGGAGCTATGGAGTTCTGTCCGCTTGACCATGGCAGACATAAAAAGCCTAAACCTGAACGAACGAACAAACACAAGGCCCAGGTCTTTGATATTTGGTACGAAGCTTCATTTAGTGGACCTCTACCAAGATTGTACAAATTATAGCCCTTGGGTAAAAAATGTCCCCGTGCCGGGGCCCACCATTTTTACACTTATATAGGGAAACCCTTTAAAATCTTCTTGTCTGAAACCAGAAGGCCCAGGTGTTTAATATTTGGTGTGAAGCTTCATCTAGAGGACCTCTATCAAGATTGTTCAAATTGTATCCCTGGGGCCAAAAATGCCCCCCTCCCGGGGCCCTTTGGTTTTACATAGGCTTATATAGGGAAAATCTTTAAAAATCTTCTTGTCTGAAACTAGAAGGCTCCGTTCATTGATATTTGGTATGAAGCTTCACCTTTTAGACCACTATCAAGATTATGCAAATTATAGCCATGGCTCTCCCCGGGGCCCACTTGTTACCCTATGGATCAGGTGAGCGACCCAGGGCCATCATTGCCCTCTTGTTTAAATTTATTGTTTAATTCAGTAGAACTTCGCTGGCTCGAACACTGATGGCTCGTATACTATGGCTGAGTCGATCCCGTTCTCAAGTCCCGAAGGAATTCCTCTTCGTAAGATTTTTATTGCCCCCCCCCCCCCCATCACCATGATTCATTGATAGTTAGACTGAGCATTTTCATCTCTGTATCTCTGTCTGGTTCACTAGGACCTGACCTGACCCTCAAGATAATGACATACAAACCCACACCCAACCACTGTTTTGGTTCAGAAATAAGAAAAATGTCAGTACAGTTCATCTGCCGCAAATCTTTTTAAACCTGGACAACCTAGCGTTGTGGGGGCCATGATGCCAGAATGGATTAAATTTGTGATCACCACCGTGGGGGATCTTGGTAATAGCAGCATTTCCGTGGCATTATACAGGTATAAAATTGATTGTCCACATTACCTGTCTTATACTTTCTCATAGGTAAATAAGTGTACATGGCATAATTGCTATGGCTTGCAGTGGGACATACATGTAGCGCGGTGTCATGCGGGGTTGCGTGGGTTAAAAAAAACGCAGCGGGTGTACTGTACTTTTTTGGATGAAAAAAAGCACCTTATCTGGAGCTATCACAAGTCTTGTAGGTTTTGTTTTGCCTTAGTTCATAATATTATCGTGCAATTTCTTTACAGAAATCGTCTGGCAATCGTCTGGAAATCGTTGGCAAGATGAATTTCCATATTAACACATACTTTCTGCATTTGCTGGTTGTCCTCATTCTTTGCACGGGCTTGGTAAAGAGCAGCAGTATTTATGAAGAGTTCTTGGCCTTTATTGAGAAATACGGGAAGATATATAAAGAAGGTTCTGAAGAATTTAAACAGAGATTTGTCAATTTTCAGGTGTGTATACTGATTTGATCTGCCAATATATGAAGTTCCACATAGCTCCAGATTGTTTGTTTGTTTTGGAGTTTAAAGGCCCAGTAAACACTATTTAGGTCATTTTTGAGCCAGTCAGTTTACCTATCCACATTTTTCCTGGACAGGCTTATACGTAAGCGGTTAACCAGTGCAGTGCACATTCTTTCGCCAGAAACTGACAACTGCCCTTCTTGAATCAACGGAAAGGAGAGAATGTCCGTAGACAAGCTTTCATGATCAATCTCCACGGAAGAATGTTGCCGACCCCAGCAGGTATCGAACCCACGTCCTCCTGATCACCAGTCAGACGTGCATCCGACTGAGCTACAGAGGTTGGCCATAGCTCTCGAATCAGAATTGTTACTGGGGACACGTAAAATGAAATTCATACACTAGGACCTGTGATATGGAAAGTTAGTCCCTAGCTCTAATCAAAGAGATAAACTTAGCTACACAATCGAAGAGGCCTTAAGCGGATGATTTTGGGATGTCTATAAAACGTTAAGGAAAAATACTCCTTACTTATCCAATCCAACAAGAACTGTAATGATCCTTGGTATTGAGACAGACAGGCCTAAGCAAACAGTGCAGATCAAGATCAGACTGCTCCCGAAGGAGAGTATGATCAGGGTCTACACTGTTTACCATTCTATTTACACTTTTTTGGATTCCTTTCTGGATCTAGAAATAAATTTGTTAAAATTTTAGAAGTGTCGGAACATTTTGGAATTTTACACTACCTGGAACAAAGGCTTCATGCGGACTGAACAAATTATTTGTCTTAATCACAACGGAAGTAAGGGCGAGGATTGTGGCCACGTAAAATCTATTTAAGCCCCCCAGTGGAATTCGTTTCCACTGACCGTTCCAAGGCGGTTCTTCTGTGGCGGTTTATTTTTGTTATGGTTTGTCTTTGGGTGTTTGTGTCGCTTATATTATTTTATTTTGGATAGCCTATTGGCCATTTTGTGGGAAAATATCTGTCCTTTTGGCTTTCCGCTATTGATGTATCCATTAGGGTCTGTTGTTTCATGTTTGTGTTTCTTTCCCTTTGGTGTCTCTAATGTTAATTGTATGTGGGTTAATTGAATTGATTCCTGATCGTTGCCTCCACTTCTATTCTGAAGCTGATAAAGAAAAAATACCCCTAAATTATCCTTGTTATTCACCTTTATCTGGAGCTATGAACACTTTGGTCCAGTGACCACTTACGATCTTGTTAAGCTAATGATGCTAGTCCAGTTGTTCATAGCATCGGGTCAAATTGTTACATGTGACTGTTCTAGCAAGAACATTATCTGATACATGAGTATTTTTGCTGAAAAAGTGTGAGTAGCATTTTGCATTTTCAAAAGCTACTCACATTTTGTCAGCAAAAAATATTTGTATATTTGCCATATTTAATGATCAAAGTTTTAACAATATGTCAACTAACGACATTGTTAATTTTTAAATGGCCCCAGTTGTTCATAGCATTGATAGCTTAACGAGCCCATAAGAGGCCAGATTGTTAACTGAACTAGTATATACAATATCTAATACTCTGGTATTTTTGCTGACATTTTTTTGTGTGAATTTGCTATATTATATTATTATAGTCCCAGTTGTCCATAGCATTGATAGCTTATCGAGCTTTTTAGTAGTCAAATTGTTAACTTATCTAGTTTTGTTTGTTTGATTTGTGGTTTAACTTCCCTGTCAACACTATTAATGTCATTTAGGAGGCGTTGCTTCCAATTATGTGGGACTTATACCCGACATTGAGATGACATGACATCTCAAGCCCTGCAGCCCAATGAAACCAATAGGGTTTATAAGCATGGGCAGTCTGACTCGCACCGCTTTGCCTGGACAGGCTTAGATCCTCAAAGCGGTTTACCAGCACTCGTGTGCGGGTCAGTTTCAGCTCTGCGAGGAAGCATCATGCAGCCCATCTATTTCTTCAAGCCCTGAAGGGCGGGTGCTAAACTTATCTAGTAAGTACAATATCTAATACTCAGGTATTTTTGCAGAAAAAAATGTGGGCAGCTTTTGCATTTGCAAAAGCTGCTCACTTTTTTTCTGCAAAAAATACATGTATTAGTATATTTGCCATATTTAATGATCAAAATTTTAACAATACGTTGACTAACAACATCGTTACTTTTGAGCAACTGTCCCCAGGTATTGCTCATATAAATGTTATGCAGATTACATTCAACCTACTCACATGAAACTTCACCCACATACTAACTATCACAAGACCTAGATTCTGACAATGGGCCATAACTATATTGCTTTTGTCTGTGTGTTTGTCATGCCTTATTACTTATTAACCAACCAACCAATGAAAAGAGGGTCCTCAGCACTCAAGAATGCATATGTATAGCCAACAAAGGGCTGCATATATGACTTTTTAAACGAAGCTACCTCAGATTTCAGTGGAATAAACTATGCACACACACAAGCAGATGCACACATGTACACATTCCTGGTTGTTTATAACAAAGACAGGGTTTTTAATGACAGGGCTCTTATTATGTATGACTTCAGGTACATGTGTATTTTTTGTACCCAGCCCTAACAAGTTTCAAACACAATGTGTGCATTTCTCTAAAAAAAATCAGAACAATTAATGCAAAATTCTCATTGAAACATTTGCAATAGCATTCCAACTCATGCACAATATGTTAATTAGATGGTTACATGATAAAATTTTATGCACAAGCAGGTTTTGATTAACTCTTAAAGTACCAAGGAAAATACTTTAAGGGGAATGGGTACACCTTCAGGGGAGGCAACTCCTGCAAAAGTGTGTTTGTCTCCCATGTCAATAGGGGTCAACTCTTAAAGGAAAGAATTTGCTCCAGAGGAGCAAATTCTTTCCTTCAAGAGTTGACCCCTTTTTCAGTGGGACAGGACTTATAGAAAAGTGAACAAGAAGTCCCGAAAGTTGTCTCCCTTTGAAAAATGGCAGAAAAATATGCCAGGTGTTCCCATTCCCCTTAACACATGACAGTCTATTTTTTCAATTTTCAGAGAAAAAGGGGCTTGACATTTCATGAAAGTCAGCATAAATACCACTGTAATTGACCACTAATGAGCTAGTTAAGCTTTATGGGTAAAGGATACACCTGGCAGATTTTACCGCCATTTTTCAAAGGGAAGCAACTTTCTTGATTTTCTGTTTGCTTTTCTATAAACTCTGTCCTACGGAAAAAGGGGTCTAGTCTTAAAGGAAAGAATTTGCTCCTTAGGAGCAAATTCTTTCCTTTAAGAGTAGCCCCCTGTTGACATGGGAGACAACATACTTTTGCAGGAGTTGTCTCCCCTGAAGATGTATCCATTCCCCTTAAGATGCCTCGGGCCTAGTTGTTTTAGCCATTCTAAGCTTAAGAAACTTGTAAGTACTGAACATGTTAAATGGTCTAGGAGGTATAATATCAAATATTTTTGCTGAAAAAAAAATGCCCATGCTATCAAATATTTTTGCTGAAATAAAATGCCCATGCATCCCGCACCTGCTACAAGTACTGTAGGCTCTCATCCTAGTGTGATCCTAAGTAGTAGGATGCCAAGGTACTGTAAGCTGTCCAGTACTATCGCAACCTCCTACCATTTTACAGTGTGAACAGGTTGGCCTATTCACATAGTAAGGAGCTGGTCACCAGCTCCAGCATATATTTTTTCTGCAAAAAGATTGAATATATACTTTTTCTGAAAAAATATAATCATATTTGCCATACCTAAGTTTTAACGATATGCTAACAAATGACATTGTAGGCTTTGGACAACTGAACTCTAGCTTGATTCTTTGCTTTCGCTTTTTTCAGGAGAATCGAAAAGTTCAGTATCATTTGAACAAAGGTCAGAAGTCTCCAACTGCTGTATATGGTGTTACAAAGTTCTCAGATCTCAGTGACAAAGAGTTTAAAGGTGAGAAAGACACAGAGGTTGACCTGCTAGTTCTGAGGTTCAGAGCTAAAGAAATTTTGAAATCCAAATCAGTCAAGCTGACTGATGATGTCCTGTGTGACATCACATTATGATGTCATGAATTGCATCACGCTGAAATCAGAATGTCATCCCCAAACTTTTTGCATATGAACTGGGGTGTGTTTGATTTTCTTGTTTCAGAATCCGGATTCTAAATCAAAATCATAATTTCTTAATCACAAACATGGTTCTGCCACTTTAAAAAGGGTGTGTTTCAATTCTATGATTTTGCCGTATTGGATGCAAACATGAAAATAGCATTCTGAAACATGAAAATAGTATGATTTACCTTATTCAGTATCATGTTTCTGTTTTGCACAAATAAAACGCTGAAACATGAACAGATTTTGATTCAGCTAAATCAAAAGTACCCCTGATCTAACCGCTCATCATTACTTTGTGAGTTAATAGAACTGATATTGGTCATGCTCGTAAATATCAAAATACAATGTGCAATGGGAATGGGACAATTTTCATATGAGCAGGAAGTGTTGTGTGTCCTGTTTATAAATTTTAAAATGCCAACAGTTGTTGGCATTTTAAAATTTATGAGCGGGAGAAATTTCATTCTCAAGAAAGTTGAAAATGAAAAAAAATGACCTCAGGACCTGTTTATATGGTCAACATTTGTCAAATTTGATTAAATGTCAAATTTAACCCTGTTTAATGCTGTCAGTTTCAATACAAGTATTCACATACATCATATTGTTGAATTGAACTTTTTAATTTGACAAAATAATTGTTAATTGATTATATTGGAGAACTGAATCTTTTTCTTTGCATTGCAGAGTTGTATTTAAGTGATCTCAAGCCAAGACACAATAAGACGTTAACAAATGCCAAACATACACCTTTATCAAAATTAAGAAATTTACAGATTCCATCCAAACTTGATTGGTAGGTACAAGACTTCAGATAATGTAAGTAACCATATCTTAAGCCTTATCCTGCTGAATAGATTAGTCTAGTCACATTTATTTCTGACTATCAACCGATGGAAGCCAGGAACCACTAGATAAAAATGTATTTGTTCATTTCACAAAATGCTTGACAAACAGCGTAGATCCTGATCAGATGGCTTCTTCAGAAGCCATCTGATCAGGATCTACACTGTTTGCAAAGGTTGGGGTTATGTATTCAGCAGGATATGGATTAAATAAAATTAGTCTATGGGTTTGAGCCTCACTCTGGTTACATCATATGAGAGAAATCAAGTCCCCCTGTGGAAGATCAAGTAGTTTTTCTCCAGGGGCTTCAGTTCTTGCCCACCTCTGTTAAAGTGCCTGTCTTGGTAGCTTAAAGATATAATTTCAATTGCATTCATTATTGCATTAGCCACTGTACCTGTTAAAATGAGTTGTTAAACTGTATTAGGGAGAGGACTATCTAACGTTGTATATAACTTGTGTCCAATCCCTTTGATTTATTTTGTACGGGCCTCCGTGGCCTAATGGATAAGAGCGCTGACTCTTAATCATTAGGTCTCTCACAGCCGTGGGTTCGAGCCTCGCTCGGGTCACGTGTGAGACGCCAAGTTCTGCAACGGAAGGTCAGGAGGTTTTTCTCCGGGTACTCCGGTTTTCGCCCACCTCTGATTAACGATCGGCTCGATATGAGTGAAATAATCTTGAAAGGGCCGTAAAACCCAAACCAAAAAAAAAAAAAAAAAAACGTTGTATATAACTTGTGTCCAATCCCTTTGATTTATTTTGCAATAAAATAAGTTTAATCTAATCTTGGTAGCTCAGCCACGTGCACATCTGACTGGTGATAAGGAGGTTGCGGGTTAGAGAAGTGCCAGGTCACCAACCTCCTTTTGTGGAGATGATTTTTATGATCATTTCTCTTCAGCTGGTTCAAGAAGGGAAGTTTCTGGTATAAGAATGTGCACTATTCTGGTTAAATGCTGTATGCCTATCCAGAAAAAGGTTAACTAGCTGGGTCGATATGACCTAAATAGTGTTGACATTCCAAACAAATAAACCTCTTACCCTTATCCTGCATTCTTTTAGTTTACACTTGTTCCTCACAAAATAAGCATGTTTTTTTTTTTTATTTATTTACTTATTGTTATGCTCAGAATGTAGACTGTGGTGCTCATTAGAATCATTCAGTGTGGCAGTCCTAGTAATTAACAATATTCTACATTTCTAAGAAGGAGAGGTTTGTTTAGGTTAAATGACCAGCTCAGCATGAACTTAATAGTTTTGACTGGGTTAATAATATTTCAAAACAAATAAACATGAAGATGACAGTCACACATAACACATAGTCTACTTCAATAGAGAGGTGGATGGAAAAATCCATCCCGAGGGTCACTGTCCGGCATCATGAGGCTTGGGGGGTTGTTGCCGGACAGTGACCCTGAGGGATGGATTTTTGTAATGTTATTACATGGCGATTACATTCTCAGACACGAGGTCATATGATAAATCTTGTTCAGAGATTTTCATACATTTTTCAGGAGATCCCAGTTAAACTACAGTATTATCTCAGGAATTAAAGATCAAAAGAAATGCGGTGGATGCTGGTAAGAATAGAGTGGGGAAATGACAAAACCTACAGGGAGACCTGTGTGACTTGTAAAGACAGCCTGTGCATCCACCCAGTCTTTTCAGAGTCTTAGCTTTTTGCAGAGTCTTAGCTTTTTGCAGAGTCTTAGCTTTTTGCATCAGGGCCTGACAAATCCAAAAATTTTCCACTTGCCCATCGGGCAAGTAAAATATTTTTGCACTTGCCCAGCTCAAAATCCTACTTGCCCAGGATTTTGGAACTCAGAGTGGGGTTGAGTGGGGGAAAATAAATATAATCCAAGGTTTCTGTTAAGTTTCAAGCACAACCACTTTCCATTAGGGTCTAGTTATTCCATGTTTGTGTTTCTTTCCATTTGGTGTCTCTGACGGGAGCTCAGGGCACGGGCCTCTGAGGTTCCGTCAGAGCACATACAATACTTTAAAAGTCACCCACCATACCCAAAAATGCCTATCAGCTTCGCTCGCCATATGCACAAATAGGGCGTTTAGTCTTCTTGATCAGCCGATTTATTGCATTGATGTAACGTCAGGCGCCCGTGCTCAGAGTTAATTGTATAGATTCCTGATCATTGCATTCACTTCTATGTATTTCCGTCTGTGCGGTAATACGGTAGAAAATACTGTTGTTGTCACAGTCCATAACGGTGCTTTTTCAAGTTAATTGCTGACATAATACCTTAACAGATTAGCAATTTAAGATACAGTTATATAAACTCATTTAGCTTGGCACGCATGATAAACACGAGCTGGAGCCGATATGGATCTGCTCAAAAGATCAGAAGTGTCAGAGCAGTGAGATAAAAGATTAAAAGAACGCAGTTTATAGAGCTTACAATTTAATGAACCAACCACAAGACGAGAACCCCTTCCATCCAAAACGAACCCAAACTTTCACACCCGCCCTAAAAGCAAGTTCAATGCGATCATCATTTCCGCCAGCCAAATCGTCGTCCACAAACCACCGCTACCATTTTTCTGCACGCGATCAGTAAATGACGTCATCCGACCCCAGCAACCCCACACGTGGGGCATATCGCTTTCATAAAAAAATGTTTGGAAACGGTAAAAAAGTATTTTCTTGATAGATAAACGGTTGTGGATAGAGGCGCGACTAATCCGCGGTTACCAACATTAATACAATCAACTTTTCCCACCAGCGTCTGCTATTTGGCGCCAAAACATAATCATTCACCAGATAGTAGAATAGTCAGTTTTTACTGCCGTAAGATGTAGCAAATCTCCTTAGGAGCTATTAAATCATTTTCACATTGATTGTGGATTAGTTACACCCAAATTAGAGACATAACTTTATCTCATTTTCACACCTTGTCAAGCTTATCGATAGCGATGGTGGTACACACTACATCAGAAATGAAAGACACGCACCGCCAGGCAATCATGTTTATTGGTAATCATATGACCGGGATTAACAATAGTGTCATAATTGAACTGTTATAAAAACACAGATGGTTTTGTCTCTGAATTGCTGACAAAGCAGGAATTATTGTGGCTTACCTACTGGTTTAGTTTTACCGTATTTAAGGACTCAAAAGACTGACAGTTATAGACGATGCATGTTGGGTAATGCAGAGACTATAGAACAGGAAAAACTAAGATCAGCCTGCACATATACGGCAGTGAAGGGACTATAGAAGGCTCGTATGAACAGGAAAGATGCAGATCAGACTGCAAACATTGTATAGTGCAGAGACTATAGAAGGCTCATATAAGCAGCAAGGACTCAGATCAGACTGCAAAAATGCACAGTCTGATCATACTTCACTGCTCCCACAGTTCTCTTGTAGATTTTGTTAAAGCCAGACTGAAATGTACATGTATGATAATCAAAAGCCTTTTTGCAATATGATTTTTGTCGCGCTTGCTATTAGCATGGCACAATATAGACATCCGGTTTTCCGTCCATTTGTCTGTTCTTCCATTTGTATGTTTGTCAAGGCGACAACATTTGTTACCACCCTAGCGTTCACCATAAAGGTCAAGTTTATTCCTCAAGAACTATAAGAGCTTCATTAATGATACTTGGTACAAACTTGTACATTAATGATACTTGGTACAAACTTGTACATTAATGGTACTTGGTACAAACTTGTACATTAATGATACTTGGTACAAACTTGTATCCGGGGATGGCAACTTAAATGCAAGCATCCATATTTGACCTTGACCTCCATTTTATGGTTCACTGACTGTAAAATATTGCGACCACCCTAGCATTCACCCTAATGGTCAAGTTTATTGCTCAAGAACTATAAGAGCTTCATTAATGATACTTGGTACAAACTTGTATCTGGGGATGGCAACTTAAATGCAAGCATCCATATTTGACCTTGACCTACATTTCAACCTTCTTCTCTGAAACCACATGGCCAAGGATTTGATATTTGGTATGACGCTTCATCTAATGGACCGCTACCAAGATTGTTCAAATTATAGCCCTGGGGCCAAAAATGCCCCTCGCTCCGGGGCCCTTTGGTTTTACATAGACTAATATAGGGAAAATCTTTAAAAATCTTCTTCTCTGAAACCTCAAGGCGTAGGTCTTTGACATTTAGTATTAAGCTTCATCTAGTGGACCTCTATCAAGATTGTTCAAAATCTGGCCCTGAAACCAAAAAAGCCCCCACTCCGGGGCCCTTAAGCTTTACATTGACTTATATAGGGAAAATCTTAAAAAATCTTCTTCTGTGAAACTACAAGGCATAGGTCTTTGATATTTGGTGTGCAATTTCATCTAGTGGACCTCTATCAAGATTGTGCAAATTATAGCCCTGGGGTCAAAAATGTCGCCACCCCGAGACCCTTTTGTTTTACATAGACTTATAAATGGAAATCTTTAAAAAATCTTCTTCTCTGAAACTGCAAGGCCCAGGTCTTTGATATTTGGTATGGAGCTTCATGTAGTGGACCTCTACCAAGATTGTTTAAATTATAGCCCTGGGGCCACAAATGCCCCCACCCCGGGCCCTCTGGTTTTACATAGACTTATAAAGCCCTGGGGCCATTTGGTTTTGCATAGGCTTATGTAGGGAATATCTTTAAAAAAATCTTCTTCTCTGAAACCGCAAGGCCCAGGTATTTGATATTTGTTGTGTAGCTTCATTAAGTGGACCTTTGCCAAGATTGTTCAAATTATAGCCTTTGTTGATGTTTCGTATGAAGCTTCACCTATAAGACCTTCCTCAAAATTATGCACATTAAAGCCCTGGGGCCAATAATGGCCCTCCCTGGGGCCCACTTGTTACACTATGGATCAGGTGAGCGATCCAGGGCCATCATGTTAACATTGGCCATAACTTTTGTTTTGTAAGTGGAAGGGCTTTCATATTTCACATGTGCATTCCTTGTCACAAGACCTTTCTAGTGGTGAGTGAGTGTTTATATTTTACGCCCCATCAACAGCTAAGGTCATACGGAGACGGGAGCTTGGTTTAAAGACTCATCCGAAAGTCTGGAGAAGCCCGGGATCGATCCTGCGACCCATGGTTTGCCAGGCGAGTAGCGTAACCACTGCACCACGGGGGCTTCTCCTTTCTAGTGGTACCATAATTTTTGACCTCGTGACTTTGACCTTGACATTTGACCTACTTTTTAAAAACTTTAACATACTCCATTCCTTTCGATTGGTAAGTGATAGGGCTTTCATATTTCACATGTGCATTCTTTTTCACAAAACCTTTCCAATGGTACCATAATTTTTGACCTTGTGACCTTGATGTTTGACCTACTTTTTAAAAACTTTAACATTGGCCATAACTTTCGATTGGTAAGTGATAGCGCTTTCATATTTCACATGTGCATTCTATGTCACAAGACCTTTCCAACCATCCCATAATTTTTGACCTTGTGACCTTGACCTACTTCTTAAGACTTGAACATTGGCCATACATGTACCTTTCGATTGCTTAGTGATACTGCTTTTATATTTAACATGCGCTGTCCGAGGGCATCAGCATTTCACAAACACATCTTGTTTGGATCTTCACTGCAGTGGGTTTGAACCTCACTAGGATCACATGTGAAACTCTTCAAGTTGCACAATGAAAGGCCAGGTTTTTTTCTCTGGGTACTCCAGTTTTTGTCCAGCTCTGATTAACGATAGGCTTGAAATAAATGAAATGTTCTTGAAAGAGTCGTGAAACCAAAATAACAAAAACAAAAAAAAAACAATAAACAGTTAAGTAAAGGATTTTCTTGGGTGGTGTGCAATGAAAATTCTGAGAGAGAATGTGTTGAGCACTGCAAGGAAGGCAAGAAACAAATCAAAGGTAAATTATCACTTGGTTATCATTGTTACCGCCTCTAATCTGTAGCTGTGAAGGATCCAAAGGTCCGTGGATAAATTTTCTGATGTTTCAGGGCATTCTCCACGGTTGAGACAATAGAAAGCGTATATGCAATGAAGACTGGCCAACGTCCAAAAGAGCTCAGTGTTCAAGAGGTTATTGATTGTGATAATTTTGATGGTGGGTGTGCTGGTGGTGACATCTGTTCTGCTTTACGCTGGATGACCCTGGTAAGTATTATAAGAATCTAACATGGGTTTGAGGAGTGGATGGAAAAATCTGTCCCCGAGGGTCACTGTCGGGCATCACAAGGCTTACTGAGTGATGCCGGACAGTGATCCTGAGGGACAGATTTTTCTATCCATCCCTCACGCCCATGTAGGATTACTTTTCTTGCATACCTTCCATTTCTGAGCTTAGATTTTTAATACTGCAGTCACTTTGGTTGCTGATGTCCGCCATATTGTGATAACACTACAATGATGTTTAGTGACATCACGTAACATGCTGTGATGTTAACCTTAACGACTGCACATATGAGGTCGTATTCAACAAGTGCATTTATCAAGCATGCCAGAATATTCGACTTTTACCCTGTCCCTGGGACACCAGGGTTAGAACATAATTTCTATCCCAAGCTAACACTATGGATTTCCTTAATATCTGGTGTGCAAGAACACATGAGCTATCACACGCGTGAATATCTCTTTCTGAATATCGAAATAGCAAAGATAGGGGCAAGACTAGGAATTTTGTACAGTCTCACCAAGATTTTATAGTTTAACCCTTGTCCTGCTGATCACAACATCCCTTACCTTTGCAAACATTCTCAAGAAGCCACCTGATCAGGATCTACACTGTTTGTTGTGTTATGAAGTTTGTGAATTCAAGGAATACTTTGTAGCAAACAGTGCAGACCCAGATCAGACTGCTCCAGAAGGTCCTGTTTGCACATTCAGGACGGCCCCCACCCATAGGGGCTTGAAGAAATATATGGGCTGCATGATGCTTCAACGCAGAGCTGAATCCGGCCCGCACACTAGTATTGGTAAAGTGCTTTGAGGATCTAAGCCTGTCCAGGAACAGCGGTGCGAGGCGGACGGTCCATGCTAATAAACCCTTTTGGTTTCATTGGGCAACAGGGCTTGAGATGTCATTTCAATGTTGGGTAAAAGTCCCACAAAATTGGGAGCTACGTCTTCAAAATGACCTTTACAGTGTTGACGGGGACGTTAAAGCTCAAATCAATCAATCAGTCAATCAATGCACATTCAGGACTCCTTGCTGGATCATGAGACAATTTTGTTAAAAATTTTAGAGATTTATAACAAGTCCTGAAGATGTCCCAATTTTTTAAGATTTTTATGCTAATTTGATTGGTGGCTCTCAATTTCAGAACAAAGTTCAGCTGACAACGGAATCAGAATACCCCCTCACAGATGTGTCAAATTATTGTAAAATACTGCCAGAGAAAACCAAAGGAGTCCAAGTTAAATCACACAAGTGCTACAGGTGAGTCCATCGCGCGAATAAGTCCGTGAAATGAACACCCCCCTAAACCCCAATTTATATAGAGAAAACTGGGGTTTATGAGGGTATAACATTATTTTCCTTATTTTTGCTCCAAGACTTAGGTTGTGGGTACTCGTTAGAACAGCCTCAATGAGGCGGTTCTAATGGGCACCCACAACGTATATATTGAGGTAGTTCGAACAAGCATCCACAACGTATGTTTGCAGTATAAATAAGAAATTAATCACGAATTTTCTATAGAAAAGTAGACATTTTGAAGATGTGAAAATCCAACCTGTCGCACGGGTGTGTTATCCTAATGATTGTTATCATTTTCATGAAAGTTCAACACTATTGTTAGAAGCCTCCGTGGTGCAGTGGTTACGCTACTCGCCTTGTAAACCAGGGATCGCAGGATCGATCCCGGGCTTCTCAAGACTTTCGGATGAGTCTTTAAACGACGTCCCGTCTCTGTATGACCTTAGCTGTTCGTGGGACTTTAAATCTAAATCTCACTAACTCAACACTATTGTTGGAAGCCCCCGCCCATTGAAGCTTGAAGAAAAAGATGTTCTGCATGATGCTTCCATGCAGAGCTGAAAGTACTGGTAAACCACTTAGAGGATCTAGGCCTGCCCAGGCAAAGCAGTGCAAGTCGGACTGTCCATGCTTATAAACCCTATTGTTTTCATTGGACGACAGGGCTTGAGATATCATTTCATCTCAATGTAAATGTTATACAAGATTGGAAGCAACGTCTCCAAAATGACCTATACAGTGTTGTCAGGGACATTAAAGCTCAAGTAAAAAAAACAAAAAACAAACAAACACATTTGTTTGCGTAATGTGTTTGGGTCCAAAGCAAAGCATAAACTGTGTTTATAGTTAAACATGCCTGTTATATCAGACAAAAGAAAAAATTTACTACACCGGTTTCTGGCTATCAACCAATCTAATTACTTGATATAATGTATTCATTCAAATTTGCAAACTTCATGACAAACAGTGTAGATCCTCAGAAGCCATCTGATCTGGACCATCACTGTTTGCAAAAGGTAGGGGTTGACATGATTCATCAGGATAAGGGTTAGTTAGCAATATTATCATATTGTCACAGACAGTGCATAGTGTGATGTAACTAATGAATTTTCATGCAGATTTATGTAATCATAGTAAATGCTACCTTTGGCATTAGTGATATGATAGGGGTGGTACGGTGAAGCGAAGGTGATGTGTATCTTGCGTTACTGGGGTGTCCAACTGTTTTTGTCTTACAGTTGGACAAGGCCTGCTGTCCTTGCAACAGGTAAGGGTAGGTGGGGAATGTTGTTATTTCTTCTGTTTCTACACTCCTCTGTCCCTCACTTTCACCTCCTCAACTACCAGGTATATCTTCTGTCTCTTTTCTCCCTTTTTCTGGGAGACGAGATAAAATCACCCACAAGGGTTGACCCAAAACCAGTGGTCCTGTAAACGCTCACCTGACACCTGGTCCTGGTGTACATTTTAATGTTTTTATTAGCTCACCGTCACGTAGTGACGAGGTGAGCTTTTGGGATCACTTTTTGTCCGTCGTCCGTGCGTGCGTGCGTAAACAATTTCTTCAAACGACATCTCCTCCTAAACCACTGATCCGATTTTGACCAAACTTCACAGGAATGATCCTTAGGTGGTCCCCTTTCAAAGTTGTTCAAATGGTTCCGGTCCGTTGCACATATAGGTCCCAGGAGCCAAAAATAGATTTTTTTCACCGAAAACTTAAAAAATCTTCTTCTCTGAAACAGCAAGGCCCAGGTCTTCGATATTTGGTATGAAGCTTCATCTAGTGGACCCCTACCAAGATTGTTCAAATTATAGTGCTGGGGCCAAAAATACCCCCACCCAGGGGCCCTTTGGTTTTACATGGGCATGTATAGGGAAAATCTTTAAAAATCTTCTTCTCTGAAACCGCAAGGCCCAGGTCTTCGATATTTGGTATGAAGCTTCATCTAGTGGACCCCTACCAAGATTGTTCAAATTATAGTGCTGGGGCCAAAAATGTCCCAGCCCCGGGGCCCTTTGGTTTTACATGGGCATGTATAGGGAAAATCTTTAAAAATCTTCTTCTCTGAAACCGCAAGGCCCAGGTCTTTGATATTTAGTATGAAGCTTCATCTAGTGGACCCCTACCAAGATTGTTCAAATTATAGTGCTGGGGCAAAAAATGCCCCCGCCCCGGGGCCCTTTGGTTTTACATAGGCTTATATAGGGAAAATCTTTAAAAATCTTCTTCTCTGAAACCGCAAGGCCCAGGTCTTTGATATTTGGTATGAAGCTTCATCTAGTGGACCCCTACCAAGATTGTTAAAATTATAGTGCTGCGGCCAAAAATGCCCCCGCCCCAGGGCCCTTTGGTTTAACATGGGCATGCATAGGGAAAATGTTTAAAAATCTTCTTCTCTGAAACCGCAAGGCCCAGGTCTTTGATATTTTGTATGAAACTTCATCTAGTGGACCCCTACCAAGATTGTTCCAATTATAGTGCTGGGGCCAAAAATGCCCCCGCCCCGGGGCCCTTTGGTTTTACATGGGCTTATATAGGGAAAATCTTTAAAAATCTTCTTCTCTGAAACCACAAGGCCCAGGTCTTTGATATTTGGTATGAAGCTTCATCAAGTGGACCCCTACCAAGATTGTTCAAATTATAGTGCTGGGGCCAAAAATGCCCCCACCCCGGGGCCCATTGGTTTTACCTAGGATTATATAGGGAAAATCTTTAAAAATCTTCTTCTCTGAAACTGCAAGGCCCAGGTCTTTGATATTTGGTATGAAGCTTCATCAAGTGGACCCCTACCAAGATTATTCAAATTATAGTGCTGGGGCCAAAAATGCCCCCACCCCAGGGCCCTTTGGTTTTACTTAGGCTTATATAGGGAAACTCTTTAAAAATCTTCTTCTTTGAAACTGCAAGGCCCAGGTCTTTGATATTTGGTATGAAGCTCCATCTTGTTGACCTCTACCACGATTGTTCAAATTATAGACCTGGGGCCAAAAATGCTCCCGCTCCGGGGCCCTTTGCTTTTACATAGACTTATATAGGGAAAAGCTTGAAAAATCTTCTCTGAAACCACAAGGCCTAGGTCTTTGATATTTGGAATGAAGCTTCAGCTAGTGGACCTCTACCAAGATTGTTCAAATTATAGCCCTGAGACCAAAAATGCCCCCACCTCCGGGCCCTTTGGTTTTACATAGACTTATATAGGGAAAATCTATAAAAATCTCCTTCATTGAAACCACAAGGCCTAGGTCTTTGATATTTGGTGTGAAATTTCATCTAGTGGACCTCTATCAAGATTGTTCAAATTATAGCCCTGGGGCCAAAAATTCCCCCGCCCCGAGACTTTTTGGTTTTATATAGACTTATATAGGGAAATCTTTAAAAATCTTCTTCTCTGAAACTGCAAGGCCCATGACTTTGATATTTGGTATGGAGCTTCGTCTAGTGGACCTCTACCAAGATTGTTCAAGTTATAGCCCTCGGGCCACAAATGCCCCTGCCCCGGGGCCCTTTGGTTTTACATAGACTTATATAGAGATAATCTTTGAAAATCTTCTTCTCTGAAACAGCAAGGCCCAGGTCTTTGATATTTGGTGTGAAACTTCATCTAGTGGACCGCTATCAAGATTGTTTAAATTATAGCCCTGAGGGCAAAAATGCCCCCTCCCCGGGCCCTTTGGTTTTACATAGGCTTATGTAGGGAATATCTTTAAAAAAAATCTTCTCTGAAACCGCAAGGCTCAGGTCTTTGATATTTGGTGTGTAGCTTCATCTAGTGGACCTTTGCCAAGATTGTTCAATTTATAGCCTTTGTTGATATTTGGTATGAAGCTTCACCTTTTTAGACCTCCTTCAACATTTTGCACATTATAACCCTGGGGTCAATAATGACCCTCCCCGGGGCCCACTTGTTACTCTATGGATCAGGTGAGCGATCCAGGGCCATCATGGCCCTCTTGTATATGTATATAGCCTCAGAGCAGGGGTACACAACTTGTGGGGACAAAATTTTGATGTCTAACAATGTGATAAAACTTTTTATCTATTCCTACCTTTCTGACAGTTCGAAGGCCATGCTTTCATTATGGTTTATTCCCTGGTTAATCTTGGTCCCAGGTCACTGAATGATGACTTTGAAATAGGAAATCGGAGTGACCTTGGTCTAAGGTCAATGAATGACCTTGACCTTTCTTACCCATAGATCTTCATGTATTCAGTTACTTTACCTAATCTACAAATTTTGATGACACTGTCTTCAATGGTTTCCCTAAATATCCATTATTTTCACTTTTTCCTATGCAAAAGCCTAAGTCAGCAAATTTGACATTACTGTAAAATAGGTCAAGATCAACCCAGGGTCACCATTTGAACAAATTATGATAGGCCCGAGTACCATATGCTACATGCCAAGTTTCAAGGCCATTGGCCTTACGGTTCTTGAGAAGAAGAATTTCGAAGTTTCTTTACCATATATGGGCGTGGTGGCCATCTTGGTCATGTGATCTAGACCATGTTGACAGCTTTTCAGTTGTTCAACTCCCAAAGGCTCCATATTGAATTTCACTTCAATTGGCTCAGTAGTTTCTGAGAAAAAATGTTTGAAATATGGAACCTGCGTGACCTTGGTCTAAGGTCAATTAATGACCTTGACCTTTCTTACACATAGATCTTCATGTATTCAGCTACTTTACCTTATCTACTAATTTTGGTGACACTGTCTTCAATGGTTTCCGAAAAATCCATTATTTTCACTTTTTCCCATGCAAAAGCCTAAGTCGGCAAATTTGACATTGCTGTAAAATAGGTCAAGGTCAACTCGGGGTCACCATTTGTACAAACTATGATGGGCCTGAGTACCATATGCTACATGCCAAGTTTCAAGGCCATTGGCCTTAAGGTTCTGGAGAAGAAGAATTTTTAAGGCTTTTTACCATATATATATGCATGACGGCCATCTTGGTCATGTGATCTAGACCGTATTGGCATTTTTTCATTTGTTCAACTCACAAAGGCTCCATATTAAATTTCACTTAAATTGGCTCAGCAGTTTTGGAGAAAAAAATGTTTGAAATATGGATCCTGAATGACCTTGGTCTAAGGCCAATGAATGACCTTGACCTTTCTGACCCATAGATCTTCATGTATTCAGTTACTTTACCTGATCTACAAATTTTGGTGACACTGTCTTCAATGGTTTTCCTATAAATCCATTATTTTCACTTTGCCCCATGCAAAAGCCTACTTCGGCAAATTTGACATTGCTGTAAAATAGGTCAAGGTCAACCCGGGGTCACCATTTGTACAAACCATGATGGGCCCGAGTACCATATGCTACATGCCAAGTTTCAATGCCACTGGCCTTACGGTTCTGGAGAAGAAGATTTTTGAAGGCTTTTAACCATATATGGGCATGGCGGCCATCTTGGTCATGTGATCCAGACCCCGCGAAGAAACTTTCGTTCCCCCATCCCACTGAGGCTCCATATGAAATTTGGCTATGATTGGCCCTGCAGTATAGGAGAAGAAGATCTTTGAAAATGGTGGACAGACGGACGGACGATGGACCATGGCTATACTATAAGCTCACCTATGAGCCTAAAGGCTCAGGTGAGCTAATGACCAAATAATAGTTATATGATAAATGAATATTCAGAAGAATTACAATGACAGAAAAGGTGATATATATCGTCCACAGTGACTGTATTTGAATTTTCATTCCAACATGACATTAATGTTTTCCCTATAGACAACCTCTAGGAAAGTGTAGCATATGGTGGGTTGTCCATGAAGTCAAGCAATATGATCACCTATCCGGGTAGTAACTGCAATCTTAGTTGCTTAACTCTATAAAAAAGCCAAACACTCTGCCAGTGTAGATCAAAGAGCCGGCTCCTACAGCAAAGCTCTAGAAATACATTTCCTTCCTCTTCTCTTGACTTTGTTCCCAAGTCACACATGCCTCACCAGGCAAACCCGAGGATGGATTCTGTGCAACACATCAGCAGCACTGTTTCCCACCACTGACACCAGATGTAGGGTTTGCTGGGGGAGGGGGTGTAGTGTATTGAAATATTCTGCATGGTTAGAATTAACACTTTTTGACCATTTTTCAAAAAAAACCATTATGTAAAATAGTGATGTCTCTGTCAGGCAGGTGGCTGGAGGGGCACATCACATGAACAAGTCGTAAAAACAATCACCCCCCTAAGCCACACTTTATTTAGAGAAAACTGGGGTTTATGGGGCTATACATTTTTTTCTTATTTCTGCTTCAAGACATAGGTTGTGGGTACTCGTTAGAACTGCCTCAATGAGGCAGTTCTAACGAGCACCCACAAACTATGTTTGGAGTATGAATAAGAAAAATATCACAGATTCTCATCAGAAAACTAGCCATTTTGGAGATGTAAAAAAATGCACTATATCAAATGGGTGTGTTCTCATAATGATCTGGCATTGCCCGGCAGGTTAACCTTTTGGTTAACACTTTTTGAAAAAACTGTCTTTAACCCTTTTAGTACCAAAAGGAATCTTGCTCCTTAAATATAGCAGGAGTCCATTTCAAAATTTAGGGGTGTCAGATTGTGTTTCCTTCAAAATTTATTTTGAAAATGACTGAACCTTTAGCGAACAGTCGAGGCCCTGATCAGACGTCGCATTTTGCGGCGTCTGATCTGGGCCTGCACTGTTTACCAGGGTACCGGTTTTGGGGTTTCTGATACAAAATGGGTTAAAACTGTAAGACATTTTTCTTTCCTTTTAGTGGTCCAACAAAGCTAGTAGGCCATGAGGATCAACTATTAGAACTTCTGTATACCAAGGGCCCAGTGGCAGTGGCTGTGGATGCCAGGACATGGTACAACTATCAGGGAGGGATAATACAGTACCATTGTGAGACTGCTGATAACCACGCTGTACAGATAGTGGGATATGATAGAACAGGTATACTAGCAGCTGTGGCTGTTCCCATCATTATAGCATCAAAGGGGAGACATGCTTTTGTAACTTAAGATTAACACAGTGACTCAGGGGTGATCAAATCCGATCGTCCAGCACCCTGAGCAACCAATTTCTGGGGTCGGACGAGTGAAAACTTTCCGCTAGTAAGCCCACGGACAAGTGTATTTTTTGGCCACTTTTCCAGAGCTGATATCTTTTTTTGAGTACGGTAAAAAACAATAATTGGCTTCTGAATACACACCAGGTAGATTACTTGCATGTGTATTAGAGTGTAATAAGCAATATCTTTAACCCTTTTGGTACCAAATGGAATCTTCCTCCTTTTATATAGCAGAAGTCCATTTCAAAATTTAGGCTTGTACGGTTGATTTCTTCAAACTTAATTTGGATAATGGCTGAAATTTTTGCATGTTCTGCGGCATCTGATCTGGGCCTGTACGGTTTGCCAGGGTACCAACTTTGGGGTTCCGGTAAAAATAGGTTAACTGCTGAATAGAAGGATTAATATTTAGCTGTTTAATAAGGTAGTATAAGGGAATTCTGATCAGACTGCAGAGATTGTTGTGAGAAAACCTGTTTTTGCCATATGCGAACAACTAAGGTGCTGATCAGAACGCGCATACGCGCAGTCTGATCAGCACCTTAGTGATCGCTGCTAGGATAGTACGATATCTCTAGCTTCTGTGTAGAAAATGGCAAGACTGTTTTTAGTCTGTGTAGATGAGCAGGGGGGTTTGTTTCTTGCACAAGAGATAAGGAAATCCATAGTTTTAGCTTGGGATAGAAATCCTGTTCTAACCCTGGTGTTCTTACCCAAAATCAAATATTCTCGCGTGTTTGATAAATGCACTGGTTGAATACGACCTCATATGCGCAGTTGTCATGGTTGATGTCACAGTCATCACAGTATGGCGGATGTCGGTAACCAAGTGACTGAAGCATTAAAAATCCTTGCTAAGAAATGGAAGGTATGCAAGAAAAAGAATCATATATGAGTGTGAGGGTTGGATAGAAAAATCAGTCCTTCGGAATCACTACCCAGCATCACTCGGCAAGCCTCCTGATGCCGGACAGTGGCCCTCGATACAGATTTTTCCATCCACCACTCACACTTATATAAGATTCTTATAATCTTTCCCTGGTTGCAGAACCAGACGACAGGTTTTATTCTGATGGGTCTCAAAATTGATTTTTGCTTAAATACCTCATTAATGGCAACAATATTAAAGGCCCTCGCCCATCAGGGCTTGAAGAAATAAATGGGCTGCATGATGCTTCCACGCAGAGCTGAATCCGACCGTACACAAGTACTGGTAAACAGATTAGAGGATCTAAGCCTGCCCAGGCAAAGCAGTGCGAGTTGGACCGTCCATGCTTACAAACCCTATTGGTTTCATTGGGCAACAGGGCTTGAGATGTCATTTCATCTCAATGTCGGGTAAAAGTCCCACAAAATTGGAAGCACCGTCTCCAGAATGACCTATATAGTGTTGACGGGGACATTAAACATGAAATCAAACAAAATCTTAACATAAACCGTACCTAATTATACATATGTGATTGTCTGAAAAAAAATGAAAATTTTCACTGTGCAAAAGCTGCTCACTTTTTTTAGAAAAATATTGCAAAGGCTACTTGCATTTTTATGCCTGCCAGCCTCAGTATCTCATTTTGATGGGCATCTCAATTGTGATTAAAGAGGACAAGGGTTTGATACCTGCCGGGGTCGCAACAGTCTTAAATGGAGATTGATCATGAAATATTTTTCTACAGTCATTCTCTTCCTTCTGCTGATTCAAGAAGGGCAGTTGTCAGTTTATGACAAACGAACTGGTTACATATAAGCCTGTCAAGGAAAAGTGTGGATAGGTAAACTGACTGGCTCGATTTGACCTAAATAGTGTTGAGTAGGCCATTAAACTCCAATACAGGCACCGTGGTGCAGTGGTAAAGCATCAGATTTGAGAAAGAGAGGTAGCCGGTTCGATTCCCTGTAAGGGCCAAGTGTTGTTTCCTTGAGCAAGAGACTTTATCCATATTGCTTAGTACTGGTTCCTACCCAGGAAAAGAGGGCCACATGGAAGATTAGTACTAGTACTAAATGTGTTACCCTCTATAAATAAGGTTGATTATTATTATTACAAACAAAAACATCTTTGTACCAAAAATATCAGTGTGTTTGCCAGAATAAATCATCATCATCACCAGATTTTTTATTAACATTCTGGTAAAGGGGAAACATTCACACAAGTGGGCCCCCTTCCAGCCAGCTGAATAAATGATAAAGAAAATTATTTTTACATGAGCTAGCAGTGTCATAAGCTCTGAACAACTGGGATCAGGGTCCAGTTGTTCAAAACCTCATTAGCTTAACGAGCTCATTACTGGTCAAATTGTTAACCATTCTAGCAAGTACAATATACAAAATTTTGTTATTTTTGCTGAAAAAATATGAGCAGCTTTTGCATTTGCAAAAGCTGCTCACATTTTTTTCAGCAAAAATATTAGTATTTTCACTATATTGAATGATCAAAGGGGCCAGTTGTTCAAAACTAATGACATCGTTAGTTAACATGTCGTTAAAACTTTTATCATTTCTTATGGCAAATATGCTAATATTTTTCCTGAAAAAATGTGAGCAGCTTTTGCATCTGCAAAAGCTGCTCACATTTTTTCAGCAAAATTTCCAAAATTTAAATACTGGACTTGCTAGAACAGTTTACAATATGACCACTAATGGGCTCATTAAGCTAACGAGGCTTTGAACAACTGGCCCTAGGTCTTTATTTTATTTTTTCCAGGTGATGTTCCTTATTACATAGTACGCAACTCCTGGGGCTCAGACTTTGGTGATAACGGATACCTGTATATCAAAATTGGAGGAAATCTTTGTGGTGAGATATCTTTGAATGTTCCAGGGATTCTTATTGCAGGTCATAAAAATTGGAAAGGTGGGGTGGAGGGGTAGATAAAAAAAACTGATTACAACAACAGTTTCAGTGGAATGAATTCTAAGGTCAATCTGAGACTGACTAATTGAGATACCATAAAATCCTGAAACTTCGGACGCCTTGAGAACCAAAAATTATAACACTTGTTTAACGATCCAGCAAGGAGTCCAAAAGGTGCAGACAGAATGGCAAACAGTGCAGACCCTGATCAGACTGGGTCTGCACTGTTTGCTTAGGCCTGTCTGTCACAATACTTAGGATCATTAAGATAGTCAAGAATTTTGTATTTTATTCTCCGAGAAACAAATATTGTAGATATTTGTTATTACCTATATCCTCTACATTTTTTTCTTAGAACAAAATGCCATTTTATTAGCTCGTCTGTTTTTTGAAAAAAAACTTTCGAGCTATTGTCATCACTCCGGCGTCTGCGTAGTCGTCCTGCGTCGTCCTTCGTCGTCCTGCGTCGTTCCAAAAAAACTTAACCTTGGCTATAACTTAAAAAGTATTAGACCTAGCCTCATGAAACTTCATACACACACTCATCATCACAAGAGCTACATTTTGACCAAGGACCATAACAACATTGTTGATTTTGGCTGAATTATCTCCCCTTTTCCAATTTTTTTCTGAAACACATTTTTTGCTCTCATTTTAATACTATTCACAACAGAGCCTTCAAACTTCACATGAATGTTCCTTGGGACAAGACCTTTTCAGTGATACCACACTTTTTGATCTGTGACCTTGACCTTTGAACTTTGACCTATTTTTCGAAAATTTAACCGAAAACCTTAACCTTGACCATATTTCCAAAAGTATTTGGCCTACCTTCATGAAACTTCATAGACATACTCACCATCACAAGAGCTACATTCCCTACAAGTTTTATAACTCCATCTTGCAATTTGATTGAATTATCTCCCCTTTTCTCTCCGTTTTTTTTAAATTGTTTTTGTCTCTTATTTCAATACTATTCACAACAGAGCCTTCCAACTTCACATGAATGTTCCTTGGGACAAGACCTTTTCAGTCATACCACACTTTTTGACCTGTGACCTTGACCTTTGAACTTTGACCTATTTTTCCAAAAATTAACCAAAAAACTTAACCTTGACCATATTTCCAAAAGTATTTGGCCTACCTTCATGAAACTTCATACACATACTCACCATCACAAGAGCTACATT
The DNA here is from genome assembly GCA_963580285.1 of Lucinisca nassula. Classification (NCBI taxonomy): domain Eukaryota; kingdom Metazoa; phylum Mollusca; class Bivalvia; order Lucinida; family Lucinidae; genus Lucinisca; species Lucinisca nassula. The sequence goes on along the minus strand of CAUZLF010000207.1, from coordinate 32,784 downwards.
CCCTACAAGTTTTATAACTCCATCTTGCAATTTGATTTGACTTAGAACTTTTGTTTTCTAAAAGAAACTGCAGACGAGCGTTGGCACCCGCTTGCGGTGCTCTTGTTTACTATTATTCCGCTCCTTATTGGGATTCTTATTGGCAAATTCATTTCAATGGCCAAATGTTACAAATACTGTTGTTATATTCAGAGTCCTCTATATAATGAAACTTGGTCACAGCGTCACATCCATAAGAATTCATTCGTTACTTTATTTCAAGTACCTGACATTGCGAGTAGAAAAGGTGTTTTGATACACTTGTAAAGCTCCAAAACTTTGACATTGGAAGCAAAATAGTATATTTAGTTTTAATCTTAAGACTTCATAATGGAGTCTTGTAATGAACAAAATCTTCATGCAGTCATATTCGTTTTTTAGCCGGCCTCAGTAGCTCAGACAGATGTGCGTCTGACTGGTGATCATGAAGTCGCAGGTTCGATATCTGCTGAGTCGGCAACATTCTTTAAAGGTGCATTATTGAGCTATCTGGAAAAAAAGCTTCCAAAAATAAAATACATATAGCCGCTATTTTTCTTTAAAACAATACAAATGAATGCATTTTATGCAAAAATGCGAACAATTATGATGACAGGTAAACAAGTTTGAGAGGGATTCCCTAACTAGGTTTCGAACACTAGTTAGATCTATTTTTAGTTCGTGAAAAAATAGAATCCCCATATATGACGTTATGCGACGTTCATTTTTGGCCTTGTTTGCTTAGGCCATGTCTGAATCGGAAAAAAATATGACGCTGAATACCATGCCATAAGTAACGACACTCAGAGACGATACTGTCGCCATGTATGTGTAAAGTGACAGATTTATTTTTAGAACAGAAATTCCGAAAACATGTTCAGAGCGAAGGGTAAAGACGAATGAAAACGACCATTTTCACAAAGTTCTGAATCTGTATTTGGCTCCAAAAGTGTTCACATGACAAAGGAGTATGCATTGAAGATAAAAACCTGAAAAAAAAATTTTGAGACCCGGTAGCTCAATAATGCACCTTTAATGGAGAATGATCCTAAACTCTTTCTAACAGTCATTCTCTCCATTCCGCAGATTCAAGAAGGGGAATTGCCAGTTTCAGAATGTGCACTGTAGTGGTTTACTACTTAGGGGTGGTTGGGTGTTGCAAAGGTGTCATGTATCTTGTGGCACTGGGGTGTCCAGCTGATATTGGCCTGGGCCTGCTGTCCTTGCAGTATCTCTTCTATCTTTTCGACCTTTCTCTGTATGAAGACACAAAATGACGCACAAGGGGTGACTTGTCGTTAAACCTTAACACAATCAGTCAATGGTTAACTACTCATGTACAAGCCTGCCCAGAAAAAGTGTGGCTAGGTAAAATGTCTGGCTTGACATAATAAATAGTTATGACTGGTCCATTAACTCCTTACGAATTTTTACAGGGTTGTGTAATGCCTTGAACTGTCCAGTCGTATTATTAGCTCACCCTTCACGTAGTGACAAGGTGGGCTTTTGTGATCACATTTTGTCCATCTTCCATCGTGCGTGTGTGTGTGCGTGTATGCCTCCGTAAACAATTTCAAATAACTATATCTCTAAAACCCCATGGCCAATCTTGATCAAATTTCATGAGAAGCATCATCAGGTAGGGGGAAAGGCTCCATAAAGTTTTTGGGCTGATCAGGTTGGAATTCTGGTTGCCATGGAAACAAAAAGGTTCCATAGACTTATATTGGGGAAAACGACGTCTCCACTTTTTCTCGGCCATTTCTGATCCGATCTTCATCAAATTTGCAGATAACTAGGAGGGGCTTAAAGTCTATGTCGAGTTCGAATTTGGGCTGCACCGGACAAAAAGCTTTGGAGTTACCTGCCCTTGAGCATAAATATAAGTGATAAAAGGTTTCCCCAGCTTTTCTCAGCCGTTTATGATCTGATCTTTTTGTTACTTTTCGTAAACGAGGACAAGCATAAAATCTCGGATGAGTTCGAATTTGGTTTGAATCTGACCAGCGGTTTTCCAGTTACATCCCCTTGAGTGTGAAAAATTTTCCCAAAGACTTATAATTGGGAAAGCAATGTCTCTACTTTTTCTCAGCCCTTTCTGATCTGATCTTCATCAAACTTGCAGATAACCAGGAGGGGCTTACAGTCTATGTCGAGTTTGAATTTGGGCTGCATGGAACAAACAGCTTTGGAGTTACCTGCCCTTGAGCATAAATATAAGTGAAAAATGGTGTCTCCAGCTTTTCTCAGCCGTTTATGATCTGATCTTTTTGTAACTTTTCATAAACAAGGATAAGCATAAAATCTCGGATGAGTTCGAAGTTGGTTTGAATGTGACCAGCGGTTTTCCATTTACATCCCCTTGAGTGTGAAAAATTTTCCCATAGACTTATAATGAGGAAAACGATGTCTCCACTTTTTCTTGACCATTTCTGATCCTATCTTCATCAAACTTGCAGATAACCAGGAGGGGCTTACAGTCCATGTCGAGTTTGAATTTGGGCTGCATGGGTCAAACAGCTTTGGAGTTACCTGCCCTTGAGCATAAATATAAGTGAAAAATGGTGTCTCCAGCTTTTCTCAGCCGTTTATGATCTGATCTTTTTGTAACTTTTCATAAACGAGGATAAGCATAAAATCTTGGACGAGTTCGAAGTTGGTTTGAATGTGACCAGCGGTTTTCTATTTACATCCCCTTGAGTGTGAAAAATTTTCCCATAGACTTATCTTGAGGAAAACGACGTCTCCACTTTTCCTCGACCATTTCTGATCCTATCTTCATCAAACTTGCAGATAACCAGGAGGGGCTTACAGTCTACGTCAAGTTCATATTTAGGATGCATGGGACAAACAGCTTTGGAGTTACCTGCCCTTGAGCAAGCCCCCACCCATAGGGGCTTGAAGAAATATATGGGCTGCATGATGCTTCCAAGCAGAGCTGAATACCGGCCCTCACACTAGTACTGGTAAACCGCTTAGAGGATCTAAGCCTGTCCAGGAACCGCGGTGCGAGGCGAACCGTCCATGCTAATAAACCCTATTGGTTTCATTGGGCGACAGGGCTTGAGATGTCATTTCATCTCAATGTCGGGTAAAAGTCCCACAAAATTGGAAGCAACGTCTCCAAAATGACCTTTACAGTGTTGATGGGGACGTTAAACCTCAAATCAAACAAACAAACAAAACCTGCCCTTGAGCATAAATATAAGTGAAGAATGTTGTCTCCAGCTTTTCTCAGCCGTTTATGATCTGATCTTTTTGTAACTTTTCATAAACGAGAACAAACATAAAATCTTGGATGAGTTCAAATTTGGCTGGAGTCTGAGCCTAAATTGGCCATGCCCATGGGCCCAAATTGGCCAAATCCTGTGGCCCCTTAACTCCATTAAACTTATAATGAAAAAAAAAAACCTTCAAAAATCTTCTCTGAAACCATGAAGTACAGACCTTAGATATCATATATTGCAACATAAACTGGTCGCATAAATAAATCCTGCCAACCATGCCCTCTGAGTCAAAATTGGCCATGCCCAAGGGCTCATTAGCTCCTATAGACTTAATCTGGACAAAAAAAGAAAACTTCAAAAGTCTTCTTCTCCAAAACCATAAGGCTCAGAACTTAGATATTTAGTATGTAGCAATGTCAAGTGATCTCCTATACTTATGATTTTCTGGTACACAGGTGAGTGATTAAGGGCCATTGGGCCCTCTTGTCTTAATATGATGTTCATTAATTGACTCACAAAAGATCAAATAAGCAAATTTAACAGTTTAAAACAACATCAGCAAGAACAAACTTTACATTAAACTTATTTCAGGTATTCTATTAAAGGAAAGAATTTGCTCCTACTCTTAAAGGAAAGAATTTGCTCCTAAGGAGCAAATTCTTTCCTTTAAGAGTAGATCCTGCTTCTTTTCAAACTTATTTATTAAATATCACATTCAATGAACTCTCATATAAGATCTTATTTTTCTTATTATATTGATCTGGTTTTGGTTTACAGAAATTATCTTATTTTTACAGGTATTGCTGAAGAAGTGGCAACAGTTGATGTTTACACCTAGGTCTAGCTATCCCAGCATTCTTCAGGAGTATTAGCCATCCGGTGCAATAATGTACTTCAAAGCACATATAATCAAAATTGTCAGGCAGTAAATTGTTGGTTTTATGGTTAACTTCATTTCAGCAGCATCACTCCAAGTTATTTCATTGAGATTGATCATGAAATGGTTTAATAGGGGGCACATTTGATTTTCCCATAATGTGGCAACTGATCAGGGGCTATACTGTTTGCTAACAGTATGTCCCATAATGTGGCATTCGAAATCATGTTTCTGTTTCAGTATTTTATTTGTGCAAAACAGAAACATGATACCGAATCTGGTGTGCATTTGATCTACCTGAATCAGAATCAGGATTCCAAATCATGATTTCTAAATTACAAGCATGATTCTGCCACTCTAAAAATAGTGTGTTTCGATTCTATGATTCTGCCATATCGGATGCACTTGAATCATTCCAAAACATAGCAGAGTATGATTCACCTGAATCAGTATCATGTTTATGTTTTGCAGAAATAAAATGCTGAAACAGAAACATTATTTCAAATCCGGATTCTGATTCAGGTAAATCTAACACACCCAAGGTGAATCATATTGTGTTACTAATGAGGAAACAAACATGTTGACTAAACTACTAATTTATTTGGCTAGATGTTATTAGCTCAAAGATTTAAAACACAAGTGGCCTATTGTTTTACCTACAAAAGTATTTCAGAGGCTTCAGCAGCTCAAAGACCTAGCATGTTAAAACCTGATACAACAAATCATACTCCATATATGTTTCACAATGATTCAAGTGATCCTAAGTGGCAGAATCAAAGAATCAAAACATGCTGTTTTTAAAGTTGCAGAATCATGTTTGTGATTTAGAAATCATGATTTGGAATCCGGATTTTGATTCGAGTAAATCAAACACACCCCTGGTCCATTTATCCTTCCAGCTGATTCCAGAAGAGCAGTTGTCAATTAGATTACTGGCAAAATGATGTTCACTGTACTGTTTAAGAGGAATGGGAACATCTTCCTGGAAGGCAACACCTGCCAAAGTATTTTTGACTCCCATGTCAATAGTGGTCAACTCTTAAAGGAAAGAATGGAAAGAATTTGCTCCTGAGGAGCAAATTCTTTCCTTTAAGAGTAGACCCCTTTTTCAGTGGGACAGGGCTTATAGAAAAGCAAACAGGAAGTCCTGAAAGTTGTCTCCCTTTGAAAAATGGTGGAAAAATCTACCAGGTGTTTCTATTCTCCTTAAACACTTAACCAATTCACCTGGAAACTTGTAAAAGGAACATAGGCAAACTGTATAGACTTTGATCAGATGCCCGGTAATGCCGCATCTGATCAGGGGCTATACTGTTTGCTTACAGGATTTTTCGTCAAAAATACTACTTAAATAGAATATGCACGGGTGAACGTTTTCAGGATTATCCTGATTTCAGGATTTTGAGACTTTCTGGCCCTGTATAAAGTATAGGCAAAATTGCCCTTTCAGGATTTGGAAACATGCATTTCAGGATTTTTTAATTTTTTAACTTTCACCCATGAATATGAAAAAATAGACCCTACACCCTTTAATGATAAATGGACTTGTCCAACATATGACAATGGAAGAGTTCACCAGTTTATGATTAGTAAATAGGTCTAATTCTGCCGAGGAAGCGTGTGGTTAAGTCAACTGATTAGCACAACATACCATCATAGTTTTAAGTGAACTGATAGACTCCAAAAATGAACAGCTCAACCATAAGAGGCAATTTGCAACCATAAATCTGGTGATTTAACTATTCAATGCAGTTTTCCACATTTAAATGGACATTATGAAAACACGCCTATTCAATTATACTGAAAATTTTACCACCAAAAACTGAAAATTTTCAGATAAAAAAATTCTGATATTTTTCATATTTCTGCTTGAAACATAGATCGCGAGTACTCTTAGAACCCCCTTACCCACAATGTATGTCTTTGAGCAGAAATATAGAATATGATATACACCCCTGTAAACCCTGTTTTACTAAATAAAAGTGGGGTTTAAGGGGCTCAAAATCATATATGCCAATAAATTTTATTTGAAGATTGTACTATTTAAATGCAAGTAAGCGCTGTGGTGCAGTGGTAAAGCATCGAATTTGAGATTCAGAGGTACACAGTTCGATCCTTGCAAGCGCCACATGTTTTTTCCTTGAGCAAGAAACTTTATCCACATTGCTTAGTACTGGTTCCTACCCAGGAAAAGAGGGCCACATGAAAGATTAGTACTAGTACTAAATGTGTTACCCTCTATAAATAAGGTTGATTATTATTATTATTATTATTTAAAGTTGAAAGTACAGTGAAAATCCGCTATTAAGACCACCTAAGATTAAGACGTCACATGTTATGCTTTTAAAAGCATATTTAGAAGGTTTCGGGTACATTTTCTTTGTGTTTTCTACATCTAGTGTGCTTTAGTGGTAGACCACCTTCAGGACTGTTCAAAAGTGGTCTTAAAGAGGTGGTCTTAACAGGAATTTTACTGTAATATAACCTGATGGTGTCAGGTGCCCAACTGTAGATCAGTGCATAGTGTTAGTGTCAGCTGATAGAACCATACATTAGAATAATATGCAGTCAAAGACTTGAATGGCTCAAATGCCTATGGGACCATGAAAGTTCATTTGAGATAAGACATTGAGGGTAAACACAGTGCCATGACAGGAGGCCTATTAGAGATCATAACGAAAACACGCCTATTCAAATATATAGACAATTTTACCGCCAAAAAATGAAAATTTTCAGATAAAAAAAGTCTGATATTTTTCTTTTTTCTGCTGAAATCTCATTATGATAACATATCCGTGTGACACGTGCATTTTTTCATATCTCCAAAACAGTCATTTTTCTGATGAAATTTTGTGATATTTTTCTTATTTATACTATAAACATAGTTTGTTGGTACTCGTTAGAACCGCCTCATTGAGACAGTTCTAACGAGTACCCACAACCTATGTCTTGGAGCCGAAATAAGAATAATAATTTATACCCCTATAAACGCCAGTTTTTTATATAAAGTGAGGTTAAGAGGGGTGTTATTTCATGGTCGTAACTTACGTGAGGAAATTAAAGTTATCTCCATTACTGACGTGATTCTATAATTAACTCTCGGCAGCACAAACAACTCTTTATCTCCAACAAACTTTCATGGTGGCTATGATCTTTACACTTGTGTCATATATATGTTTATCATATGACGTCGCTTCTGAGAATGTAATGTCATGTAATAACTTCGATAATCCACTAGTGGATTAAATATGCAAATTTGTTAGATATGCCCCATAGCATTACATGTACAACATCCTTAACGACGTCGCGTTCACTTATAGCGGAATATTGACATTTTTGTAAAACAGTTGTGAATAAAATGCATTTTTAAAAGTCATATGAGAAATACAATCTTGCATCCGCGCTCATGTATTATTGAATCTATTATCCCCCGACCGAATAGGTTCGGGGGATATAGCGATCAGCCTGGCGTCCGTCTGTCTGTCCGCACCAACGAAATGACATTTAGGGGGCAAAAAATTTGGACATTTTGACACTTAAGTATATATTCCTAGGTCCAAATGGACTTTGTTCCGTTATTTTGGTACTTAAGTGGCAAAAATTGTCTCTTAGGTGGCTTGCCACTTAAGAGAATTTGCCACTTAAGTAGTCAATATGCCGACGCCTAGCCACTTAAGTATCCATTTGTGAGAACGTCCGTCCGTCCGTAGACGCAACCTTGTGATGGCCATAACTCATATAGCCTTTGAGATTCATTGATGGTCATTGGCACAATTGTTCACAAGGCCAAGACGGCGTGTCATGCACAAGAACCAGAACTCTGGATACCATACTTTTTTAGTTATCTCCCCTTTTAATAAAATAGAATGACTACTTTGTGATGGCCATAACTCCAATACCCTTTGAGATATATTTATGGTACCTGGCACAGTTGTTCACATGGCTGAGACGGCGTGTCATGCACAAGAACCACAACTCTGGTTGCCATGGTTTTGGAGTTATCTCCCCTTCCAATAAAATAGAGTGACAACCTTGTGATGGCCATAACTCCTATACCCTTTGAGATTCATTGATGGTTCTTGGCACAGTTGTTCACAAGGCTGAGGCGGCGTGTCATGCACAAGAACCAGAACTCTGGATGCACTACTTTTTTAGTTATATCCCCTTTTAATAAAATAGAATGACAACTTTGTGATGGCCATAACTCCAATACCCTTTGAGATATATTGATGGTACCTGGCACAGTTGTTCACAAGGCTGAGACGGCGTGTCATGCACAAGAACCACAACTCTGGTTGCCATGGTTTTGGAGTTATCTCCCCTTCCAATAAAATAGAGTGACAACCTTGTGATGGCCATAATTCCAATACCCTTTAAGATATATTGATGATACCTGGCACAGTTGTTCACAAGACCGAGACGGTGTGTCATGCACAAGAACCACAACTCTGGGTGCCATGGTTTTTTAGTTATCTCCCCTTCCAATAATATAGAATCACTACCTTGTGATGGCCACATCTCCAACACTGTTTGAGATATATTGATGATACTTGGTACAGTTGTACATGATGTTAAGCAGGTATGTCACATGCAAGAACCACAACTTTTTTAATTATCTCCCCTGACAATATAACCTTGTGATGGCCATAACTCCAATACCCTTTGAGATATATAGATGGTACTTGGCACAATTGTATACAACATTGAGACGGGGCTTCATGCCTAAGGACCACAACTCTGGGTGCCATGATATTTGAGTTATCTCCCCTTCCAATATAACAATATGACAACCTTGTGATCATCGTACCTACACTACCCTTTGAGACATATTTGTGGTACTTGATGCAGATGTACATGAGTTTAAGCATGTGTGTCATGCTCAAGAATTACAACTCTGGGTGCTCTGGATTTTAGCTCACCAGAGCCGAAGGCTCCGGGGGAGCTTATAGGATAGGCAGTTGTCCGTCGTCGTCGTCTGTCATCCGTCATCTGTCGTATGTCGTCATCGTCTGGCGTCGACACTTTCAAACGACATCTTCTCTGAAGCCACTGGGCCGATTGGGCCCAAATTTTATCTGTAGCATCCTTTGGCTGGGGGATTGAAAGTTTGTGTTTTTATCAAAATCGGCTCATTAGTTTGGTTGCTATGGCAACTTGTAGTTTCCATAGACTTATAATGGGGAAAATTGAAAAATGGCATTTACTGCCAAGCCTCTGCAGATATTTGACAAAACTTTCATAGAAATGTTCCATAGGCAATCTACTATCTGCTGTATGATTTTAAGCCTTCTGCTCATTTTTATTGGTTGCCATGGAAACCAAAATGCAAAGAATAGACAAAAAATACTTAAAAAATCATCTCCTCAGAAACCATATGCTCTAGGAGGCTGAGACTTTATGAAAATATTCACCATATTTGCCTTTACAGGTTTTGTGTTTTTTATGAAATTTGGCCTTTTAGTTTTGTTGCTATGGCAACTTAGAGTTTCCATTGACTTATAATGGGGAAAACTGAAAAATGGCATTTACTGCCAAGTCATTGCAGATATTTTGACAAAACTTACATAAACATGTTCCTTGAGTAAACTTCTCTCAGCCGTATGCTTTTATGTCAACCTGGGGGTCCCCAAGGTTGTGCCGGGGCCATGCCCCGCCCCCTACACTTCATAAAATGCCTTATATCTCAGAAACCTTACAGATCCCAACCCCTAAACCATATATATTCTTGTTCCTTATGATAAGATGCATTAAGTGACACCAACCTGGGGGTCCCCCGGGATGTGCCGGGGACATGCCCTGCCCCCTCTATTTCATAAAATGCCATTTATCTCAGAAACCATTCAGATCCCCACCCCTAAGCTATATATATTCTTGTTCCTTATGCTAAGATGCATTAAGTGACACCAACCTTGGGGTCCCCCCGGGATATGCCAGGGACATGCCCCACCCCCTCCTCTTCATAAAATGCCATTTATCTCAGAAACCATTGAGATCCCCACCCCTAAACCATATATGTTCTTGTTCCTTATGATAAGACACATTCAGTGATAGCAACATTGGGGTCTCTCTGGGGTGCGCTGGGGCCATGCCCCACCCTTCCACTTCATAAATGCCATATATCTCAGAAACCATTCAGATCCCCACCCCTAAACTATATATATTCTTGTTTCTTATGATAAGACGCATTCAGTGACACCAATCTGAGGGTCCCCTAGGATGTGGCGGGGCTTATGCCCCACCCCCTCCACTTCGTAAAAGGCTGAATATCTCAGAAACCGTTCAGATCCCCACCCCTAAACCATTTAAATTCTTGTTCCTTATGATAAGACGCATTCAGTGATACCAACCTTAGGGTCTCCCTTGCCGTACGGGGGCTATGCCCGACCCCTACACTTCATAAAAGGCCCAGTATCTCAGAAACCGTTCTGATCCCCACCCCTAAACCATATAAATTCTTGTTCCTTATGTTAAGATGTATTCAGTGATATTAACCTAAGGATCTCCCAGGCCGCACCAGGGCTATGCCCCAACCTTCCACTTCATAAAAGGTGATATATCTCGGAAACCCTTCAGATCCCCACCCCAAAACCATGTATATTCTTGTTTCTTATGAAAAGACGCATTCATTGACACCAATCTGGGGGTCCCCTAGGATGTGCCAGGGCTATGCCCCACCCCCTGCACTTAGTAAAAGCCCAATATCTCAGAAACCGTTCAGATCCCCACCCCTAAAACATCTCGGAAACCATTCAGATCCCCATCCCAAAACCATATATATTCTTGTTTCATATGATAAGACGCATTCATTGAAACCAACCTGGGGGTCCTCTGGGATGTGCCCGGGCCATGCCCAACCCCCTCCACTTTGTAAAAGGCTCAATATCTCAGAAACCATTCAGAACCCCACCCCTAAACCATATTATATTCTTGTTCCTTATGATGAGACACATTCAGTGATACCAACCTAGGGGTCTCTGGGGGTGTGCTGGGGCTATGCCCCACCCTTCCACTTCATAAAATGCAATATATCTCAGAAACTGTTCAGATCCCCACCCCTAAAATATGTATATTTGTGTTCCCTATAATAAGACTCATTCACTCACATCAATGCGTCTATGTGCTAGGGCAACATGCTGATGCCATGGCCCACGCCTCTACTTCATAAAAGGCCATATATCTCAGACACCATTAAGATCCCCACCTCATAATCATATACATGTATATTCTTGTTTCTTATGATTGGACACATTCAGTCACACAAACTTGGTGGTCCCCAGGGGCCATTCCTCTCCTCATCATTTCATAAGAGGGCCTCATATCTTGGAAACTGTTCATATCCCCACCCCTAAACAATATATTTTCTTGGTCCTTATTATAAGACACATTCAGCGACAACAATCTTGGCTTTCCTGGGGTCTGCCAGGGCTATGCTCCAACCCCTTCGCAGCTTAAAAGGCCTTATATCTCAGGAACAGTACACATCCCAACCCCTAAACCATTTATATATTCATGTGCCTTATGATAAGATGGATTCAGTGATACCATTCAGGGCTCTGTTGGGTCCATGTCTCATCCTTCCTCCTCATAAAAGGCCTAATATTTCAGATACAGAGTCCACATGGGTGCTCATTTTGAAATGGGGGTTTGTTTGGGAGACTTTATAATCAATAAATTAAAACCTGAAACCATACATGGCTGCCAGTGGGCAGTGTCCGCCTGAGTTCTGGTGAGCATTGTGGCCCATGGGCCTGTTGTTTAGTTATCTCCCCTGGCAATATAACCTTGTGATGGCCATAACTCCAACACCCTTTGAGATATATTGAAGGAACTTGGCACAATTGTATACAAGGTACAGAAGGGATGTCATGTGCAAGAACCACAAGTGTTGGTGCTTTGGTATTTGAGTTATCTACCCTTCCAATATAACAGTATGACCAGCTTGTGATCACCATATCTCCAATACCTTTTGAGACATATTGATGGTACTTTGTACAGAAATACATGAGCTTAAGCAGGCATGTCATGCGCAAGAACCACATTTCTGAGTGCCCTGGTTTTTAGCTCACCTGTCACGTAGTGACAAGGTGAGCTTTTGTGATCACTTTTTGTCCGTCGTCCGTCGTGCGTGCGTGCGTCCGTGTGTGCGTGCGTGCGTCCGTAAACAATTTCAAATAAGTATATCTCTAATACCCCATGGTCAATCTTGATCAAATTTCATGAGAAGCATCATCAGGTAGGGGGAAAGGCTGCATAAGGTTTTTGGTCTGATCAGATTGGAATTCTGGTTGCTATGGCAACATATAGCTCCCATAGACTTACAATGGGAAAAAATTAAAATATCTTCTTCTCTGAAACCACAGGGCCCAAAGCTTAGATATTTAGCATGTAGCAACGGCCAGTGGTCACCTACATAATTCCTGCCAATCATGCCCCTGGGGTCCAAATGGGCCAAGCCCCGGGGCCCCTTCTCTCCCATAGACTCATAATGGAACAAAAAGCTTCAAAAATCTTCTTCTCGGAAACCACAGGGCCCAAGGCTTAGATATTTAGCATATAGCAACGGCAAGTGGTCACCTACATAATTCCTGCCAATCATGCCCCTGGGTTCCAAATGGGCCACGCCCCGGGGGCCCTTTAGCTCCTAAAGACTCATAATGGAAAAAAGTTTCAAAAATCTTCTTCTCTGAAACCACAGGGCCCAGAGCTGAGATATTTGGCTTGTAGCAACGGCAAGTGGTCACCTACATAATTCCTGCTAATCATGCCCCTGGGGTTCAAATTGGCCACACCCCGGGGCCCCTTAGCTCCCATAGACTCATAATGGAAAAAAAGCTTCAAAAATCTTCTTCTCTGAAACCACAGGGCCCAGAGCTTAGATATTTAGCATGTAGCAACGGCCAGTGGTCACCTACATAATTCCTGCCAATCATGCCCCTGGGTTCCAAACATGCCACGCCCCGGGGCCCTTTAGCTTCTATAGACTTATAATGGAAAAAAGCTTAAAAAATCTTCTTCTCTGAAACCACAGGGCCCAGAGCTGATATATTTGGCTTGTAGCAACGGCAAGTGGTCACCTACATAATTCCTGCCAATCATGCCCCTGGGGTCCAAATTGGCCACACCCCGGGGCCCCTTAGCTCCCATAGACTCATAATGGAAAAAAAGCTTCAAAAATCTTCTTCTCTGAAACCACAGGGCCCAGAGCTTAGATATTTAGCATGTAGAAATGGCCAGTGGTCACCTACATAATTCCTGCCAATCATGCCCCTGGGGTCCAAATGGGCGACACCCCGGGGCCCCTTCGCTCCCATAGACTCATAATGGAACAAAAAGCTTCAAAAATCTTCTTCTCAGAAACCACAGGGCCCAGAGCTTAGATATTTAGCATGTAGCAACAGCAAGTGGTCACCTACATAATTCCTGCCAATCATGCCCCTGGGGTCCAAACGGGCCACGCCCCGGGGCCCTTTAGCTCCTATAAACTCATAATGGATAAAAGCTTCAAAAATCTTCTTCTCTGAAACCACAGGGCCCAGAGCTTAGATATTTAGCATGTAGCAAAGGCCAGGGGTCACCTACATAATTCCTGCCAATCATGCCCCTGGGGTCCACATTGGCCACGCCCCGGGGCCACTTCTCTCCCATAGACTCATAATGGAACAAAAAGCTTCAAAAATCTTCTTCTCGGAAACCACAGGGCCCAAGGCTTAGTTATTTACCATATAGCAATGGCAAGTGGTCACCTACATAATTCCTGCCAATCATGCCCCTGGGTTCCAAACGGGCCACGCCCCGGGGCCCTTTAGCTCCTATAGACTCATAATGGAAAAAAGTTTCAAAAATCTTCTTCTCTGAAACCACAGGGCCCAGAGCTGAGATATTTGGCTTGTAGCAACGGCCAGTGGTCACCTACATAATTCCTGCTAATCATGCCCCTGGGGTCCAAATTGGCCACAACCCGGGGCCCCTTAGCTCCCATAGACTCATAATGGAAAAAAAGCTTCAAAAATCTTCTTCTCTGAAACCACAGGGCCCAGAGCTTAGATATTTAGCATGTAGCAACGGCCAGTTGTCACCTACATAATTCCTGCCAATCATGCCCCTGGGTTCCAAATGGGCCACGCCCCGGGGCCCTTTAGCTCCTATAGACTCATAATGGAAAAAAGCTTAAAAAATCTTCTTCTCTGAAACCACAGGGCCCAGAGCTGATATATTTAGCATGTGGTAACGGCAAGTGGTCACCTACATAATTCCTGCCAATCATGCCCCTGGGGTCCAAATTGGCCACATTCCCGGGGCCCCTTAGCTTCCATAGACTCATATTGGAAAAAAAGCTTAAAAAATCTTCTTCTCAGAAACCACAGGGCCCAGAGCTTAGATATTTAGCATGTAGCAACAGCAAGTGGTCACCTACATAATTCCTGGCAATCATGCCCTGGGGTCCAAACGGGCCACCCCCGGGGCCCTTTAGCTCCTATAGACTCATAATGGATAAAAGCTTCAAAAATCTTCTTCTCTGAAACCACAGGGCCCAGGGCTGAGATATTTTGCATGTAGCAAGGGCAAGTGGTCACCTACATAAATCCTGCCAATCATGCCCCTAGAGTCCAAATGGGCCACGCCCCGGACCCCTTAGCTCCCATAGACTCATAATGAAAAAAAAAGCTTCAAAAATCTTCTTCTCTGAAACCACAGGGCCCATGGTTTAGATATTTAGTATGTAGCAACGCCAGTTGGTCACCTACATAATTCCTGCCAATCATGCCCCTGGGTTCCAAATAGGCCACGCCCCGGGGCCCCTTCACTCCCATAGACTCATAATGGAAAAAAGCTTAAAAAATTTTCTTCTCTGAAACCACAGTGCCCAGAGCTTAGATATTTAGCATGTAGCAATGGCAAGTGGTCACCTACATAAATCCTGCCAATCATGCCCGTGGGGTCTAAATGGGCCACGCCCCGGGGCCCCTTAGCTCCCATATACACATAATGGAAAAAAGCTTCAAAAATCTTCTTCTCTGAAACCACAGGGCCCAGAGCTTTGATATTTAACATGTAGCAATGACAAGTGGTCACCTACATAAAATCCTGCCAATCATGCCCCTGGGGTCCAAATGGGCCACACCCTGGGACCCCCTTAGCTCCCATAGACTCATAATGGAAGAAAAACTTCAAAAATCTTCTTCTCTGAAACCACAGGGCTCAGAGCTTAGATATTTAGCATGTAGCAACGGCAAGTGGTCTCCTACATACTTCCTGCTAATCATGCCCCTGGGGTCCAAATGGGCCACGACCCGGGGCCCCTTAGCTCCCATAGACTCATAATGGAAAAAAGCTTCAAAAATCTTCTTCTCAGAAACTGTGAAGCACAGAACTTAGATATTTAGTTTCTAGCAACATAAAATAGCCAGCTACATAAATCCTGCTAACCCTGCCCTGGGGGTCAAAATTGACCACGCCCAGGCTCATCACCTCCAATAGACTTATAATGGAAAAAAAATTAAAAAATCTTCTATGAAACCATAAGGCCCAGAGCTTAGATTTTTAGTATGTAGCAACGTCAAGTGGCCACCTACATAAATCCTGCCATTTATGTCCCTTGGATCCAAATTGGCCACACCCTTGGGCTCTTTAGCTTCCATAGACTTACAATTTGAGAAACTTCAAAAATCTTCTTCTCTGAAACCACAGGGCCCTTATAATGAAAAAAAAACAAAACAAAAAAAAAACAATTTAAAATGGGGAAAAAAATCTTCAAAAATGTTCTTCTCTGAAACCATAAGTCCCAGAGCTTAGGTATTTAGCATGTAGCAACGTCGAGTGGTCGCCTACATGAATCCTGCCAATCATGCCCCTGGGGTCCAAATCCTGTGGCCCTTTAACTCCAACAAACTTATAATGGAAAAAAAGCTTCAAACATCTTCTTTGAAACCATGATATTTAGTATATAGCAACACAAAATGGTCGCCTACATAAATCCTGCCAACCGTGCCCTTTGGGTTAAAATTGGCCAAGCCCCAGGACTCATTAGCTCCTATAGAATTATACTGGAAAAAAACTTAAAAAAAATCTTTTTCTCCAAAACCATAAGGCACAGATTTTGTTTGATTTGAGGTTTTACATCCCCTTCAACACTGTATAGGTCATTTTGGAGATGTCTCTTCCAATTTTGTGGGGCTTTTACCCGACATTGAGATAAAATTACATCTCAAGCCCTGTCACCCAATGAAACCAGTAGGGTTTATAAGCATGGACACCGCTTTGCCTGAGCTTAGATATTTAGTATATAGCAATGTCGAGTGGTCCCCTACACTAATGATTTTCTGGTACACAGGTGAGCGATATAGGGCCATTGGGCCCTCTTGTTTAGTTATCTCCCCTGACAGTATAATCTTGTGATGGCCATAACTGCAATAATTTTGTGATATATTGCTGGTTTAATTCTGGTGCACTTTCTATTGGTGAACAATCTTCTGAAGGCCATATTGGCTTTTGGTCGGGGGATTTGCCATCTCTTCCGATGGCTATTTTTAAACTTGTTGATGAACACTTTTAATAAATGAAAGGGGATAAAATGTGAGGCTTTTTCATCAACACTTTTAATAAATTCACTACGGGCCTCAATGGCCTAGTGGATAAGAGCACTGACTCTTAAACATTAGGTCTCTCACCGCTGTGGGTTTGAGCCTCCCTCGGGTCACATGTGAGACGCCAAGTTCTGCAACGGAATGTCAGGTGGTTTTTCTCCAGGTACTGCAGTTTTCGCCCATCTCTGATTAACAATCAGCTTGATATTAGTGAAATAGTCTTGAAAGGGCTGTAATACCAAACCAAAAAAAAAAAAAAGAAAGAAAAAAAAAAAAAATTCAGTAATACATGAACACTCATGTAAGATCTTTTATATATGTGCCTCGTCATATTCAGAAACAGCTTTTGTATTCTGTATTCACAGCGAAGTAAGCTGGTTTGAAATGGTGATGGTGTCTCGATGATTTTTGTTACAAAATGATAATTTTCAATGATCACGGTACAAAAACAGCCCTATACAAAAACATTGTAAACTTTACCGCCGAAAAAACGAAAATTTTAATATGAAAAATTGTGATATTTTTCTTATTTCTGCTGTTAAATATAGATTGTGGGTACTCTTTAGAACTGCCTAGATCAGGCGGTCCTAACGAGTACTCACAATCTATATTTAGAGCAGAAATAAGAAAAATACCTTATCTTTATTAAACCTTATTTTTCTTATTTCTGCTCTAAAATATAGATTGTGGGTACTCGTTAGAACCGCCTTGATGAGGCGGTTCCAACGAGTACTCACAATCTATATTTAGAGCAGAAATAAGAAAAATAAGGTATACCCCTGTAAACCTCAGTTTTACTATTTAAAAGTGGGGTTCAATGGGATCAAAATTATATAGGCCTGTTTTTGTGATGATGTTGGATATTTGTATGACATCTAAATATAGTTTTGACATTTTTTTTGCAAGGAGATATAAAATGACTCTTTCATATGAATATGCCTTATGTTGAGTCAACTGTTTATTTCAGTTTAAACCTGATTTTTATGCCCCCTGAATCGACTTTCAGGGGGCATATAGTTTTTGGTCTGTCTGTCTGTTTGGCCATTTGTCTGTCTGTCTACAAATACCTTAACATTGAGCATAACTTTTGAATGGTAATAGATAGAGCTTCCGTATTTCACATGTGTATACCTTATCACAAGATCTTTCCAGTGGTACCATAATTTTTGATCTTATGACCTTGACCTTTGACCTACTTTTTTCAAAATTTTAACATTGGCAACATTGGGCATAACTTTTGAATGGAGCTGTCCGGGGGCATCAGTCTTTCACAAACACATCTTGTTTTATTAATCAAGCTCCAGTTGTTTAAAACTAATGATGTTGTTAGTTAATATAATCATAATATCATTTGATCATTTAAAATATGGCAAATATCGGCCCCCGCCCATAGGGGCTTGAAGAAATATATGGGCTGCAGGATGCTTCCACACAGAGCTGAATCCGGCCCACACACTAGTACTGGTAAACTGCTTAGAGGATCTAAGCCTGTCCAGGAACCGCGGTGCGAGGCGGACCTTACATGCTAATAAACCCTATTGGTTTCATTGGGTGACAGGGCTTGAGATGTCATTTCATCTCAATGTCGGGTAAAAGTCCCACAAAATTGGAAGCAACGTCTCCAAAATGACCTTTACAGTGTTGACGGGGACGTTAAACCTCAAATCAAACAAACAAAAATACGGCAAATATTCAAATAATTTTTCAGCAAAAAATACCACTGGTATTAGATATTGTACTTACTACAACAGTTAACAGTTTGACCACTAATGCAGCTTGTTAAGCTAACAATCCTTTGAACAAGTGTGCCCAGATTTTTATTATACACCTAACCACAGTAAAATTCTGGCATTAAGACCACCAGAAATTAGGACTAATCCGGCTTTAAAAAACACACTCAAAAAAATTCAGTCATTACGATAACACACCCGTGTGGCATAGTGCATTTTATCTCCAAAATGGCTACATTTCTGGTGCTATTCTGTAATAGTTTTCTTATTCATACTGCAAACATAGGTTGTGGGTACTCTTTAGAGCCGCCTCATTGAGACAGTTCTAACTAGTACCCACAACCTATGTGCTGTAGCAGAAATAAGAAAAATAATGTATACCCCCATAAACCACATTTTTCTCTATATGAAGTAGGGTTTAGGGGGGTGTTCATTTCATGGACCTGTTCAAGTGATTTATTCCTTTGCGTTTTCTGCATACAGTGTCCTGTGATCAGAGACCACTTTTGAACAGTCCCAAAGATGGTCTTAATATTTTACTGTAGTTGCATGAGAAATATAGAGAAACCAGAGTTAGGAAAGTCAGAAACTGATTAACCCTTACCCTGTTGCATAAATTAATTATGCCACTCCCATTGCTGATTACCAACCAATCAAATTACTTGATATAATATAATTTTATTTGTTCAATTCACAAACTGCATGACAAACAGTGTAGAAATTACTTGATATAATATATTTGTTCAATTCACAAACTGCATGACACACAGTTTAGATCCCAATCAGATGGCTTCTTCAGAAGCCATCTGATTGGGATCTACACTGTATGCAAAGGTAGGGGTTGTGAACAGCAGGATAAGGGCTATCCCCTATCTTGCTGAATAAATTCTTTTTACCAACCCCTTGTTATTATAAGTCAATCAAATTACTTGATACAATGTATTCATTGAAATTCACAAACTAAATGATGAACAGTGTAGATCCTGATCAGAAGCCATCTGATCTGGATCTACACTGTTTCCAAAAGCAGGGGGTTACCGTGGTTCAAAGGTTAAAGAATGTTAATTAAGCTAATTTTAGGGAAGATTAAATGCATGAAAAGGAGATTTAGCCAAACTTTTCATATGCAGTGCCTCAAACATTGCAGGGTATTTTTTCTATAATATTTTGTGTATTCATTAGAATCGCCACATTGATGCAATTCTAATGAGCACACACAACATAACATTTTCCAGATGAAATATGTAAATTATCCAAAATAAATCCGTATCTGCAGTTATGTGAAATTTTGGAAAAACGAGTTCAAAACATGAACTCATTCAAAAAAATTTCACATAACCACAGACACTGATTTGTTTTGGATAATTTTCTTATTCATCTTGAAAATGTATGTTAATGAGCTATAGGAGTTCAAATTGATTGCTTGTTTTGGATCTAATGATACATCAACCCTTGTGAGTTATTTTATGTTGTCTCCCAGAGAAAGGGAGAAAGGAGATACAAGCAGTAATAGATGAGATGAAAGTAGGGGCCAGAGGAGAAAGAGGAAAATGAACGGAAGTATAGAAACAGAAGAAGTAACAATGTTCCCTCTCTACCCTTATCTGCTGCAAGGACAGCAGGCCTTAACCAACTGTTAGTCAATATCATTGGACGCACTAGTGATGCAAGATACACACCACCTTTGCCTCACCCAACCACCCCACATAGATGTTCATCTAAGTTTCACAATATACAGAAGGTAGTTTAACAGTTAGACCTGAGGAAATCTGAGTTCAGGACCGCTGTACCTGTATAGATTAGAAAGGGTAGATAACTGACTCCACATGATAACTGGTTCCTCATCGTATTTCCAGGAAAAAGTACCAGTTGACATGTAGAGATTCAGATCAACATGCCAAGCTGTGCTGCCTGATCTGTCTTCACATTGCAGCCGAGGTTGATATTCATATTCGGAAAGGGTGACATTTTTCACTATCGCCCTCTCAGAAATGTAATATTTATTTTATTATACCAAACAAAACTAATTATTAACCCTTATCCTTCTGTTCACAACAATCCCTACCTTTGCAAACAGTGTAGATCCAGATCAGATGGCTTCTGAAGAAACCATCTGATTAGGATCAACACTGTTTGTCATGCAGTTTGTGAATTTGAATGAAAACATATCTAATCTGATTCGTTGATAGTCAGAAATGGGTGTGGCTAGTTAAAATATTCAGCAGCATAAGATTAATGTAAGGGATTTTTCAATGAAAAATACAGGACAGCTCACACGCAACATTTGATGTCATGAGAGTCCAAATTAACAGATAACGTCGGCTTTCTACATAAGTGACGTTAGCTGGTGAAACAGAAAATCAGAAGTTCAAACATCCATAACTTTGTTATTTCTGAATAAAACCCCAAATTGTGGGTATGCTCTGTCTTAATTAAATCATAGAAAACATTTTGATTCCAAAATATCTCGACTTTGTTACAATTTTTGGTTTATACTCTCCTGAAGAACGAAACCATACACGCAACCAATTCTGCGCATGTGATAGTGGTAATTATCAAAGGATGATAGCAAAAATTATCATCCTCAGGCTTATGGGAGTTTGGTTTGGGAAAGGCATGTGAGGTATAATAATCTGATTTTTAGCTCACCTGTCACGTAGTAACAAGGTGAGCTTTTGGGATCACTTTTTTGTCTTGTGCGTCCGTGTGTGGGTCAGTGCGTCCGTAAACTTTTCTTGTGGACACACTAGAGGTCACAGTTTTGGGCCAATCATCATCAAACTTGGTCAGAATGATAATCATGACAATACCTCGGTCAAGTTCGAATATGGGTCATGGCAGGTCAAAAAGTAAGTCAGTAGGTCAAATAAAAGAAAAACCTTGTGAACACTCTAGAGGCCAAACTTTTGGGCCGATCGCCATCAAACTTGCTCAGAATGATCATCTTGACAATAACTCGGTCAAGTTCGAATATGGGTTATGCCGGGTCAAAAAGTAGGTCAGTAGGTCAAATCATAGATAAAACCTTGTGAACACTCTAGGGGGCACAGTTTTGGTCCGATCGTCATCAATCTTGCTCAGAATGATCGTCTTGACAATATCTGGGACAAGTTCGAATATGGGACATGTCGGGCCACAAAGTAGGTCAGAAGGTCAAATCATAGAAAAACCTTGTGAATACACTAGAGGCCACAGTTTTGGTCCGATAATCATCAAACTTGCTCAGAATGATTATCTTGATAATATCTTGGTCAAGTTCGAATATGAGTCATGTCGGGTCAAAAAGTAGGCCAGTATGTCAAATCAGAGAAAAACCTTGTGAACACACTAGAGGCCATGGTTTTGGTCCGATCATCATCAAACTTGCCCAGAATGATCATCTTGACAATATCTCAGTTAACTTTGAATATGGGTGTTGTCGGGTCAAAAAGTAGGTCAGTAGATCAACTCATAGAAGAACCTTCTGAACACACTAGAGGCCACAGGTTTGGTCCAATCATCATCAGACTTGCTCAGAATGAGCATCTTGATAATATCTTGGTCACGTTTGAATATGGGTCATGTCGGGTCACAATGTAGGTTGGTAGGTCAAATCATAGAAAAACCTTGTGAATACACTAGAGGCCACAGTTTTGGTCCAATCATCATCAAACATGCCCAAAATGATCATCTTGACAATGTCTCAGTCAAGTTCGAATATGGGTCATGTTGGGTCATAAAGTAGGTCAGTAGGTCAAATCAGAGAAAAACCTTCTGAACACACTAGAGGCCACAGTTTAGCTTCGATCATCATAAACATTGCCCAGAATGATCATCATGACAATATCTCGGTCAAATTCGAATACGGATCATGTCAGGTCATAAAGTAGGTCAGTTGGTCAAATCATAGAAAAACCTTGTGAACACACTAGAGGCCACAGGTTTGGTCCAATCATCATCAAACTTGCTCAGAATGAGCATGTTGATAATATCTTGGTAACTTTCGAATATGGGTCATGTCGGGTAACAATGTAGGTTGGTAGGGCAAATCATAGAAAAACCTTGTGAACACACTAGAGGCCACAGTTTTGGTCCGATCATCATCAAACTTGCTCAGAATGATAGTCTTGACAATATCTCGGTCAAGTTCAAATATGGGTCATGTCGGTCAAAAAGTAGGTCAGCAGGTCAAATCATAGAAAAACTTTCTGAACACACTACAGGCCACAGTTTAGGTTCGATCATAAAAAAACGGGCCTCCGTGGCCTAATGGATAAGAGCGCTGACTCTTAGTCATTAGGTCTCTCACCGCCGTGGGTTCGAGCCTCGCTCGGGTCACGTGTGAGACGCCAAGTTCTGCAACGGAAGGTCAGGTGGTTTTTCTCCGGGTACTCCGGTTTTCGCCCACCTATGATTAACGATCGGCTCGATATGAGTGAAATAATCTTGAAAGGGCCGTAAAACCCAAACCAAAAAAAAAAAAAAAAAATCATCATAAAACTTGCCCAGAATGATCATCTTGACAATATCTCGGTCAAGTTCGAATACGGGTCATGTCGGGTCATAAAGTAGGTCAGTAGGTCAAATCATAGAAAAACCTTGTGAACACACTAGAGGCCACAGTTTCGGTCCGATCATCATCGAACTTGCCCAGAATGATCATCTTGACAATATCTCAGTCAAGTTCGAATATGGGTCATGTCTGGTCAAAAAGAAGGTCAGTAGGTCAAATCATAGAAAAACTCTCTGAACACACTTGAGGCCACAGTTTTGGTCGGATCAGCATCAAACTTGCTCAAAATGATCATTTGACCATGTCTCGGTTAATTTCGAATATGGGTCATGTCTGGTCAATAAGAAGGTCAGTAGGTCAGATTGTTGAAAAACCTTGTGAACACACTAGAGGTCCCAGTTTTGGTCCGATCATCATCAAACTTGCTCAGAATTATCATTTTGACAATATCTGGGTCAGGTTTGAATATGGGTCATGTCGGTCAAAAAGTAGGCCAGCAGGTCAAATCATAGAAAAACCTTGTGAACACACTAGAGGCCACAGTTTTGGTCCGATCATCGTCGAACTTGCCCAGAATGATCATCTTGACAATATCTCAGTCAAGTTCGAATATGGATCATGTCTGGTCAAAAAGTAGGTCAGTAGGTCAAATCATAGAAAAACCCTCTGAACACACTTGAGGCCACAGTTTTGGTCGGATCATCATCAAACTTGCTCTAAATGATCATTTGACCATGTCTAGGTTAATTTCGAATATGGGTCATGTCTGGTCAATAAGAAGGTCAGCAGGTCAGATTGTTGAAAAACCTTGTGAACACACTAGAAGTCCCAGTTTTGGTCCGATCATCATTAAACTTGCTCAGAATTATCATCTTGACAATATGTGGGTCAAGTTTGAATATGGGTCATGTCGGGTCAAAAAGTAGGCCAGCAGGTCAAATCATAGAAAAACGTTTTGAACACTCTAAGAGGCCACAGTTTTAGTCAAATCACCATTAAACTTGCTCAGAATGATCATCTGGACAATTTCTTAATTAAGTTCGAATATGGGTCATGTCAAATCAAAAAGTAGATCGGTAGGTTAATTTGTCATAACTTTTGAACCGTTTGAGATAGAGCCTTCATATTTGGCATATAGGTTCCTTGTGACAGGGGCTTCCCAATCATATAAAGATTTGACCTGTGACCTTGACCTGTGACCTACTTTATCATAACTTGTGAACCATATGAGACAGAGCCTTCATATTTGGCATGTATGTTCCTTGTGACAAGGTTTTCTCAACCATTCAAAACTTTTGACCCATGACCTTGACCTTTGACCTACTTTGTCATAACTTTTGAAGCATTTGAGATACAGCCTTCATATTTGGCATGTAGGTTCCTTGCGACAAGGGCTTTCTATTCATACATAAAATGATCTTTGACCTTTTTCCTTGACATTTGACCTATTTTATTTTAACTTTTGAACCATGTTGTGTAGATGACCCTCTAGGAAAATAGCATAAACGATTAACAAATGGTCACAAAAGCTAAAAAACTAGAAAAACATTGTAAATTTTCTTCAAATGCGAACTCCTTCTAAACCCTTGGGCCAACTGGATTTAAAACTTCACCGGAATGTTGCCTAGGTGACTTCCTACCAAAATAGTTAAAACTCATTCCACTCAAATGAACAAGATGCCTGCCAGAGCTAAAAATAAAAAAAATCTTCAAACGACAATTCCTTCTGTACCCTTGGGCCAATTTCATTCAAACTTCGAAGTAATGTTGCTTAGATGACCCTCTACCAAAAAGGCTAAAACGATTCCACTCCGATGAAAAAAATGGCCACCGGAGCTGAAAAAAGAAAAATATTGTAAATTTGATTCAAACATGAACTCCTCCTAAACCCTTAGGCCAATTTGATTCAAACTTCACAGGAATGTTGCCTAGGTTATTCCCTACCAAATAAGCTAAAATCACTCTGCTGATGAACAAGATGGCCACCAGAGCTAAAAATAGAAAGTACTCGAGACAGTGACAAACAGATGAGCGAACTAGGGCCCCGTGGGCCCTCTTGTATGCTTCTGCCATTCAAAGAATGGGCATATGTAACCCGTGTCCCTCCGTCTCTGTTCGCATCCGTGTCCAGATGGCATTAGCAATTCGCGTGTCCGTTTTCTGAATTGCCCTACCAGGCAGTGGCAACCATGTCATTTAGACTAATTTCTAGTTTTATTTAGTTTTCATAAAAATATGGCTTGACATTACATGTAAATCATCTGCCTAGCAGATGATTTACATGTAATGTCAAGCTCTATTTTCTTAAAAAAAAACTTCAAAATTGCCGTCTGCTAGTTTACAGCTTTATAGCTAATGGCTGCTTTGGGGACAGTATCTGACACATGTGATCTTTGAAGACTGTTAACTGATCTGACTTGTTAACTGGTTCCATTACTGTGCCTGGGTTCAAAAAGATCATGGTTGATTATCATATGTTAACCCAAAAACTGCCAATCACAACTTCTGCAGATATTGTTTTCTAATATTCTTTTCTGAATTTTTCAGATAATATAAAGGCTCAACATTACGTGATTCTCATGAATAATCAAATCTTTATTCTTAAAAAAAAAAAATGTACAAAAATAAGACTGCTGCCTGCTTTAAAATGTTCATGGTTGATTGTCATATGTTAACCCATAAACTGTCAATCAAGACCTTTTGCAGATGTCATTTTCTAAACTTTTTCTCTTATTTTTCAGAGGAAATGAGACTTGACATTATGTGTGAATTGTCTGCTGGGCAGACATTTCACATGAAATGTCGCACATTATTTTCTCTGATAAATAATGTAAAAAAAACAGGTGCAGTCTGCTCTAAAATATTCAAGGTTGATTGTCATATGTTAATCACTCAAATGCCAATTAGGACTTTTGTGGACTTCATTTTCTGATATGTTGGTTCAATAATACATGTGAATTGTTGAAATAAAATTGCCGTCTGCTTTAAAATGTTTACGGTTGATAGTCATATGTTAATCACTCAAATGCCAATCACGACTTTTGCAGACGCCATTTTCTGATATGTTGGCTCAATATTGCATGTGAATTGTTGAAATAAAATTGTTGTCTGCTTTAAAATGTTCACGTTTTTGTTTGTTTTGGAGTTTAACAGCCAGTCAACACTATTTTGGGTCATTTTTTAGCCGCTCAGTTTACCTATCCACACTTTTCCACGGCAGGCTCATACTTGAGCATTTAACCAGTACATTGCACATTCTTTCGGCAGAAACTGACAACTGCCCTTCCTGAATCAGCGGAAGGGAGAGATAACCCTAGAAAAGATTTCATGATCAATCTCCACGAAAGAATGTTGCCAGCCCCAGCAGGTATCGAACCCGTGTCCTCCTGATCACCAGTCAGATGTGCATCTGACTGAGCAAACCGGCCCCGATAGCTCAGTTGGTAGAGTGTCCGCTCCGGGGAACCGGAGGTCTCGGGTTCGATCCCGGGCCGCGACATACCAAAGTCTTAAGAATGGTAGTAGCTGCTCCTCGCTTGGCACTCAGATTTACGGTGTAGAGCTAGGACTGGTCGATCCAGTGTCAGGATAATGTGACTGGGTGTGGTATCATGTAATGTGTCTGGGACATGATACTTCAGTGAGGCAGCACTATAAACGTGAGCATTGAGCTCCCTGTCGCAACCAGACACCGTCGTGATATGACTGAAAAATTGTTGAAAGCGACGTTAAACCCGAATTCACACACACACACACATCTGACTGAGCTACTGAGGCCGGCCAAAATGTTCATGATTGATTGTCATTTGTTAACCCATAAACTGTCAATCATGACTTTTGCAGATGTCATCTTCTAATATTGTTTTCTTATTTTTAAGAGAAAATAAGGTGATGGGCAGACAATTCACATGCAATGTCAAGCCTTATTATCTCTGAAAAATGGTATAAAAAAATAAAATTGCCTTCTCTGTGGCTTTTTAAGGGTTAGTATTAATTTTGGAAATGATTTTTGATCTTTTATAGATTTGTTATGCATAATTTTTGCTCTGTTAAAGTTGTAAGAGCATTGTGATTTTATATTTTTATACAAATTAACATGAAGAAATTAGTTAGAACATATGTTTGTTTTGTATCATTTCCTTAACCCATTGAGTACCAGAAACCCCAAAACAGTACCCTGACAAACAGTGCAGGCCCAGATCAGACACTGCAGAATGTGGCGTCTGATCAGCGCCTGCACTGTTTGCTTAAAATTCAGTCATTGTCCAAATAAATTTTGATGAAAACACACTCTGACACGCATAACTTTTGAAATGGACTCCTGCTGTATATAAGGAGGAAGATGCCATTTAGTACAGAAAGGGTTAATCCATGTGGGGATGGGGGGTTGGGGAGGAAGTTAAGAGAGATAAGAGAGAAAATGGCCCCATGAAGTCTGGCTCCAGTAGGACAAAACTTTTTTTTGTACCCCCACCCATCCTGGTTTGGATAAATTGGATGGGCTGCATGAGCTGAAACTGACTAAACTTGAGTACTGGTAAACCACACAGGGTGTTGACATACCGGTACCTTACAGACTTTGCAGGCCACCATGGCCTAGAGGATAAGAGCGCCGACTCTTTAATCATTAGGTCTCTCACTGGTGTGGTTTGAGCCTCACTCGGGCCTCGTAAGACGGCAAGTTCTGCAATGGAAGGGTGTGTGGTTTTATTTGGGTACTCCTTTTTTCGCCCACCTGATTAATGATTTGCTCAAAATATTATTGAAAAAAAAAAAAAAACAAAAAAAAAAAAAAAAAAAGACGACTGCACACTGGTGAGAGATCTTACATTGTGAAAGTAATACAGGCCCTTAAAGCCTTATTGTTGTATTGATATAGTAGTTGCAGATAATATTGGTGTTGGGGATGGCAGTTCAGGTGTTGTAAGTATGTGTCAAATTCGCTGAGTCCACAAGAAGCTTCGATAGATTGTCTTTTGCATGCAGATCAAATGGGGATATACACCATAGCTTTGTTTGTATTAAGAGTTGAATCCACATAATCAGGTGACTTGGTTTACCTTTTTAGTAGCAGAATATTCCAAAAGCAGGTGCAAATGATAGCTCTGCCCTGCCAATTCTATACTACTCAAAGTTTGATAGGGATCACTTTTTATATACCAAATTTTGCACGGAAAATATAAAATTTCTTGACAGAATTTGTACTCGGTATAATGGTAAATATCTGAAACAGAAACTCATATGCAGTTCAGTATTCATAAAAGTGCACACTTCTCACACTTCGCAAATGAATTCATGCACCCCCAAAATCTTGCGGAGCACTGCTTTTCAACAGACCAATCAAACTTGTCAGTGTTCCTTTACCAAGCGTAAAATGGACTTCATTTGAGTTTGTGAAACACTAAAATGCCTAGAGGACAATAAAGAAACCGTCTGAGCCCCGAAGAAATGAATCGTGGCATCGGAATGTTGGAATCTGGCGTCTCTCAACGTCGTGTTGCTGGGATTCTGAATGTGTCTCAGAGCGTGGTTTCCCGAATGTGGAGTCGGCATCTTACCCATGTAAATCCTTCACACAGACACGGCGGGGTCGAGAAAGGGCGACAATTCAACGTCGGGGCCGTTTCTTGTTGATTCAGTCTCGACTTCAACGGTTCCTGAACGCTACACGTTTGCACAACGAGCTTAGGAACGGAACTGGAGTACGAATTTCTATACAAACTGTCAAAAACGGGCTCCACGTGTTCGGACTTAATGCCATGAGGCCTGTTGTACGTGTTCCGTTGACGAGACAGCACGTGCTAGACCGGTTTGACTTTGCCAGAACTAACGTCAGGTGGACGGTTCGTGACTTGGCGCCAGTACTGTTTACTGTGGAATCCAGATTCTGTCTAAACTTCACTTATAAACGTTAATTAGTGTGACGAATGTCTAAAGAGCGATTCGATGACATGGAATTGGCAGAGCATGATCGTTATGGAAAGGGGTCAATCATGGTTTGGGCTGGGATAAGCGTGAACGGTAATACTGACTTGTACGTCGTTGAAAACAACGTTAATGGCAGTGAGGTACTGTAATGATATTCTTGTTGAGTTTGTGAGACCATATGCAGATGCTATCGGCCCGCACTTTATTCTGATGGACGATAATGCCCGTCCCAACCGTGCCAATGTCACTGATTCCTATCTGGAACGTGAGACAATCGTTCGTATGGACTGGCCTACTCGGTCACCGGACTTAAATCCGATTGAGCATGCGCAGGACATGCTTCAGCGTGCTGTGTCAGCCTGACCTGTGCATCCGAGGACATTACAGGAGCTCAAAGATGCATTGGTTACTGAATGAAAGTTGATTCAACAAAACCGGATACAGACTCGGATTACGAGCATGCGCAGGCGATGTCGTACTGTAATTGATGCCCGTGGACGTCATACACGTTATTAGGCACGTTTGTCCAAACAAATTTGGAAATTTGTGAAAAATCAGTTGTCCAAATCCCTTCGTGTTACGGCTAATTTTGGGGGTGCCAAGACGGTTGCTGTTGTCACGCTTGAATGCAGTACCAGCTGACAAAATTAATCACTTGGTTTTGTGAAGGATACGTGTTCTATCATTATGTATCAAATTTGGATTCAGCTGATTAATTCATCCAAAAATTATTTTGCATTAAAAAAGTGATCCCTATCAAACTTTGAGTAGTATATATCTGCACACACTGGTGATGGACCTTGCAATATAAGCCTTAACTCGTACACTGGGGACAGACATTCCATGAAAAACAAGCCTTGAAGCCTTGCACAAAGGGGATAGCCCTTATAGTGTTCAAATGACGGCTTTGTAAACCTAGATACTGCTGACAGACTTACATTTTGATGATAATTCTATGCCTTATAGTCTGACACAGAAGCCTCCATGGTGTAGTCCTCATAAACCAGGGATCATGGGTTTGATTCCAGGCTTCTCTTCACACTTTCGGATGAGTCTAAACCGAGGTCCCGTCTCCGTATGACCTTAGCTGTTGGTGGGACGTAAAACTAAAACCCACTCACTCACACTTCAGACTTTCGGATGTATCTTTAAAGCAAGGTTTGTCTCCATATGGCCTTAGTTGTTGGTGGGACATAAAACTGAAACACACACACACACATTATAGTCTGCCACAACGGTATCAGTTCTGGTAAAATCTTACACATTGGTGATAGACTTTACATTATACCAGCCTAATAACCTTACACAATTGTGACTCCTTACAAAGTGGCCTTACCCTACAAACTTGATAGATCTTGCAAACTACAAAACACATTCACACTGGTGACAGACCATACAAACTTGCATTCTTGTGACAACCTTAGAATCCAGTCCAATAGTGACGGACCTTACATTATAATTGCAAAATGGGCCTTATAGCATTACACACTGATGACAGACCATACAAACTTGCATTCTGGTGTTGGCTACTTGTGACAGACCTTATATTATTATTATTATTTTTTTTGGTTTGGTTTTGGTTTTACAACCCTTTCAAGATTATTTCACTCATATCGAGCCGATCGTTAATCAGAGGTGGGCGAAAACCGGAGTACCCGGAGAAAAACCACCTGACCTTCCGTTGCAGAACTTGGCGTCTCACGTGACCCGAGCCAGGCTCGAACCACGGCGGTGAGAGACCTAATGATTAAGAGTCAGCACTCTTAACCACTAGGCCACGGAGGCCCGTCAGACCTTATATTATGATGGACCTTATAGTCTTACACATTGGTGATGATGTAATCCCCAAACTGGAGAGGGTGATATGGCATGATAGCCTGCGGTGATAAGGCATGATAGCCTGGCACACTGGTGCCAGATCTAACAGTCTTGCATTCTGATGACAGCTTTATAAATCACAGCCTTATAAAGGCCTCCTGCCCATCATGGTTTGGAGAAAAAGATTGGGCTGCATGGTGCTTCCACACAGAGCTGAAACTGACCGCACATTAATACTGGTAAACAGCTTAGAAGGTTTAAGCCTGCCCCTGCAAAGTGGTTTGAGTTGGACTGTCCCTGCATTTTTTTGTTTGGCCCTTTCCAGATTATTTCACTTATTTCAAGCAAATCAGAGGTGGGCAAAAACCAGAGTACCCGGAGAAAAACACCTGACCTTCTGTTGCAGAACTTGGTGTCTCGCATGTAGCCTGAGCGAGGCACGAACTACAGTGGTGTGAGACCTAATGGATAAGAGTCAGCACTCTTACCCATTATGCCCCAGAGGCCCATCCCCTGCATATAAACCCTATTGGTTTGTTAGGGTGGTAGGGCTTGAGATGTCATTTCATCTCAATGTTGGGTAAAAGTCCCACAAAACTGGAAGCAACATCTCCAACATGACCTTTACAGTGTTGACAGGGACGTTAAACCTCAAATCAAACAAACTAACAAAAGAAAGACAGACCTTTCAACTTTGAACCGTATAAATATACACACTGGTGACAACCATACATGTTGAAGTGATACTGTAAACACTAGTAAGAAACAAATGTACATCACCTCTTTATAACACTATGGTTAGGGTCCAATGCAGAAACCATTAGTTAACCCATAAAATGCCAATCATGACAATTGTTGTCTGCTTTGCCGTCTGCTGGTTACTTATAAGTCATTTTTGCAAACGGTGTGGACCCAAATCAGACTGCTCCTCTAGGAGTAGTCTGCTTTTTGTCCACACTATTTGCCTGAAAGCAAAAATATTTTTTAAAACATTTGCAAAAAATTCAGTAGATGACATAAGCAGACATCATTTTCAGATGGATTTCTTCTCGGGGTCTTCAGGGTTAAACAACTTTGTTAGGGCAAAAAAAAAAAAAGAAATGTATAGGTTATATAAAATGACCATTTGTGGGAATTTTCTAAAGTACATGTAATCTACACATTTTGTCCATGTTTTAATGAAATGTTATAAAGAGGATTTTGTGTACCATTTGATCTGGTGACAGCTTAGAAGGTTTAAGCCTGCCCCTGCAAAGTGGTTTGAGTTGGACTGTCCCAATACACTTGGGTGTGACCAAAATACCTTGTAGCCTTGTGATATATCTTATAAACCAGACAGGCTAGTGACACCCTTACAACCAAGCATATCAGTGGTAGGCCTTGTAAACCAGAAAGGCTAGTGACACAGCTTACAACCAAGCTTATCAGTGGTAGGCCTTATTTATCAGACAGGGTAGTGACACACTTTACAACCTTGTAAACCAGACTGGCTAGTGACACACCTACAAAACCAAGCATATCAGTGGCAGTAACATACTTGACAACCAAGCCTATCACTGGCAGGCATTATTAACCAGACAGGCTAGTGACACACCTGACAACCAAGCATAGGCCTCGTAAACCAGACAGGCTAGTGACACACCTGACAACCAAGCATAGGCCTCGTAAACCAGGCAGGCTAGAGACACACCTGACAACCAAGCATAGGCCTCGTAAACCAGACAGGCTAGTGACACACCTGACAAGCAAGCATATCAGCCAGACAGGCTAGTGACGCAGCTTATAACCAAGCAGTGGTAGTAACACCTTACAACCGTTGGCCTTACCCAATTTTGTACCAGAAATGCCTAAACGGTAATTGGCAAACAGTGCAGGCCCAGGTCAGCCCCCGCGGAATGCGGCATCTGATCAGGGCATACACTGTTTGCAAATAGATAAGCCCATTTCAAAATAAATTTTGGAGGAAACACAACCGGACACCCCTAAATTTTGAAATTGACTTTTGCTATAATAAAGGTGGAAGATTCCATTTGATATAAAAAGGGTTAACCAGATAAGTTACATACCTTGTTGAACTTCAATGGGGCCACACTGTTTCGTGAAAAGTTAA